>OY754971.1:23038505-23631021 GCA_963576475.1 Molanna angustata
CCTATTAACTTTTGATCCGCTCAATTTACAGAGCCCAAAATTTCAGAATATATAAAAACTAGTTTTTTATATAGAATATATAAAAAGAATTTTAATTTTTGTTTCAGTCAGGGGTTATCAACTTTTGAATTTTTAAATTATTTTTCCATATATCTCAGAAACCATAAAAGCTAGAACGCTGAAAATTTATATGAATATAGACAAATACAAAATCTCAAATTTAATTTTTCAAAAAAATTCCATTTTTTTTTAATTCAATTTTTTATGACAAATTTATGTGTTTAACTGCCTATATTTCCAAAGTTTTTAACAAATAATATCGAAAAAAGCCGAAACACCCCAACTAGATAATTTAATTTTCTATAAAAAATATCAACATTATAGTAGTACCTACATGCATTGAATTGAATTTAGTGACGACATCGCTTCATACAATTTGTATGGCAGTCGCCTATACACAATATCTAAGAAGACTTAATAGTTTGATACTTAATCTCTAAAAATACATACATACCATCATTCCGGGTAGGAAAAAAGGACTGACCTTCATATTATCCTATATTGACATACATACCTACATGAGTTGTATAGAAGACAAAATATCTTAAAATATTCAATAATTTGGCTTTATGAGTTTATAGTTCGGTACTTATTCTTCAACTATACATACATACTATCCTTATCGACAGTTGGATCTCATGTGTTACATGCAACTAGTTATAAAAAGTGAGTTTTGTTAAGTTATTTAAATCATTAAAGATTATTTTCATACGTGTGGGTTTATACGTTTCTACCGTTAACTTGTCCCTGATGGTTACTATATTTAAATTTGATTCATTCATGTTAAGGCTTCAAAGCGCTTCAGAATTGTTATATTTGTGATGGAAACATTTAAGAAACTTATTCCAGGAATGTTTTTTTTTGTCATGATTAGGTGGTAAATGCTTTTGATGTATTCTCAAAAGGCAAATGAAATTTTGTCTCCCTAAAGAAGTTGTTGTAGGTAGGTATTAATTACAAAGCGTTGTTAACAACTCAACATTTTAACTCTGCGGTAATTATAGTGACATAAATTTATATTGTTAATGTTATTCGAGTGAAGCAAGGGAAAATGCTCGAGAGAATTAAACATTTTGGTACGACGAGCTACCAAATACAAGTCAGTACATATACGTTATTTGTTCATTCAAATATTACAAATTGAATCCAAAAAAAAAAAATTAAAAGAAAAACAGAATGAATAGGTACCTACGTATTTCCTTGTGAAAAGTACATATATATATCCTCGAAATCGGTCGAGGAAGCGAAAGTGGGATTTGAACTCGACTAGATTACTAAGCCAGTGCGATGTCCGCTCTGCTACCGACCCACGATCTAAATTATATCTATAATAAAAGGGTCGTTTGCAAATTTAGTACAGCTTATCTTGTCGCTCAAAAAATCCTTTATAATTGATCACGTCAAAACCTCATTTTTTAACATAAATCGCTATAGTAAACATTTATTGTAAACAATATTAATCTTGAATCTTTTTTTCCACTTTTTTTAAAGTAACAATGTGGTATTTCCTCGTAACAGAGTTGTTTTCCCTAAAAAACTAAATGTGTCCCAGACACCAGTGCAGTACATTCAAAGTAATTTAACTTGATATTCTCTTATATATTCATGTAAATTAGAGGATAAACTTTGCATGTAGAGACTATAAATTTATAAATTACGTGTTTAAAAAAATTACATTAAAATTTTATATTTTTGTAAAGTTTGTTGAGTTTGTAGGGAAAACAACTCGGTTACGAGGAATTACAAAATTGTTACGCAAACAAAAAAACTAAGGCAAATATCAAATAATTAATTAATTTCGTGGTAAGTACAGTCCGTTCGGAGCTTTTATAGTCCCTTGCATAAGTGTTAGTAACAGGATGATAACAATTTTTTTTATAAAAAAAAATATAAATTTTTTAAATATTTATTTTATCAAATACCTAAACAACATTCTAAACATACACAATACTTTTAGTACATAGGTACAATCAAACATAACTACTTATACATATTTAAAAAAAAACGCCGAAACACCCCAACTAGATAAATTAATATTCTATAAAAATTTTGCATCTTACAGAAAGTCTCAATTTTATAATGTGATCAGTGATCAGATGAAAATGACGAGAACAAATTAGTATCAAACATTCTTCGCCCGATAATTCAGACTCTTCAGATTCACTTTGTGATGATAAGCTGTCACCTGTATTGACAACAAATATGTTCTCATCCTTAATATATTCCATAATAGCATCACTTAGTTTATATTTTTTTTCCTCTTTTTGGACATGTCGACACAGTTGAACCCAATCATTGCTGGTAATTTGTGATATTTTTTCTCCTACCAAAGCACGTACACTTCACATTGTTAATGATACATTTTTAAAACCCACATAACTTTTTATTATGGACCACATATTTTCAATTGGATTAAGTTCTAGATGGTAAGGGGGTAATCGAAGTGCAGTATGTCCGTGTTCATTAAGAATGGTATCTATTTTAAATTCCTTTTCCCGTGGCTTGTTGTAAAGCATTATTCTGTACATTTGTGGCTTAAGCAGATTGGGAGGAAATGATATATTTATACTCTGTAACCAATCAATCATAACTTGCTTTTTGGAATTTGAATTTGGCACAGGATTAAGTACGTTATTATGGTAAGGGGCGTTATCTTTCACATGAACAGATCTTGGTTGAAGATTAGGAATTAATTTCTCTTTCAGCCATTTTTCATAATTTGTATTGTATATATCGTTATGATAGTCGCTAGTTTTCTGGTGAGACATCAGAAAAGCATTGGGAATAAAACCTGCCTCACCTCCCGCGTGAACAATGCCTTTTAAGTTCTTTCGTTTACATATTTACCGGCAGCTTTGAATTTGGAACTGTTTGATATTCAATTTTGTTTGAATTTAGAATCTCAAAACAATTGAAAGTATTAGGATTAATGCTATTGTTTAGTCATAGCGTCGTTTTGAATCTATCAGGTCACGTACGAAAATGAATCTTAGTAAGGAAAATGTCCGTGCAATAATTTTCTACAACTTTAAAAGAGGCCTAACACGGCTTCAGTGTTTTGAAAAGATAACATCTGTATTCCAAGATGAAGCTCCATCTCTGCGGACTGTCTAACGCTGGTACTTAGAATTTCAGCGTGGACACACCAGTCTTAGTGACAAATCTCGTGAAGGACGTCCAAAATCCGCCTTCACTGAAGAAAACATCACTGCTGTGAGACAACTAATTCTCGAAGATCGTCATGTGACATATCGAGAGATACAAGCATTATTAGGCATCTCAGGGACAACCATTCAGAAGATATTGCGTATGGCACTTGGTGTGAGAAAACTAGTTTGCCGTTGGATCCCGCATTTGCTTTCCGACGATAATAAGGATGCCCGCGTCAGATGGTGTAAGAAAACTCTTCAAAGGTTCAACCGAAGAGAGTCAAATTACGTCTACGACATCATCAGTGATAACGAATCTTGGATCTATGCCTACGATCCTGATTTAAAACAACATTCTACAGTCTGGGTCTTCCAAGATGAGCCAAAGCCGACTAAAGTTATTCGCTCTCGAAACACTTCTAAGAAGATGAGGCCACGTTCGTTGCGAAAACCGGCCATGTTGCGACAATTGCACTTGAAGATCATAGAACGGTTAATGCTGAGTGGTATACGACAGTTTGTTTACCACAAATCATCCTCGAACTTCGAAAATCAAACCCAAAGTGACGCATCATCCTACACCATGATAACGCAAGCTCACACAGCGCTCGTCAAACTATTCAGTATTTGAAACAGGAAAACGTAAAAATTCTTGACCATCCTCCATACAGTCCTGACCTAAGCCCTAACGATTTATTTACATTTCCTAAAATTAAGAAAAATCTTCACGGTTAAAGGTTCCAGTCAAGTGAAGAAGCAGTCGAAGCTTTCAAGACAGCCATATTGAACACCCCTACTTTGGAGTGGAATAAATGTTTTGATAACTGGTTCGAGCGAATGGAAAAGTGTATTAAACTACGTGGTGAATACTTTGAAAAACAATATAAGATACTATAAGATTATAGTAGTATTATTTTCTTCAAATGACAAAACTTAAAAGGCATGCCTCGTACATTATAAAAAAATTTACTAAGCTTTTTAAAATCCTTTGTATTGACCACATTAAATAATGAATTAACTGTAGATTTTAGGAACCGGTTTGGGAAATAAATGACTGTTATGAAACAGATCTGATCAGTTCTGAATGTTGTCTCCAATATTTACAATCAATACATATTGTGAATACAAAGCTATATAAATATTTATTAAACAATTTTATGTCAAATTCAACAAATTGCACGAACTAATAAGTTATGTAATTGTTCTACTCAATAAAATGAAATGATATTTTTGAAATTATATGAATATTTTTTTTTATTTATTTATTTCCACAATACATCAAACTAATACAATATAACATAACTCAAATATTACAATGAAATTCATTACCTCACTAGGCGAAGCCTAAGGTAATACTCACAATAATTACTCAATTCGATTTTGCTACATAAATTCTCACTAAGTAAAAAATAAAAGTATAAAAATATAAAACGTTTAAATGAATAAACTCATAAAAAACTATGCGTATTTATGAGGCTGAGTATGTGTTTGCATGAGTAAGAGAATAATGACGTGAGGATATGTGTAAGAAAGGATGTATAGTGAAGTGAAAAACAATCTATTTCGGAGTGGAAATATCATCTTTGTGTCCATTTTCCCTTTGACTCTTCTCTCCGAATCAGCCAATCAGTATCCAGCTTTCCAAAAGTATGTCCATTCGGCTGGACTAAGTCCAACACATCAGATACAACTCTATTATATAATATCTATCCAATTAACTAATTAACATTAAAAAAATCTTCTCAATATACCTATGAATATTTATCAAGCAATATTCATTTTTAGAATTAGGTTATTTTTTGGTAGTTGCTTTTCGTAAATAACATGATTACAAATTTTTATGTAGTCACGAGCGGACACGACAGACGTTGTCCTTCACGAAAGTTGGTTTGCCTGTTATTAACTGGTTTAAAAAACATAAAAATACCACACGCTATCACGGCATATCCCACAGACGACAGATGTACGGGTGTGGTATCGTCAAAATACCATTTAGAACAGAATATACCTACTTGTAAAAATACTAAATAGTTTCATACAACAATAATAAAAAATTATACATATAACTAAATAATAACATAAAATATTAAAATATGAAACAAATACCGCAAACAGCGTTGAGAAAAACATCAAGTTTTAATGGCTTAACCAACATTGCATAATATTATGGCATATCGAAAACAATATCGCCATTATTCAAAATGCATATTCCAAAAATATTTATGAATAACGATTGGTATTTTTATATAATTCCTTTTTGTGAATCTAATCCATTCTGGGACTCACTCAAACACACACAAAAAAAATCATCAAAATCGGTCCAGCCGTTTAGGAGGAGTTCAGTGACATACACACGTACAGGAGAATTATATATATAAAGATTTGAATTATGTATGCACAATTTCGTTTGATGTGCAAAGGCGCCTATGGCACACATACGCAGAGTGTTACATTTTTAAATATGTATTACATTTTTAATGTTCTTCTTTTAAACCCCAATATTACGAAATTATTGATTTGTGATTAAATCAGTGTATGTATGAATACCAAAATGAATACCTACATACATACATATAAAAAGATAAATTATCATTATTACAAGATCGGTTGTGACTTTCGATTGATCAGCAGATCTACCCATGATATTGATAAAGATCAGATAATTATATTTATTTATACAAAAATTAATGACGAATTCATAATTGACTTTAATTTTAACGAATTTGTATTATTAAATGTAGATAAATATTAGATTATGTTCGAGTTCTGTTTATTTTAAAAATTCAATGCATGGAATAAATGTATATTTTCTAAAATGATTCATTTTTTTAAATATGCGAATCAGAAATATGAAATTACTTTTTTAAAAAATAATCGAGGGTATTTATTTATTTAAATCATTTGGAGCACATGTGCCCGATGGCGGACTTATTGCCAAATGGCAATATCTTCTAATATCTTCTTTTAATTTGGTGAAACAAATTATTTTTATGTTACGTTTCAACAATTTATATGAATAACACATATGATGAAGATATAAATACATATGAATCAAAAACATTAAAAAAACGGAGCGAACAGGAGAGGGGGGGACGAGAATAGGATAAGGAGACAAATTGAGGTGTAACATATGTGAAGGTACGCATAATATACTTTTATAGACCGGTTTATCTTTTATAGTCCGGTTTTATACTTAATATGCAAAAGCTAAAATTTCACGAGCCTCAAAAACAAAGAAAAATAAAATAGTATGCATTAAAAATATAAAGAGGACACTAAATGAGTCAAAGTGACCTGTGGGCACTATAAAGGGTTTACCATAATTGATTCAAACCTGAATTTTCGTCGCCAATGTCCGCCATTAAACAGGACATAATTTTCAGTCCGAATGTGATATCGGGACGATTCTTGTCCCCGGGCTGATCCCGATTCCAAAAAACGGTTTACTTTTCAATTTAAATAACAACCACGAAAATCCTTAAGTATTAAAAAATGCAAAAGAGTTTCTTATATCGGTATCAATCGCTGGATCTATGGTAGATTTTTGCAGAAGTGTCTATGGTAAAATCCATTTCCACGGGGCTGTCCCTACTAAAGATCGGATCAAGGGAAAACATCCCAATCCTGTTTCTTCGTCGTTATTGTTTCCGCTCCGATGATCTGCAAAAAGATTTCGACGTCTGTACCACGTAATATATTAAAATACATAGCTATGGCGTGCGCGAGTTTTCAAATGAATATCATACATAGGTGACCTACATATATTCACGTTATTAAGATCGACAACAAACAAAACATTTGACTCATATGCTTACTTACTCACTATTTGTAAGGTTTTGATGTAAGACTTCATTTATCTAGTGAAGTTGTTGTGACTTTACAGGTACATTTAGGATCGGGAATTTCATCAATTTTCCTGTAATGAAGCAAAAAATTTATCATGCTAAATATAGAAAATGTTTCTGTGATAATATCAACTAGTTTGGTTCTCTCAATATTGGACTACGGGGATTCGATATATGGTACGTCTCTGTTAAAGAAAACACAAAAACAAGTGCAACGCGTACAGAATGCATGTGCCCGATTTTGCTTCAATATACCTAGACGAGCACATATATCACCTTATCTTAATCGGCACGGGATTCTGAACATGTCTAACAGAAGGAAGCTGCACTTTCTTTGTCAACTACATAGTGTGATAAAGAAACGTTCTCCTTCCTATCTGTTTGACAGACTACAGTGGTCACGTGATTTGCACGTCCACTCAACGCCACAGAGAGGCCATTTACTCGTTCTCCCCAGACATCGAACCTCCGCATTCGAGGGTAGTTTTAGATATGCTTCCTCAAAGTACTGGAATGAGTTGCCGCAGAACATACGTGCGATGAACTCTTTGCAGAGTTTTAAGAAACACTGCAAGATATGGTTATTGAACCAACAAGGGTGCCAGCAGTGAAAAAAAGAGAAGGAAGAAATACATTTTATTTTAATTACTATTAGATTTTTATATGTAGGTTATGACATGTGGTCTGTCCTCAATGTTTTGTGTTATCCCAAGGCTTTGCTGAAAACCAGCAGCACTCCAGGGATACCTGGTAGTGCGCAGCTGAACAATAGCCTTTTTGTTGTCAATTGTAGTTCAAAATTATATATATATATATATATATATATATATATATATATATATATATATATATATATATATATATATATATATATATATATATATATATATATATATATATATATATATATATATATATATATATATATATATATATATATATATATATATATATATATATATATATATATATATATATATATATATATACATATATATATATATATATATATATATATATATATATATATATATATATATATATATATATATATATATATATATATATATGTTAAATCTAAGGTTTTCGCGAGTACAAAATATGTTATTATTAAGTATTTTGGGGATAACACGCGTCAAATTCTGATTCCCGAGAGAATCAGTCGTCTGCCGACGTTTCGTCTGAATCACATCAGACATTTTCTAAAGGCGCCTTGTTAATAAATTTTCGTCTCGAGGGATAGTGCACGCACGTCCGTTCGAGTCGAAAGCTTACTACCAAGTGAAAGTTTGAAAGGAAGCCGCGTCATATATATATATATATATATATATATATATATATATATATATATATATATATATATATATATATATATATATATATATATATATATATATATATATATATATATATATATATATATATATATATATATATATATATATATATATATATATATATATATATATATATATATATATATATATATATATATATATATATATATATATATATATATATATATATATATATATATATATATATATATATATATATATATATATATATATATATATATATATATATATATATATATATATATATATATATATATATATATATATATATGTTATATTTGATGTTTTCACGGGTGAAATATGTTATAATATTTTTATCTCGTGTTTGTATGTATGGCGTACGGCGTACGACGCGTACCGATTATCCTTTTTGTGTCCTCTCCACAGCCCAAACTATAAGTCCGATCGACTTCATATTAACATCATACGTGTAAAGTGCATAGACCTAGAGCTGATTATTTTTCCATAGATATCCGTTAATTTCTTTTCTATGATTTCATCTTTCCAAATTTTCAAAATGCGCTCTCGGTCTGGAAAATCGAGGTATTTTTATACTGTTTTAAATTTTGATACAACAAAAATACACTCATCAAAATTTCATTCAAGAATTGTCAAAATTTAAAGAAAAAAATCTATGGTTTGCCATGTCAATGTGAAATAAATTTCATATTTGTATGAAAAATATAGGTATATATACCTAACACAAGTAAAATAGCTTCTGTAAGGGAATTTTGAGTGATCAATTTCATATTGATATTGTATGTGTCTCTATAGACAAGTGTATTTTTTACTCTCCACTTCTATCCTCCTCAAAGGGTAGGCAGTGAGAACCGAACACCGCATCCTTCTATCTTGACACATACATTGCCTCATCAACATTGATACACTGTCTCATACATGCTCATCTTGCTAGTAATGCAATTCTACTTAAAATTTCTCAACAAGATATCATGTAGATAATACAAACTATGAGTTTCGTGACAATGTTTTTGTGTGTATGGTGTATTGTGAAAACTTTTGTCCTCTGGGAATCTTATATTTGTTTAAGAATCTAATAGAAATGTACTTCATAAAAATGCATTTAGACATTGTCAACCTTTCAAGAAGAAAAAATGAACGCTTACTATGGTGTGGAGAGTTTAGTGTTGGCTACAACCCACTCGTTTTTGTATTCATATTATTACGTTAGTAAAATCCAAATTTTGGAATATGTACCAAACATCTTCCACTTGGTCGAAAATTATCAAGTTATTTGACGATAACAAAAAGTATCAAAATATTTGACGATTACAAAAGATGGGTCGATGGCTGAGCGGTTAGGTTAGGTTAGGTTAGGCTAGTAATCCAGTGGTCGCGAGTTCGAATCCTGCCTCGACTGATTTCGTTCACCTATAGCAGAAGCATTTATGCTTATTTTAGGGAACGTAGGAAGATGTGTATGTACTTTTTTTTATTTTATTTCATAGAATACAACAGCAATACAAAAATGTTGCCAATTATAGTATTCTAAAAATATAATAAGTACATACACATTTTTTAACAATTATAAAACATGATGGGAAAGGAGAGAGGTAGGGAGGGAAGTGGGGGGAAGCATCGACCACTAGAAACTCATATTATGATTTACCTCACGTGTCTAATGTATAAATTATAATAAATTAAAATTAAGTTAAAGGGGCACAATTAAAAAGTTAAAAATGTGCACAACAAAACAGCACAGATTAAATATCCGACAAATTCACATTTTTTTTACTTGTTTAACATGGACATATTCATTTAAAAAAAATATCATTTCTGTTGGAGTTTTTCTTTTGTGTTTGCGCCATAAGCATTATTATACATTAGGATGGTATTGAACAATTTAATGTATTAAGTCTGATTATATAACTAAAGTTGTAAGACGCATTATAGTATGACTAACATTAAAATTTGTTTAACGAACCATTTTGAAGATGTGTCTGTGAATTTGTACACATCGCTGATTTCTACGCGAAATAATTTTCTATCGAAATTTGTATTTGAACGTTCGGGGAAATAATATTTTAATATCAAAGAAATAATGTTTTAACAATCATGGTTTTTATTTTATAACATAATATTTTCAAGGTTTACGCGTTTTCTCAATCGAAATGATTTTATAATAAAATCTCTTTGGAACATTTATTTTACAATATCGAAAAATTAAATTTTAACCAATTATTGTAGGTACGTAAAGATTAAGTAATTATTTGTTATAAACAATGTTTATTTTATTTTTGTAGCCTTTGTAGCTCAGTCAAAAAGATCAGACTCTTGATCCAAGTTTTGATTCATCCAATAACAAGTTGCCATATTCTGGAGACTGATGATATTAATTAGAAAACAATAAACGAATACCTATACCAAAGATTTTTTTTACAAAATTCGATTACAATGACCGAACGCTTTCGCCGAGGAGACTCGGCATTATCAAGGTCTAAAATGAAACTAGCCAATTAAAAAAAAATCATCCTACACTACAACATTTACAGTGTGGGTGGAGTTATAGTGATTTTACAATGTTGCCAAATATGCGAGTCAGTCTAATTAGTATCATTAATTCGAAAATACATTTAACATATATGTCTCCACCGGTAATTGTTCCGGGAACCTTTAATTCAGGAGCCAGATTTATTTATTACAAAAAATAGATATCTAACTTATTGCCACGACGGCTGACACATGAATAATACTACGGTTTTCTAATGTTTCTTTAAAATTTAGATATAATGCGTATTTTTTTTATAAAACATGCGTTACATAAAAGAGCATACATAAGGGGTACTAGATTCTATTTTAGTGGGTTCAATAATTTTAATATAAAATATTCATTATTATAATTTAGTTAATTTAGGGTGTAATCAATTTTTTTTTTTGTTAAAAGAACATATTTATTATTTTATACAAAAAAATGTATTTTTACACACCAACGAAAAACATAACGAAACAAAAATAAGATGGTGAATACTTCTGGCAACGTTAGTGGACTCCTAAAGCAAACGCTATAAATCATTTGAAATGTGGATTCATAGAAGTTGAACAGACTTGGACTATGAAAGTCCGAAAAGAGTCAGCAAATTTGAGTCACGGCACAAGTATTGAATCTACTAAAACATTTCATAGTGGGTATCCTCTACGGGGCAATCATTTCAAACTTAACGTTATTTTCATTTTATATTTTTGTTCAATGACAAGTGCTTTTTTGGCATAACGAATATGCAATTAAAATGTTTCAATAAAAACCAAATAATTCTTCAATTTAGGTAGGTTATTAAATAAATACAATACAACTTCAAATATAACGCAAAAACTACATCAGAAATTTTAGATTTGTATCGAGCGCTAAAAATGAGGTTTTACGAGGACGGCGTCCATACAGGCACAACGTCCATACAGGCACAGCGTCCATACAAGCACAGCGTCCATAAAGGCACAGCGTCCATACAAGCACAGCGTCCATACAGGCATAGCGTACATGCAGGCACAGCGTACATACAGGCTAGTGTCCATAAAGGCACAGAGGACGGATCGAACGTACGCATCAGACGGATTTGTTTGTGGCAGTGCGTCCACAGAGGCGCACCAATCGAATTGCCGACACAAATGTCATTTGGATTTGTTGACAATTTTCCATAGTAAATACAACTTTTTCTTCTTCTTCTCAGCCTAATCCCGTCCACTCCTGGACGAAGGCCTCCTCCATCTCCTTCCTTTTCAGGGTAAGAATGCGGTGGACGACATCAACTATTCTTTCCCTGATGGTGTCGTTTCGCACCCTGTCTCTCAGACTTAATCCTAACATGGATGGCTCTTTGGATGACTCTTACTTTTTAAGCACTTTTCTGAGTCATCGTCATAGTGTCCAAGCCATAGTTTCAAGTGGTTGATGGGAATTTGGGGATGTGGGCTAATTTCCTAAAAGCTGCCCAACTTAGTCCAATTCGTCTATTTATTTCGGCCTTTTGGTTTTCTCGGCCAATTTTCATAGTGTGTCCCAAGTTCACATACTCTTGGACATTTTCAATCAAGATCCCATCCACCATGATCTGAGATACTGCAAAATGCAACAAAAAAGATTTTTTTTCGGCTTGGTAATCGCATGCTCGGCGCGTACATAATTTTATTCAATGAAAATATTCATTAATAATAAGAATGAATGTAAAAAATATATATCCCATTGCCTTTTCTAGGATATACATATCTTAATTATAATATTATTGATATACTTCTACTATGTAGTCTTATTTGCATAAGAACACCGCCGAGTTCCAACCGGACTATGTATATACCTACTGATACTAGAAACAAACAACAGCAAGACCGCCACATCCAAGAACGACACATGCGCAGCGTCAATGTAGTTTTTTGGCACCAAGGCTTTATAATAAAATAATGATGGATATTGAACGAAACATATCGCATGGCGGGAAAAATTTCAAAGACCTCGTTACTCGTTAGCTGAAGCAGATTGGAAGAGAAGGATCTGCTTCGGTAGGTACTCTTAATTTTTTTGAGATAGAAATTTTTTGAGTTTTTCATCCTGATTGTCGATGTCCTAAGTGAATGGAATGTGTGAAGAAAAAAGAAAACAAATCTTATGATCGCAGAGTAGCCATAGCAAATTCATATTAGTACTGCCTAAGAACAGACTATGTCTAGCGAAGCAGTAACATATCAAAATGTGTGAAAAAAAATGTAAAAATGTATTAGGAATAAATTAAATTGTATTTTGTTGCTTTGTAATATTTATACTATTGGAAATACATTATTTATTCATGTAAAAATGATGAAAATCTTGAAAATCTGCCTGGGGGACTGTTTTGTTCTGAAACCTGTCGCAATTTCAATAACGTGGTTAATACAAAGTAATGAAATATAGTTTTTAAAAAATTATATATAACAATTATCCATTAAAAAAGGTGATATGACATCACCATAGAAAATGCACATACAAAATTGACGGATCCGATTGGATTTTTGCCTTTCCGATTCTCCTAGTCTTTAAATCGCCTGTTAATTATTTCTTAATAAAACAAAAAAATGATAGAAAAAAGGTCTTACAGAACAGCACCTCGAATCCAGCAGAGTTACTCGCAATACGATCTTAATACATTATCTTGTCGTAATCTTTAAAAATGTATAAATCAATACTCGACAGGGTAGCAACTCAGTACACGAGATAAATAGTAAGTAGTAATTACGCTTATGGCAAAACATAAAATCATATCAAGAAAGATTTTGTAAATATTTTCCTGTACAGAGGACGGGTATAATTATCCCGCAAAAGTAAATTAAGAGAGAACCTAAGTACATTATATTGTGAATGTTGTGTCTGGTAATGGAATAAAGAAAAGACCGCCCTCTAACGATGTTGTACCCAAGTTATGATGTAAATTCTCAATGAAAAGACGTGAATCACATTTTAGGGCCATTCGAAGAACTGAGAAAGATTGCGACATTGGAACTTTCACAAAGTAGGGACATTAAACACTTGGAGTGTCGCTGGAGCGGTAGGTAGATTGGTGTACTACTTTGGCATGTAGAAAGTAATGATGACGTAGTCCCACCACCCAAATATTATTATGATTCTTGACAGGGACGCAACGAAAAACTGTGTATTAAAAAGTAGACAAATCTTAGCCTTAGATTTTTATTATAATATTATACTAGATGTAGTACTCCGTGCAAAAAGTGAGTCATGGAATATCGCGCGTTTGACGTTTTGGTTGGCAACATATTTCAGTTTTCTTTACATTTCAACACGTCCTAGATAACTGTTCTCTAAACCTTAATAATTAAAATGCTTTTTAGACAAATAAATCCGAAAACAATTCACATAAGTCGTTATTCTCTATTGAAAAACGATGTGGTCTGGAACCAAAACGTCAAAAATCTCCCGGAAAAATGACTCACTTCGATTCAAACAAAATTTGCTTACTACGACATCTAGTATATTATACTAAAAATCTATGATCTTAGATATTTAATTTTATATACCAACTTATGCAATTGGTATATTCAATATCCTGCTTCTTTATTTTCTAGCACAACTAATATAGATATATTTATATTCGCCGAAGGAATGCAGGAGGGCAGAAACCATAGAGGTCGCCCTAGAGACTGTTGTATGGACCAGGTGATCAGCGATCAGTGATGTGCGATTTAGCAGTTACCAAGATATGAAGAGGCTAGCGGACAACAGGATATGTGGAGAGATGGAATGCTTGGTGCAAAACCAATCCTAGGATTGTATCAATGAAGACACATTCTGATATTTTTTTTGTGTTATGTTGATATTAAATATTTATTTCATTTCTCAGATGAAGATCGCCCAGATGAATTTAGTATAATGCAACATTTATTATTTTATATTATTTTCTCTTCTTTCAAATATTACATAAACTTTTTAAATCAATCTTCAATGACCGAAAATAATTCAAAGTTAAAAACTATTCGTCATTTACCTCCTAATGATTCATCATCCATTAATTAAGTTAGTAATTTAGCAACAAACTTAAGTGATTCTTTTTAAATTACCGATTTTATTATTTAAGTTAGTAAAAAGGTGACAGCACCATAAAGTTACTTAGTAAATTCATTGACAAGCAATATACAATATCAACTATTAACCTACACTTGTTCTTCTTTGGTTTAAATTTTATTATAATTATTATTTATCATAACATTAAAATGTAACTCTTCAACTTCGTGGATAATTCAGAAAACACACACTTAGTATTTAAATGATTCATTTTTACATACATCCAATATATTTACCTACACATAATTTATTTAAACTCTCGCCTTCACAATTGAAACTGAGTTTAAATTATCGTCTCCGATGATGATGGTTTAGCCACCGAATGCATTAAGTTTCTTATTATACATTTAAACGTGAATTATAACTATGTTACAGATGGGTCGATGGCAGAGCGGTTAACACGCTGGGCTAGTAATCCAGTGGACGCGAGTTCGAATCCTGCCTCGACCGATTTCATTCACCTATAGCACAAGCATTTATGCTTATTTTAGGGAACGTAGGAAGATGAATATATACTTGTTTAACAAGGACATACCAATTCATTTATAAAAAATGTATGTGAGCAAAACAACATTAAAGTCAATTAAATTATTTTTTTCTTTTACTTAAAAATATACGTCTATCTTTGTTCTATGAAGTCGAATAAAATTTTAAAACTATAAAATTTAGCACACTATGTGGCAACTTAAACAGATGGTTCAATCTAAAGTCAACCCTGTGTCCCGGATATAGTATGTATGTTGGTAGCATTCCCCTTAGGACTCGGGTCGTTTACTACCACTATCTCTTTCTCTCTCTCACACTCTCTCTTGCCCTCTTGCTCGCACATTCACTCTTTCTCGAGGGAACTCCCACCAAGATAAATTACGACAGCAAACTAGGATTTCAAAATGCTCAAAATTTTCTATTCATAAATATGAATATGATTAAAGTACGCAAGCAAGTAAAGACTTTGTATAAATTGGTCTTTTTCATACTTTTGAATCGATAACGAACACAACATTTTTGATATGAAGGAACTCTTTTGCGAAATATTTATACATTCTCTAAATATTTACATTCATATGCCTACTCATTTGTTTATTTTTTTGTTTTAATCAATCATACATAACAATAGCAATTTTTTAATATAATTATTAAATATGTGTTATTTTTTCTGATATTTTTTCGTGATCGAAAAAACAGCCGAATATAATGAACCCTTGTATCGTCGAAGCATTCATCGACTATAAGAAGGCATTCGATTCAGTTCAAAGATGGGCGATAATTGAAACACTCCAAAACGCAAAAATAGACTCTCGGTATATCAAAATTATAAATTTTATTTATGAAAACGCAACCATGAATAAGAATAGACGATGACACCAAAACTGATTATATAAAAATTCACTAAGGAGTACGACAGGATGAATCAATATCGCTTAAAATTTTCATCTTGGCCCTGGAGGATATCTTTAAAACCTTGAACTGGGAAAACAGGGGGGTGAAGATTGACGGCACATAATTGAGTCACCTAAGGTTAGCAGATGACATCGTTATTGAAAATGAGAATATCGATGATTTAAGTCAGATGATCACAGTAATCCATGAAGCCTCAAAGGATGTTGGTTTACGAATGAATATAAAGAAAACAAAGATCATGAGCCCTCAATACCAAACCTTAAAAATTGAAGGCAACATCATTGACAATGTAGATGAGTGGGTGACTTAGGGTACAAAGTTAAGCTGGGAAAAGAGAACCAGACAGCAGAAATACCCAGACGAATAGGGATGAGTTGGGCAGCTTAAAATAAAATAAAACATGTCTTTGAGAATAATGAGGTTCCAGTATACCAGTCTTTCTCAAAGTGGGCGATAACGCCCCCTTGTGGGCGTTGGAGACCTAGAGGGGGGCGTTAAGGGGCCCAGAAAAAAATGGGGGGCGTTGGCGTGGTGTAGGGGGGGCGACAGTTTATTTGTAATTTCACTTACTTTAGTTTTTAAATTTCACTAAAATTAAAACCTACCTACTACTCAATATCGAATAATTAGTTTATATTTCTACCATGTATGATACTGATGTTTTTGAGTAAAATCGAACCTGATATGAACAAACTTGTTAAAAATCATCAAATTCATCCATCTGATTAGATTAGTTTTAACACTAAAATTGATTACTTATCTATATTGTTTCTTTTAATTTGATTAAAATATTATATTCTTAATATTATAAAGTTGCGTTTTAATTGCTCTCACTGGTAAAAAATTGTAATGTAAGTTTAAACACCAGAACCGACTCATATAGCACACTATAAATAAATTAATTAAAGTAATGAAATTGTGATTTTAAGTTTTAAGAGTGTAGGTATAAAAAATTAGGGGCGCTGAAAAATAATTGAATTTCAAAGGGGGCGGTAAACTAAATAAGTTTGAAAATCTCTGCAGTATACCTTAAAAGAAAAACTTTTGATATGTGCATACTGCCGATGATGACATATGGACTAGAGACAATGACTCTCCTTAAAAGGAGCGCTGAAAGAATTGAAATGCATGCAACGATCCATGGAAAGGTCCATGCTAGGAATAAGTCTAAAAGACAGAATCCGAAATGAAGAAATAAGGCGTCGGACCCGAGTAGTAGTAGTCATGGATCGCATAGCGAAACTCAAATGGTAGTGGCGAGGGCATATCGCAAGACAAGTTGGTGAGCGTTGGGCCCCAAAAATGCATAAATGGAAACCATGGGAAAATAGAAGAGACATCGGCAAACCCCAAAAGAGATGGACCGTTGATATTATATCAAATAGACAAAGGTGGAAGGAAATGGAAGAGGCCTATCTCCAGCAGTGGAGGGAAGAAGGCTGATAAAGAATAAGAAGAAGAACGTGATACATTTAGAACATTTTTTTATTTTATTCGCTATGATTCGCTTTGATAAGATAAGAAATGAGGACAAGGAAACAATGTTAAGTGAAGAAAGATGTCATTAATGGAATGAAAGGAGATGATTTGTCCACATGGAAAGAATGAACAAGGAACGCCTGACTAAGAAAATATACAGCGCGGACAGGAATGGAATGAGAAGTTGGGACGATATTCAGAAAGACGAAAATATTATAGAAGCGTTGACAACACACGAACATGTATGAGACGATGCATTAGTGTTGACAAGGCGATGGAAGCGTGCCAGGATAGAAAATGTGGCGTTCGGTTCTCTACGCCTACCGCGCGAGGGACATGACGTGATGGTATTAAACTACGAATGAACTTTAATATACAACTTGTTTCAAAACATCTGCTTATTTCTTTTTTATAATAAATAAATAAATAAAGTATAAAATATATGCCTTTTTAATACAAAAGTCATATATTTCATACATTTTTCCTATTTTCATTTTTACTTTGTCATAAAACTTTCTTATGTTATCAACACACTTCGTCGACGTTTTATTTAGAAAATTTATTTTACTCACAAAAAAAATCTTCTACAAATAGCAAAAAAATATTTAAAAAAAATAACAATACCTATATAAAGCGACGACGAAACATTTAAAAATAAGAATTCAGTTTATATAAAATATGTCGCGAGGGACAAAATAAACGATCAAAGATTTATCAATGACTAGAAAATTGTCTCAAATTATTTTTGCGTGCAAATTGGTCGTGAAATTTTGCACTCAATTTAGCTACGGCTGCGAAATATGCTAGGAAAGTTTTCAGCTAATTGATTTTTAAATTTAGCGGTCGATTTAACTTATCGAAAACTTAGGCAATGTACTAAAAATTTGAATTGGGCAAACCATGACTTTCTGGCTTGGTGGCTACAATCTCCACCAACAGCTCCATATAAAAGGTAAGGGCAGATGCGTTGAGCCAAGAAGGTTTTCATTTTTACACTAAATATAAATACCTAATTATAAAATATAAAAATATAAAAGAAACTTAAAAATTGTATAACTAGATTTTAAAAAAGAATATGTTTTAATATTAAAATTATAAAGTAAGTACTTTATATTGCCTTGTTGAATGTTTCTTTTTGAGGTGACACGAGACTGTTGTGTGGGGGTTGTGGGGTATTGTGGTGTGTTGTGTTGTGTGCTTCCGTTTATTGTGTTTTGCACTTCCACACACCTGTCGCTGGTTACCCTATATATTTATTTCTTTAATATTGCTTCTCGGGCAACTAACAGGTACTATGTCAAATATTAATTTAACACGCACCCAAAACAAGTTGCCACATTCTGGAGACACGATATTAATCGTCTCACAGATCCAGACTGAAAACACAATTAAAAACTGTGTCTCCACCGGGAATCGAACCCGGGACCTTTGGCTCAGCAGTCAGATATCTAACCTACATAATAGGATTTGCCGTGATGGTATGAATAAATGAATATAATATGCAACTATTTACATCTGTTTCCCAAAAGTTAACTCACTTTATAAATCTACGAATATTTTAATTAATTAAGTACCTACCTATGTAGATACTATGTAAACTATGATATGTACCTACCTATGTAGATACTATGTAAACTAAGATATAACTATGTAATTAAGTATCTATGTAGATACTTAATTAATTAAGTATCTATGTAGATACTTAAGTAAGTAAGTAGGTAAGTAAGTAAGTAAGTTTTATTAATAAGAAAGTATAAAAAGGATATATTTTGACATATTATAAAAAAATATATATATACATCACAAATAAATTAATAAGTAACTTAGATATATAGATACTTAATTAATTAAGTATCTATGTAGATACCTACTTATGTAGATACTTAATTAATTAAGTACTTATATAGATACTTAATTAATTAAGTACCTTTGTAGATACTTAATTAATTGAGTACCTATGTAGATAATTAATTAAGTACCTTTGTAGATATTTAATTAATTAATTACCTTTGTAGATACTTAATTAATTAAGTACCTATTTAAATACTTAATTAAATAAGTATCTATATATAATTAATTAAGTACCTATTTAAATACTTAATTAAATAAGTATCTATATATAATTAATTAAGTAGCTATGTAGATACTTAATTGATTAAGAACCTATGTGTATATTTAATTAATTAAGTATCTATGTAGATACTTAATTAATTAAGTATCTATGTAGATACTTAATTAATTAAGTACCTATGTAGATACTTAATTAATTTAGATAATCCTACAATTACAGAATTCTAAGAAGAATATTCTAAAAGAGTTTTGTAACAAACACGTGTAGCATCATTATAAAACACCAAAGCATTAAAAGCAACAAAAAAGCAGGTTTGCTCATTTTTTTTAGAATCTCCATTACGAATTACGAATATTTATGGCAAAGATACCTGAAACATCAAGATATGACTATACACGTACATATCTACACCTTTTCTCGCTTAAAAGTTGCGAACTCATCTAAATTTTCTTCCACGAAAGCTTTGTCGAGGTTAATATAAAAGCAATCTTGCAGTCAGCTGATAAATTCACGAGGCAGCTCTGTGTGAAAGCTTTCCTATCTATTTATCGAACTTTTTCTACGTAATCAATTTTCATTGCTAAAATAAACCACCTCTTCAGCGATGAAAGCCATTTACTAAAAAAAGTTTTATTTTAATTTACATACACGATGATAACTTCTCGGAAAATTAATGTCTTTTTTTAAATACCTAATCCCTACAATGATACAAAAATAGTTTATTTTCGTTGTTAACAAGTATTCATCACATAAGGCATCCTGAAGAGGACATATAACGCTAAACTTAGTGACTGAAAAAACGATATATTAAAACCGCGCCCAATGCACTATGAAGTTACGCGATCGTTAGGGTAACTATGGCGTGCGTTAAAAAAGTTTTATACGGCAAACCCCATTTTGATGATTTTTTGCATTTTACGAACAAACTTTATCGATTATTCACTTTGATTTTATGCACTCTTTAAGCATATAAAAGATTTATTCCTCTACGACACATAGTTATAGAGTAAATTTTAAAAAATGCTCTAAAAAAGGATATTTTTCTATAGGAATTCAGGCTGAATTTCAAAATTGTGTGACGAACATTCACTAGAGAAATGTTGAAAACACTTTTTTTCTAGAAACACACTGTTTAACATATTTGAGGGATTTGATTTGAAATTGAGGTATTTAGGTTTATATGGCCCATGAAGGAGAGAACTTTGTTTTCGAAACCAGTCGATATTAGTTCTCACACCAAGTGGCGTGTATCATGTTATTTTGTAGTTATAAAAATATGCTTTCTAGTCGAATCATCGTCTGTCCCTTCAATGTATTTTCATAACTTTGAAATTAAAGATAGGTCGAAATAAATCAATCAAAAAATTGGTTTTCAGTTTTAGTCTTATATTAATTGCAGTCGAACGAGGACGTTTTGATATATAAAAATATCCAACCAATTTGTATATCTTCAAAAATTAAAATTCTTTGTAGGCAATATCTCAATGAAATCTAGATTAGGTATATAAACGAACTGGCAGTTTTCTACATTTAAGAGAAGTATCATTCTCTTGATAATTTATTATTTCACGATTTCTCGTTTCTCACTACAATAGACCTAACTTAATTGAATTGTTTTAAAGTTTCAAATTCCACAAGAAAGTTATATAGGAAATTTAAAGCTTTCGAGATTGTTACGCCCATAGAAAATTATAATTCGTAGAAATAATACAATATCAGGTTAATCGAGTATTCATTTTACCGACTTTTGAACGCTGTCGTTCAAAAATGGAAAACTGTGAATTAATTTACGTACTCTGAACATCAACATAAGTTTAACAAAGACAACTCAATTACGAATGTGTGACAAGATGTACCTACACATTATCTGACAAAGAAATAACTAAGAACATTAAAAAAAAATTAATAGCCACGTAGAAAAAATGTGCAATGATCACAATTGAAATGTAAAAATGAGAAACAACACAAAAAATCAATAATTGACGAAGTTTTTATTTTGAAGAATTCCATTATCAATTCATTCATTCATTCATACCATCACGGCATATCCCACAATGTGGGGTAACCAGCGAAAGGTGTGCGGGTGTGCATTGCCTTATAAAAGGGAGCACAACATATCTTTTTATACCCACACACCAGTCTCGTCTCACCTAAAAAGGCACTATATTCAGAATGGGTGGTGAACCTCATTGCTGAACTATGTGAGATGTTATTGTTGCCTGTTGTATTTTCGATTACCCGGCTCTTACGGGACACTCGAAAACAATAATAGAAAAGAGTGGAAGCACTATTCTAAGCCGGTGCCTCACAGCTAAGCCGGTGCCTCAATATAATATACAAACAATATGACAACTTTCACCAATTAAGTATAGACGCAATAAATAGTAAAGTTATGTCTTTGTTAGATTATGTATAAGTATGTTATTTAATATAGATTAAAAGTGCGACTTATTATGTAGGAGGAACTTTTAGGTTCTTATGATTGATAATTTAAAACTATTGATATTCCGATGTAAATTGAGTTAAAATTGTAACTCAATTTACATCGGACAAAGTGGTAGAAATATTACAGAAAGGTTCAGAGCATAAAAAATATTCGAACAGTAAGAATTGAAGGACTGGTGTGTATCACGAACGTAGGTGGAAGAATTGATAGTCATTTGGTTTCTTTAAACCACTTGTTTTAGCCAATTAATTTAGAGATGAAGAAGTATGGAGGTCGGTTCACTCCTGTCCTCAACATGTATAGTGTTTGTGTTTATCAGTAAATGACACCATTCCATGTAAATGACCACTGTCAATTCAAAATACCTACATATTTGCAACAAATGTAGGTAGAGTGTACATGGATGGGTACATTGTACAAACAAGTACCTAGCAATGCTGTGTAATGTTTAAGTCCTGGCGTTTGTCCAGCCGCATGTCCAGTTGTCGCAATAACCTCGTGAATAAGCCATTATAGCCTCTGGAAATGTACCAACATATCTCCTGTTTATTTAACGGATGAGACCATACATTTATGTGTTCCTTCAAATACCAATAAAAATATCCCTCCATGACCGTTATATCCCTATAAATATTTTATCAGTTCACATAGAGTGGATTAAAAACTGCTCAAGGTCTTGTGAATGAAAATGTTAAAAATTTAAATGAGACCAGTAATCTAGGCTTAAATTTTACTAAAGAAATTTAACACTTATATGTATTAAAGTTCTTTATAGACATATTATATACAACTTTACTGTGCTGAAGCAATCTTCAAGTAAATTTTTATTTAAACAAGACCATGTCCACAAAATTATTGAATATTTTCTTCATAAGATGAGGTTAACAGGTTTTTTCGAAATCATATTTTATTTTATATTTCTTTGCGAGACACTATTATTATAATTATTATTTAAGGGGGGGACTGCTGCCAACGTACCTATTTTTCAATTTGATATACCATCATTATTTCTTATCAAATCGTTTTGAAAAAAATAATTTAGGTAGTTTGGATATTAGTTAAGGAAAATATAATTTTTCTTTTGATAATGTTCTGTATAAATTCTTGTAGAAAAATAATGGCATACCCCGATTTTCAACGTTTATCTTATGTTTTTAATAAAAAATAAGGCGTAGTTCAACATATTTTTTTTATATTAAAGAAGACAAAAATATCTAGAAAATATAATGTGACGTTGCATTAATGCTTCAGGTTTAGTAAATAAACCTAAAAAATATTTATTTTCCATTCAGCGCCATTGCGAAATAAAAGTTTTTTTGGTTTATTATTTTAACCTGATGCATTAATGCAACGTTACATCGTATTTTTCCAGATATTTTGATTTTCTTTAATTTATAAAAAAAATATAATGCTCTATACCTTATAGTTTTTTTACATATGGAAAAATTAAATAAAAATTCAAATGATAATATCAACTGATTGGAACAAAAGTTTAAAATTCTGAGTTTAAAAAAAGTGTATACCTAAAACTTTCTATACTTCCTGAAATTATGGGCTTTGTGCATCAAGCGGATAAAAAAATATAAGAGGTGGCGGACATACACAAAGACACACTAAATGTTCGACTCTGAATTCTGAGCTAATTCTAAATCGGTGTTTTAAACCGACTTCCAAAAACGGAGAGGTTATTTGAAGAACCATGTTAAATGTAAACATGGCCATACAAAATCTCGCGGATCTTGGCTTGAAACTTCTTGATCAAATCGACAGTTGGCAAACATCAAATCGAAACTAATTCTACAAAACACGATGTTCGATAGAAATTTTAAGTCAATAAAACGAAATCGGCTAGGAAATTCCAAAAACATAACTCTATAAGGTCTTTGCATAACTCTCAACTTATTGTTGGAACATTTGCTTGCAGAAATATTATAAGTCGCATTTTTAACCAAAATCACTTTTTGATGCAAATATGTTTGCAAACGTAGAATTTACGCTGTGCAGAAATATTATAAGTGTATTCCAAATATATTTTTCATAATTCTTAATTGTGCAGAAGTATTATAAGTAAAATATACATTTAGTTTTCGTGCAGTACTATTATAAGTTCTACAATGTTACTTTACACTGCTCTGCATAAAAATATCTAGTTGTCTATGACACATAATAACATCATAACCAATTTTCGAACTGTCAAAGTCCTATTTCAGTCCCCCTCTTCCCCCAAAAACAAGTCCTAGATGTAGAAAGAGGTGTCATTATAGTCCAAGAATAAAATTACAATAGTTCAAGTGACATTCTGTTGTTCAGAATTACAAGAAATTTTGTTGCAGAAGGATGTTAAGTCACACCATGTAACTTATAATAGTACCTACTGCTGATTATTGTAACGGTATATATGCGAATTTACCAAAGAAAGAAATTAATAAAATTCAGTCAGTTTTCAATGCTGCAGCTAGGCTCATCACTGGAGCCTCCAAATTTTCTCACATCTCTCACCATCTTCGCAATCTACATTGGCTTAAAGTCCCCGAAAGAATTGAATATAAGCTTTGTCTCATGATCTTTAAAGCACTTCGTGGTATGGCTCCTGCATACCTCTCCGAACTGTGCATTCCGCTTTCAATAAATGACAGACAATCATCACTTCGTTCTGCTTCTTCATCCATGGTTGGGAAGTTGGTTGAAATAAACAGGGTGCACAAAACTAATTTCGGTGATCGTGCGTTTGCTGTAGCAGGACCAAATGCATGGAATAAGCTCCCACACACCCTCAGACAAACCGAAAATATGTCTTCGTTCAGAAAAAAACTCAAAACGCACCTTTTTCGCAAATCTTACCAGAGCCAAATTGATACAACGTAATAAATTTTCAGATCCCTTGATATTTCACAAAAACGGCGCTATATAAATTATTCAAATTATTATATACTGCACACATATTTTTTGTAGTGAGTAAGAAATAATATTATATAAATCCAGAAAATTCAGATTTACTTCAAATTTTAATATCTGTCGTTATATTTTTAATGCTGAATTAAGAAGTAATCGCACTTTTATACTTGGTGTACAAGTTTTATTACAAAAATCGTAAAAGTTATTGAGAAATGATTAAATGAAAACTTTAAATGACTCTCCTGAACATTTTAGTAAAATGCAGTTATAATTCTGCGTTCACCCAACGAATTATTTAAATGATATTTTTTTCAGTTTTACGCTTTTGATCTTATCATATATCTTTAACATAATGTACATACCTATATGCATTATTATGTGTGTATAACATGAATCACAAGAAATGATTGATGTACCTACGAATAACTAAGTACTTGACTCCTATATATGTAAGTACATACATACATACATATATAGGAGCTCTCCTTGTCCTATACAATGCTATAAAGCGTATATGACACATGATTAAATGCACGTATTATTTATACAGAAGAACATCACCCTTTGCAACGTGATCACATCATAATATTATTAGAGCCACTAGATTAATTGTATGGGGGAAGTCTCTCATCTCCTCTTACTGTCTCAACTAGTGGTCTTTTGCTTTATATATCATTCAGTGAATTTACTTACAAGTAGGCATACATATGTATGTATCCATTCATTGAACAACTTCACAAGTGCGAAATTAATTCAAGTTAATATTAGTAATAGGTACCTTACATATATTTCAGTTTTATTTTCACGGAAGTAACTTTGTGGCGTCATTATAATTTTTATTTTAGAATATAAATAATAACTTAGTATACACCACTTATGTGCACAAATAACTGTCGACCGGTTTCGAGAACAATGTTCTCATCTTCAGGATGACATACGTACTAAATTAAAAATGAAAATATAGACTTAACCTAAACTAAAGCTGTGGGAGGAGTCAATTTGAAAGTAGTGGGGCAAGCGACAACCCGGTGTTTAGGAAACGCTAGATATAAATAATTTATTAATATTCATATTTATTATAATTTTTTTTTTTAATTCAAAATATGTTAATTTATTTGATCGGGAATATATTTAATAGCGGGCTATTAGGAAAATTTATTTGATTGTTTATTATATTATGGTTATTGTTTATGCTTTTCCTAATTTCCAATATTTCCAAATCAGCTAATTTTAAATTTGAATGTCCTGTATGTAATATCTGTAAACCTGTTTTGATGTCAAAATGATGATTAAATTCTATAAGGTGTTCAGCTAATTTTGAAAAATTGTTATTGTTCAGACATCTAAGTGTTCTTGAGTTCTAATTTGAAAAATTCTATTGGTTTTACCAATATAAAATTGGTTACAGTCATTACAACTTAATTTGTATACTCCAGATTTTTCAGAAATCGATAAAAATTTAGCCTATGATTTAAACATCCTATAATTTTAAACCATTTTTTTTTCAATTTGACAATAGATACTATATTCAAACAAAAAGACGGATTATCTATGGGGTCCAAATACTAGTCCTTTGATCGCGGATATTTTCATGAACTCCTTGGAAAACAAAATATTTAATGGTACCTAATAATTTATTATTAAAATATATATTTTGTTGGAAAAGGTATGTTGATGACATTTTTTATATTTGGGTGGGTACTAAAATCATTTATCAACTTATTCGTCTTACTTATAATCAAAATAAAAAAATAATTAAAATTTCCCTTTAAAATCTCTTCCCTTTGTTAAGTACAATGAAAAATGTTAACACTACCTATTGAACTTTATTAATAAAACAGAAATACAATTTACTGATTTTAAATCAAGTGTAACTGTATCAGAGAATTAACATACTTTTTTTTTAATTATTTATTTATTTGTTAGTAAAAAATATAATTACAGTATTTTATTTTGCCTAATCCCTTAAGGGGATTTTTGGCTATGATCTTGATAATATGTAAATAATAATAAAACAATAATACACCAAATATTCCGCCCTACATAGTCCGTAACAACCCATGCCTACCACTTAGATCAAACATCGAGGATTTTTGTGTAATATATATTCTTTGGTTTTCTTTTTGAATTCCTCGATGGATCCGCACTGCTTCAAACTGGCAGGCATGGGGTTCCAGACCTTGGGCAGCAACACATCGTCGGTCCTACGTCCATAGTCACTGTAGAATTTGTTAGTGCGTAAAAGTTTGTCACTGATATAGTTTGTCTGCCGTGTGCTATTAGTAGTCTGTCTTTAGGTCTCAAAAAATGCTCGACGAATGAATGAACTTTTTACTGTTTTGATGTACATATAGCGAACAGTTTCGAAACTAATTCTTAATTCTACTTGTTCAATCATAAAGTGAAAATTTACGTGTTATTTTTTTAACGTTTACTTTATTTCACTTCTCGTATGGTTTATCAGATTTAAATGCCTCGATTCCAGCGCCAATTCACTGCCTCTGGTTTTGCCTCGTAGTTTTCTTGGAGGCTTCCACTAAATTTCTTGAGCTGGCAGTCTTGCACCACGTGTTTACCCGACTGCTCAGCTACACACTCACAGTCAGGATTATCCCTTTTACGCCACCTCCAGAGTAAGTAATCTGCTCTGGTCTCACTCTGTTTTTTAATCAGCCGCAATCATCAGTCGGTACCAATCATCATATCAATTAAATTTAACGTCTTTGTTGAACTTTTCAATATTTTTAATATACTTATAAAAACTAAATGTCTCAACTACTGCTCGTGATATTGGCATTCACCGGTTTCGTCGTCGTTAGTAAATTTAAATGAGGTCTCCTTAAATGTGAAATTATGTATGAACTTACCAAAAACAAAAGAAATCGGCACAAAAGACTTCTAGATCAGGGTTGAGGCTAGCAACATAGAAAGTGTCCAAGAATAATATATGCCGGGGCATAGCACTTAACTAGATAAAGAAAACGAGACTGCTGAACTTAAAAGAAAGATTGGGCTAAGTTGGGCTGCCTTCGGAAAAGTGGGATATATCTAGAAAAAACGAAAAACACTCATAAACCTGAAAAGGAAGTATATGAAACCTGATTGCTGCCGATAGCTACATATGGCATAGAAACAGTAACTCTTTTTAACTAAATGCCCAGAAACTATCAGTCTCTCAGAGAGCTATGAAAAAAAACTATGCAAGGTCTGTGACTAAGAGGTAAAGTAAGGAATAAAACGGTAAAAGAAAGATCAAAAGTATCTGATACAATCCACCGTGTGGCGACTGTGGGTCGACCGTAGCTGAGATGAAAGGATGATATACAACGATATGTTGGCACGTCCTGGATGCAAACTGCACAGGACAAGACGACGCGACGTGGAGTCGCATGGAGGAGGCCTTCATTCAGGAGTGAGCGGAAATAGACCGAAGAAGAAGACAAAGAATTTTAAGTCAGGCGATGAAAAGTAACACCGATTTTGTTTTAGGTACCTTGAAATTCTTGAATATTTCAACAAATTTATGAAAGCAAACTACAGTAAAATTCGTTCTTGGTGCTTACAACACGAACTCATTAGACAGTCCAAAGCATGAACTTATCTGATTAAAAATGTACCAAATTACCAGAGTAGGAACTTCGCTGAATCTATTTCACGATAATTCAGCGAAGCATGAAACAAAATTATTTAATGACACCAGAAACCTAATATCTTCAAGTCTGACTTTGTAAATTCTTTTCCACTTCAATTTTGGAAAACGTCCTTGAAAATTAAGTATTCGACAATTATATTTTTATTGTATTTTTTCATCATTATTTTACAACGCCGAATTCATTTGTTCGATAATTATATAAAAATTAAATAATGTAATTTTCGAATTACTACAACACTGATTTTTTAAAGAAATTTACTCTGGATTTTAAAAAAATGTACACCTTCTTTTTATTCACAATTTCGCTAAATTCTCTACACCAAAGACGCCTCACAAATATTTACAGCATCGGTTTTTCTTAGAAAAGCTATGAAATTATTTTTTATTCTGGTATTCGAAATTGCTGGAAAAATGTTTATATTCCAATTGATTCATTCTTATTTACTGTACAATTATTATGTTTGATTATGCCTAAAAAAATAAACATTTTGCTTAAATATAGTAACGTAAGTTTTGAACAAATATAGATATAGTTTTTCCTCTTTCGTGGATTATATTATAATATATTAAATTGTGGCCAAAAGTAACTATCTGAATTAGTTTAATATTCCCTTAACTTTTCTTAACTCCATTAGTTTAATAAATCTTCATTATCATTAGATCCTTTGTAACATAGCATTGGTAGATTTAAATATTTGCGGTTAAATTGAATTTGATTCAATACTAAATTAACTGTAGACATAATCGTCGAATATTTTAATTAAATGTCTAAAACACGTTCACACCAAGATAAGACATAAAAGTATTTTTTTATATTCGTAAGTGCATTATCAAGTAGTATCAAACAATGAATAAAGGAAATTTTTCTTATTTTGATAATTATTGTTTGATTACAAACCTTTTTTTGCATTCGCTATATATTTTTCAATAACATATACATATAGGTATTAATCTCGGTTTTCATAATGATTAAATATTAATTTTCTCATTGCTTCTAATGTATGTTATTGTTTAAAAGTCGCTCAATCTTTTAATTTAATATAAAGTTTTGCTTAAGACTATTATTTATGCATAGTACCTAATTGGATCTAACTCTCAGGTTTGAAAAGCACTATTATGAAGAATGATTTTCATATTTATATAAATACCCTATCAATTTCTTTCTTGCTTCAGCTTGAAAATGAATTTATTCCTAAACTTGTTTTCAATGACATAATTTGATATTGATTTCAGTAAATCTAGGATAAAGTTTTAAAAGAAAAAAAATATATTTATTAGAATTTATTCCTGATTTTTTTAACCCACGTTGATATTATGATGCGAAGTAATTTTCTGTTGTTTCAATCTATACAAATAATTGAAAAAGAACTTTGTAAATTTTGTTATATATCAAATGTTAGTAAATGAATTACATAATATGCATAAGTGATAAATATACAAATGGGAACATTTTGTTTTGCCGAATTCGGAACATTGTCTGCGACGTTTTATGATGACCAGTGCTATGTACCTACATTAAATATCTGAGTGCGCTCTTTCTGTGCAGTGATGGCAACATCATTCGAAATATTCCAAGCGAAATAAGGATTAGTTAACAATATTGCCATAATCGTATATCAGAGAAAATACATTTAGAACAACGCTAGCGAAGAGTAGCTCCTGTCCACTGTGTTTTCCATGCAAATTCTGAAAGTTTTTAATTTGCAACGAAAGCTTTGACAATCAACCGTTATATCCACGAACACGCGTTGTTCGTATTTGAACAACATCAAAAAAGAGTGAAAAACTATCCACATCAATTTTTATGATTACCTACGTATTTCCACTCTACTCTCTGCTATGTACTTTTGTTGAAATATTTTTCTGATATTTTTAAAGCCTACATATTGTTTTAAAAATATACATATATTTTCAGTTGTACTAATAATGTATTAACAATGCAATTCATCTTGATGTTTTTGCGTTTATTAATACGGAAAGTTAATATATTACATTTCGGCTCCTGTAAAACGTTAATTAATATTGCTTTGTACATACTTACATACCATCACGACATCTCCTTTACGGGGTAAGCAGAGAGAACCGAGTGCCATATTCCTCTATTTATGCACACATTCCTGGCTTTCTTTACATCCATGCATCCATCCATCTCATACATACACGTCGATTATTCAAGCTTCTTTTGTTTCCTTCTTTCAAAATATTATTCACATGGTCATCCCTTTCTGTGACGACCACTGCTATTCACTCCATCTTACACCCATATTTTTTTGGTCAGTCGTTCATCTTTCATTCTTTCAATATGTCCAAACCATATCAAGGCATTCACTTTCATTTTACTTATATTATCCTTCTTTATCTTGCAATTTCTCCTTATGTCCTCATTTTTTATTGTATCATATATCGTTCTATTACATACTCTTCTTAGTGATCTCATTTCTACAGCATTTATTCTACTTTTATGCGTCTTTAGCCACGTCCATGTTTCACTAGCATACGTCAAAGTAGGCAATACCATTGCATTATGTACGGCAATTCTGTCTTCCTTTGAGATGCTTGGATAGGACATTACTGGTCTGAGTGCTCCGTTTATTATATTACCTGCCATAACTCTTCTTTCAATAAATAAGGTTCCCTTTTAATAAAGGGGTGAAGCAAGGCTGCGTATCATTTCCATGGCTGTTCAATGAATGAAAATAAAGGGCTGAAACTAAGTACTATGAACGTACGTGATTTGATGTATGCAGATGACAAATTGGTGATTGCTGAATGTGCGGATGAGTTACAGTATTTAGTGAACAAAGTGTATGAAGGATATCTGCAGAACGGACTCAGAATGAATGTGAGTAAATCTTAGATTTTGGTATTCGTAAAAAACTGAAAGTATAACTGCATGTATGATAAAAGTAGAGAACGAATGGCTAGAACAAGTTGAGGAATATTTATACTTGTTTGAACGGAATAGAAGGCCTGATAAAAATATTGAAAGAATGTGCTATGTGATATTTTTTATCTTATTTTTATATGTTTTTGCTCTCTTTTTTAGTTATCAAACTTTTTGCTGTTGCTTGGAATAAAATCCCAAGAGGCAATATGTCCGCCAGTGAATAATGTATTTACATATGTTGGCTCATTTCGACTAATTAATTTAAATTATAACTTCTTGTACAATTTTGTTCGGATGAGGGAGCGGCACAGCCCTGAAATCGGTTTACATAAAATACTCAAAAGTGGTGAGAACAAAAACGTTATAATTTTAATTTATTAATATTTTTATATACGAAAAAAATCCAAAATAAATATTCAAATTCTGGTAGCGCATGATGTATGATTTAATATATGGTACTTTTAAATAACATTACATATGTTTAATTAATACTCCTAGACTGTTTACACATTTATTATTGAATACAGTAATTAGATATTTATAAGATAGAAGAACAACAATAGTATACAAATGAACCACAACGTGAACGCAATAAACGATCAATGAAACCGCGGCCTTACCCCCGACACTTGCTAATATGAAACTCCCAACTCCCGAAGAATGCCGAACTCCTGATTCGTACAAACTCTTATACTGCCTCTTAGCTATACAGATTGACTGTTGTAGGGCGCAACATCAATATATTACTAGCTGTATGTAACACATGAGATTCAACTGTCGATATCGATAGTATGTATAGTTGAAGAATAAGTACCAAACTATAAACCCATAAATCCAACTTATTTAATATTTTTTTAAGATATTTTGTTTTCTATACAACACAATATGTAGATATGTATGTCAGATAGTATGGAGGTCAGTCCTTTTTTCCTACCCAGAATATGAAAACAGCATGATGGTATATATGTATGTTTGGAAATTAAGTATCAAACTATTAAGTCTTCTTAGATATTGTGTATAGACTGCCATACAAATTGTATGAAACGATGTCGTCACTAAATTCAATTTTTATAAAAATTGTTAAAAAAATTAAGATGTACTACTACAATGGTAATATTTTTTATAGAAAATTTAATTGTCTAGCTGGGTTGTTTCGAGTTTTTTCGATATTTATAAAACTTTGGAAATATAGACATATAAAAATGTTTTTCTTAATAAAAAATGTTTTAGAAGCTCTGGAATTATTTTGAAAAAACCAATTTGAAATTTTGTATTTTTCTATGTTTATACCAATTTTCAGCGTTTGAGCTTTTATGGTTTCTGAGATATATGAAAAATAAAGTAAAAATTCAAAAGTTGATAACCCCTGACTGAAACAAAAATTCAAAAATCTGAGTACACTAGTTTTGTAGGCCTATAACTATTTATGTATTCTGAAATTTTGGGGTCTATAAAATTTATAAGGGGGGACACACAGACTCACAGACACACGAAATGTTCTATTCCGAATTCTGAGTAAATCCCTATATAGAACATACATGCTGCGAAGCCTCTAAGTTGGTGTTTTTTGTCTTCAAAGTTAGAAAATCCATGAAAAATTTAGACCGTGCATACAAATCTCGCGTCTCCTGGCTTGAAACTTTGTCGATATGTTAAAAAAACAAACTTCTCTTGAACAAATCGACAGTTTTTTTGGCACTACGAGTATCGAAAAATCGCTACTTGTAGGTATAATTCAACTGTCGATTAAATTAGTGCTCTCTTGATATTTTCAAATTAATATAATTCGTTATAAATGCTCCAATTGACTTAAACTTCCATCATATTTACATACTTGTCGAAACATTTCAAGTACATTTTTAATTGATCATTCATCTACACTGCGAATACATGACTCATATTTTTACATATATTTTAGCGTTTGTGAAATAAATGTTGTATTTTATGCAAGACTTTAATGATGTGAACACATTTTCAGAATAAAAAATCGAAAAATATCATGGCGATGTACTTTCAAATTTCCCTGGATCCTTCGTCTCCTTATCTCGACTCATAAACAAATAAAACTTACTCCAAAAGTTTTCATGTTAAACGTTTCGAGCAATATTAGGCTCCAGCAATGGGGGGAGGTGCTCGTTGGCGGGAACTCTGCGCCACGAAAATATGTTTTCGAGACTTTTCGGATTCATTATTATAAGGACACCGAGGACATTATTTTTACCTCCGACCCACGGCCCCAGGAAAACTGATTTATAAATGACAGGGCTGAACTTGTTCACAAAAGTTTTTGCTCTGCCGTTTGTGTCTCTCGAGGGACTGACAATCAGCGAGAGACAAGTCAAGTGGCAGCATTACCATGAGATGGTTCTCCTCTCATTAAAAATGGACGCCCCCCGCCGTCGCAGCGGAAGGAAGTGAACGCTTTCAAATAGATTGTATTAAATGTGACAGATGATAAAAATGACTCCTGCTGAGAGCAAATGTAACAAAATTTTTCTGCTAATCTTGTTGTTTATTTTTTTTACAAGTAGAAAGTTGGTTATCTGCCTTTGCTCTCTTTAAAAAGCATCTCACTACTAAGACACAGCTTTATTTATTTTCAAAAGAATCTCATAATAGTATTACATCACAGCGCGTTTTCTTGATTAATCTTTTTCTCGGATTCACTGCAAAGTATTATTTCGTTCTTTTGTCAATGTTCATATTACGTAATTCTTTGTGCCATTGCATTTTATATTACGTAATTGTACACTAGTTCCTACTATTTCTATGTTTCAGTTCATGTTGTGGGATAAAGGCTGAAGAAATACAGATTGGTGAGATGGAAAAGTTTGAAAAAAGTGGACTTACTGTTACAGCCGTCTTCTCGTCACTGGTTCAACAATTATTCACTTTAGATTTCTATAACTTTTTTATGATTTTTTTTCACTTGCGAAACACCGCGAACTTCAGTAGTAATTTCGTCATAGGTGTGCACACGGCGACGAGTGAGTGCACAGACTGACTGAAGGGAGCCTACTCGCACAATAATCTCACCTTAGGGGCCAGATTATTGTTACCACGTTTTTTGGTATGGATGTAGGTGTGAAATTGGTTTCAGTTTGTCAGGAAAGTTGAGGATTGGTACAAATGTGAAGTATCTGTCATCTGCGCCAACACATGTTTTAACAAATTTATTACTTACATAGCACGATATTAAAATACCATTACACATGATTTCATGTTTATAGTAATTTGGTTTATTGGACGTTCTTCTTCATCTGGGTCACAATTCACAATCCTAAGATCTGTTAGCACCAGGCACTGCATCTCTCCACTTACCTCTGTTGATCGTCAGCCTCTTCATCTCTTGGTAGCTGCTACAGCGCATATCACTGATCACGACTGACGATATTATTCAATAATTACCAATACAGATCTTGATCAACGTTTTTACTCTCCACTAAACTAGAAGTGGAACATTATGATTACAAATATCTGACCGGGTAGGTTTTTGAGATGAGTTTTTTTGTTCTAATGTTTTTTAGAGTAGTATAAAATTTATTTTTTGATTTAATTTTTCGATCGAAAGTTCTTGGAATTCCATTAAAATTTCTTAAAATTTTTAATAAACATTAAAAATAAAAAAAAAGTTTATAACTTAGTTCCACGGTGGAATTAAGTTATAAACGTTTTTTTTTATTTTCAATGTTTAATAAAAATTTTAAGAAAAAAAGTATAAAATTTGGTGTATATCCCATATATTTGGGTGTGTATGTAAGTTCAAACGACTGTACATATATGCGTATAGTACATTTACTTGTAGCTGGAATGTTTTCCATAGATACGTATCATTTCTACTACATTGATCTGTCAAAACATTTGAAATACTCTTCCAGTTTACTTCGATCCAAAGGATCAGTTGACAAAGAAAACTATTTGTCGATATCATATTTACGATGTGTATACAAATATTGACAATGGAGATTAATGAATTGATCACCCGTTTACTTGTTATCTAGTAACCAACTTATTTAATCCAAATAACCTAATATTTTTTCATAGATCTTCACGTTTGTAATATAGTAAAATATAAAAATAGGTAGGGTAAGATGTCGGTCACTGGCAAATGTTTGTCACTTAAGGGTGAATGTAAATATATCCTTAATATTTTTAATTATTTAAAATATGTTTTGGCTTACAACTTGTTTAAATAATTAGACATTAAAATACAAATATTAAAATGAACTTCTTTCATATACACCAGAAATACAATGGTTTAAAAAAATGGCATTGACCGGCATTACCCATGTATCTGGGGAATGCCATTAAGTTATTGGGGAAACGAAAATCAAACAAACATTGTGATAATAACACAAATATAATAATTTATAGCTTCGGGTAGATGACCCAGATAAAGGCATCAGATCTTGTATGGTATTAGAAATTTGATACATTATATGAAAACAATATACATCTCCTGGCACGACACACGTGCTGTGGCTGAGCTTTGCATGCAATTTATAGCTGTTGTAAAAGAATATGTTAGAGTGAGATAGAACTTGATTATTTCAGTAGTTTTTTTGAATATTATGATGAACGTCATTACCCAGAGACCGGCATTACCCCAGGTTACCCAACATTGTATTACACTTTGCCATGTATGACTCTCTTGTGTAATTCTAATTTGAAAATAGTTTATAGATTCAATTGAACCAAACTTCAAACATGCTTATTTTCGTAGAAGAAATATTTTTATTATGATTTAATACCTACAGAAGTACTTACTTACTTTACTTTTTGTTTGGCATTGGCATACATATGCTTCTCTACGCCATCAGCTGCGTCATATTTCAGCTATTCAAAGCCCCGGTTCCAATCCTGTCAGCCAGTTTACGGCCTCCGGGGTTGCATCATGGATATCCATCCATCCCCCCGGATATCTCCTCGTCAGGCACTCCTCTACTCCTCTACAGAAGTATTTTAATATGATATTCTTCAGAAATTAAAATTGTCCCTCTAAGAAAATGTTGCGACATATGATAACGTTTTATGTATAATGTTATTAAGAGATGCTCGTTGGATTTTTTCCAGGAAAAATGCAGAGAAAATATTTTCTTACTCGAGAGAATACTAAATAGTTGTTTGAGGCAGCTGCATTTCGAGTTGTATATGAGAAACATACCGTATAAATTTATGTAGGTATAATGACAATGGGTATTTTTTGTTTCGTATTTGTGAGCAGAAGTGAGTCATTAATTTAGTTTATTGTAGGTATGTGAGATTTGAAATTAACGTCGGAGAAGTAAAATAGATTCTACAATAGGTTTAATTACATGGTGAGAAATGAGAACATTTGGAAAGATACATAAAGACACTATTTACATAATCAAAATTAGCATACTGAGAAAGTTTTTACACATATAAAGATTCTTCCTCCACAACCACCATTTCTGCTTATCGAACTAATAACGGCCCCTTGCAAAACTGTGAAAGAACATATAAAGAACGTAAGAGGAGTCCGGAGAACTCCAAGACATTGCAGACATCATCATCGGTGGTTCCACAGCCCAGGATGGGCCTTGGCCTCCTCAAAGAATCGTCTCCATTGCACCCTATCCATGGCCTTTTCTCTCCTATTCTGCACACCAGCTATCTGAAGGTCCTTCTCGACTCCATCCATCCGTCGTAGTTTCCCTCCCCACACCTCTTCTTCCCTCCGTACGTGATATGAGGACTATTTTTAGTGTCATTGCAGACACTGCACTTAAAGTACTGCAAATAAAGATTCAACAAAAAAGAACTATCGAAGAAAATTAAAAAGACAGAAACCGTCCATAAAAGAGATGGCTAAACTAAGTGAATAACTTCATTGAGAAAAAAATCTTTAAATTAGAATTCTGTTAAAAATTATTCTTGATTTCGTAAACGATATCTTTAAATGTTTTATTTTATTTTTCTCTTCGGTTTGAAAAAGAAAAACTTAAAGACCTTTAATGTTCATTTTCATTTAATCAACTTATTCCAATGACACTTTTGTATGTAATTTTGAATTTTTTTCTCACATTTCACAATATGATATTTTACCACGATGTCGAACTCCCTAAACCAACGGAGTCAAAGAACTTCTCTTCATACTAGGCTATTGTTTTTTTTTTATGTTGTGTTCGGTTAAATTAGGTAAGGTTAAGTTTGGTTAGATTATAAGTAAGGATGAGTTTAAATTCTAAAAAATGAACTTACGAGAAGTGTGGCTTCTATTATCTCGTCATCCTAATTCAATAATTGGCATGATCTTTTTAAATTGTATATTTTTACTTATATCAATTATTTTTTCTTTGTGATTTATATTATCTTTCACTCTTAATCATTGATTATATTCCAAAGTTCATTTAAACACACATTTTTTTAAATTATTTAAGACGCCTTTAATTATGCACATATCTGTTGGTAGCTACCTACATAAAATCAACACAGTAGGTACAATTGCATTCCATTTGCAGAAATTAACCGCTACGATATGAGTGATGAGCTTTATACCCGTATTCGCACACAAATGTTGAGGAAGCCTCAGGCCTTTAAGGTACCCTGAAGGAGATTTCGTTATTCGGAGTGAGCGCGACATCACATCCCTCAATAATTTCAACAATATGTATTATGTATTCATTTCCATTTACGGAGTAGAGACCAGAGCAGACACAACGAGAACAAAATCTCTTCTGAGAACATCAGAGATGAGGACATTGAGTTGTATAACCGCAAACACACTAAGAGACCGAATTCGAAATAAGAAAAATGTGTAGTACGGAAGACATCGTCAGATAAAGAAGACAGCGGAGGCGATATTGGAGCTCACATGTTAACAGAATGGATGAAAATAGACTTCCACGTATCGCTCTCCAAGAGAACCCAGCTGGAAGAAGACCACCAGGAAGTCCTCCAAAGAGATGGCGAGACAACTGGCAGTCCACCTCGCAGGAGACAGAATAGCGATAGAAACAGATCTTAGGATCTATGAATAGTAAAAAGAATAGTATTCCTTGACATTTTGTGAAAAGGTAAATATGTCTGTTCTAGACATGCGCATTCTGCTGCTTTAAAATTGCGTACATTCCTTCATGTGTCAAAAATAAGAGAAAAACGCAGACAGAAAATTTTGAATACTTGTGTAAGGAATACTTTGATTATTTTTGTAGAATGTATTCAAATAATATATTGCGTTGTTTTCCGATTGGGTACCTAACCAACAATACAATATTTTGATTCGTTGTAGAATGTCATATCAGTTGGCAAAAGATTTAAAATGTCATCAGTATCAACGCTTTCCTTGAGGTGCAGACTTAACTTGAGGGCGACACATAAATTGAAGTCTTGATGCTTCCTCAATACTCATATTTGACTCTGAATACGGGTATTAGTTGGCATTTCGAATTTCAATTGCTTTGAATGATGGTTACTGGAATATTCCACTTTCACATTTCACCGTTTAAGAATTTAATCTCCGGCAAAAAAATATCTTTGTATTTTATATATTGCTTCTCGGGCAATTAACAGGTACTATGTCAAATATTAATTTAACACGCACCCAATAACAAGTTGCCACATTCTGGAGACTTACGATATTAATCGTCTCACAGATCCAGACTGAAAACACAATTAAAAACTGTGTCTCCACCGGGAATCGAACCCGGGACCTTTGGCTCAGCAGTCAGATATCTAACCAACTGAGCCACGAAGGCGGAAGAAAATATTCATATTTTCTGTTTTTTTTATATACTAGTTGCATGTTACACAGGAGATCCAACTGGCGATGGCGATAGTTTAAGAAGTTGAAGAATACTTACCAAACTATATAACCTTGAATCCAAATAATTGAATATTTTGAGAAATATAGTTTTCTTTAAAAAATATGTCAGGATAGGGTAGTGTGGAGATTCATCCTTGTTTTCTACCCCAATAGGTCAACAGCTTGATGGCTTGCATGTACTTATGTATGAAGTTGAATATTAAACTATGTATAAGAGTCCACACAGACACACTAAATGTTCTACTCCAAAGTTCTTCCATGTAAGCTACGGAGCCTCTAAACTGGAGTTTTTTGACTGGAGACTTTAAATAAATTTAATAATTTTAAAATAAATTTAGTAATTTAAAAGAATTTAATAATTTATCGGACTAGTAAATATATATAAATTTTCCAACGTTTTGATATTTGTCGTCTGATTGTTTATAAAAAGTTATATCGATATTATGGTGAATCTTCCCACACAAAAAACTTATTTTCGAATCATAAGTGTTTTGGAGGCCAAAGGAAAGATATAATGTTTCATTATCAATGCTATACTAAATTACATTTTTTTACAAATACATAAAAGATGTTTTTATTTAATCTTGTCATTGTGATGTGCTGCGGTCAAAAGATAAATAAATAATGCTTTAAAATTACTGGAAGTCCCAGACAAATCAATGTTAATAGGCCTGTCATTGACAAGGAAAAAATATCTGCAGTCGGAGAAACGGATTTAAGCCAGGCATAAATCCGAGCTGGAAACAAATAAATAAAAAAAATGATTCAGTAAAGTATACCTATCATTTTTTGTTTAAGTTCTATTCATGACGTTATTAATATTTCAGCGATGAATTGTAGTCTGAGTTATGAATAAGATCCTTACGCCTTGAATAATTTCAATTTATGTTGCATTGTTCCAATACGATGTACAATATTGATAAACAAACATTATATTTGAAAATGATAGTAGGAATGTATGTATGTATGTTCATAGTATAACTGTTGAATATTGATTTCATATTCAAAAATAATCGGCTTATTGAAATGGCAACCACAAACAAATTATATTTTTATAATAGATTTTATTTTAAAATTAAAAATATATTTACAAATAATATTTTTGGGGTAAACTTTGTGGATTGTGTGGTAAACGAAATCGGTCGAGGCAGGATTCGAACTCGCGACCAATGGATTACTAGCCCAGCGCGCTAACCGTTCTGCCATCGACCCAACTAAATATTCATTATATTTGAACGCACTTAAGGTATTTAAAATTATTTTAAAAACGTCAAATTAAATCTGAAAATGAAGCAATTCATTTTGAAAAACTACCTTTAAATCGTGGCCGCCATATTGTTTTCTCATAATTTCAAAAGAAAACAAAGAAGTTTAAATTATTTCGAAATCTCCACCTTTTAATTAGTATGAATCGATATCCATCTTGAAAAATCAAAAAAAGAACCAGAAGAAGTTTAACACAGACGTCTTCTGAAATCTCAAAATGTAGCAAATTAAAACTCGATAAACCCAACATAATCATTCACTTTGAAAACTCATCCTTAAATCACGGTCGCCATATTGGTTTCTCATCATTTCAAAAGAAAACAAAGAAGTTCAAATTGTTTCGAAATCTACACCTTCTCATTAGTATAAATCGATATCCATCTCGAAAAATGAAAAAAGAACAAGAAGAAGTTTAAAAACAGACGTCTTCTTATATCTCAAAATGTAGCAAATTAGAACTACATAATTAACGCTTATTTTGTATAATTTTGTTTTAATCACTGTCGACGTATTGGATTTCTCCTAGTATCTTGAAATAAAAAATAAGGCAATCGGTTCGTCGCCATAAACGAACATATTTTTACTCACGCAATTTATTTAACTCAAACGAAAAAAGAAAGAAAAACGGTGAATTGTCCGCACGGTGAATTGTCCATACGGTCAATTGTCCATACGATAAATTGTCCTCACGGTCAATTGTCCGTACGGTCAACTGTCCCCACGGCCAATTGTCCTCACGGCCAACTGTCCCCACGGCCAATTGTCCTCACGGCCAACTGTCCTCACGGTCAATTGTCCTCATGGTAAATTGTCCCCACGGTAAATTGTCCTCACTATAAGTTGTCCATACGGTAAAAAGGGCGTACGGTCAATTGTCCACGGCCAATTGTCCGGACACGAACTTTGTGGCATATTTGCGTCATCAAATCGACTCCAAAAATATTCACAGGTAGTGGCCTTGGTCTTGCACACTCAGTCTTGATTTTGGTTATGCAAGTGTTTTGACATTTGCAAAACTTCTCATCACTTATTACGTTTTTAAAATAATAAAGTTTATTTAAAAAAAAATATTTGATAAAAACCTTTTTTCCTAAATTGTTATGGAATGTATTACGATTGAAAAAATGCATTTTGGATTTTTTTTTGATAATCTTGGTGCTCTTTGTCTTGGTTTTGCAGTGACAAGTATACGAGATTTGCAAAACTGCTCATCACTAAAATAAAGGCTAGAGTGGGTTGTGGCCAACGCTATACTCCTCACTACCAAGTCACTCCACGAAGTATTCAAATTTTGAATGGAAAATTTTCAACATTTTTATGAAATGAGTTTGTTCAATATTTTTTTTTATTTAAATATTTTATTATAAAGAATTGTGCTTTTGTGATGTGCCATTTTACCAATTGGAAAATAAAATTTTTAAATTTTAAGTTTCCTGAGCTTGGGGTCACTTTGAAATATTTGACAGTTAAAATATGAGAGGCATTATTCGGATATCCTTGAAATCTAATGGGGTCTAAGTGATTATTATGTATACAAATTTTTGAAAAGAATCGAATGAGTACCTACTTTAGTCTATAATCGATAAAGTAAAATAAACACGCCATACATAGTACACAGCACATAGCACATAGTGCACAGCACACACACGGATACATTGTGATGAAACTTTCAGAAAACAATCTCAGCATGATACTTGTTGATAATCTGGTAATCTCTTTATTACTCCTCTGGGTTAGTGAGGAGTAATAAAGAATATTTATAAAAATATATCTGACAAATTCCTTTTTAGAATGTGACATTACATAAATTGTTATGGAATGTTTAAGGTATGAAAAAGTATGTGTGTTTTTTTTATTTAAGAATGTTTGTGTTGATGTAATTTTTATCAATACATTTTATCTTATGCTTTTTCGTGGGCACTATTTTGTAGAGTCATAAACCTTAACTATAATTGATTGTATGAATTCTGCACACATTTCGATTTGAGTGGAAAATCTGTGCCCCGTTCCACCATCGTACTTTTCAACTTTGCGCTTTGCACTTTGCTATTCGTCGGCTTGTTTTCGTTCCACCATTACATTTTTTCGCAAAGTAAAAGTTGCAATTTGCAAAGCGAAAAGTAGACGCCTATTGCAAAGCAAATAAGCCGTTCTGTTCCACCATCGCTACTTTTCATAAAAAACTTTGCAAACCTTGCGAATGAATTGAAAAGAATATTTTGACATTTCAAATTTGCCATTCGTCGAGTTGTGAAAGTATAAGTTGTTTGTTTAGAATTTTTGAGTAAATTTATTATAAAATTTTGCATAAATTATTGTTAGAAAGGGATGAGGAAGACGGGGTTGTAAGAAATTATAGTGAAAGGATAAATTTCGAAAATATTTTACCCACGCAGTTCCTCGAATATTTTCGCATAAATAGCACTCAGTGTTAATATATCTTGATTAAGTACACGATTTATTCTGATTTTTTTAGGTAATTTAAACTATGTCTATGTGATTATTATGTCCGCTTTTTCTAAGTTTATATGATTATTTCACTACTCATTTACACATATTTTAAGGTACAGAAAAGCACTAAGAGAAGCAAATGATTGTCTCCTCAACAGCAAATAATTCAGTGAAGCACCTGTTGCTTCACTGTATTAGTGATAGTGTCACTAATTACTCCAAAAATAACTCCTTTCTTTTCATTAATTATCTCCAACACGGCTATTTTTTTCTTGATATTGTCTTTCCGGCTCATTTTCTAACAACAACAACGAAATCACAGAACAGACAAGAACGAACGGTGTCAAATGATCGTGTACGCTACGCGTGAAGCACTCGGTACTACTAAGTTATCACTAGGTGTCGTAAGCGTCAATTGAAAAGACTTTGTAAATGTTTGGCGACGCCGCAAAGTGACCATTTTTTTTCGTGGAACGCGAACGCTTTGCACTTTGCGAAATTCTCAAATCGCAAAGCGAAGAGTGGAAAGTTGAAAAGTACAATGGTGGAACGGGGCACAGTGCTTAAAATACTTGAGGTAATGGAATTCATCGGGCGTAATAAACAATGATTAATGGGACATGCGGGTCATAGAGAGAGGATATTGTTTAATAAAAAAGGAAAAAATTAATTCGATGCTATTTATATGAATTTTTGGTTTAGCAAATATTGTTAATGAATTAATCAATTGGGACTATTCCAAAGTTGCTCCAAACCGAATGTGCGATTTTGGATATATTTGTGACGTGATTATATGTGTTATCTAAAAAAATGACAACTTGTGTTGATTTTAGATTTTGTTTAAACATTGTCGCGTCATAGTCAAACATGTGCACCAACAGGATTTGAAATTAAAAAAAAAAAATCACAAACCAAATACTATTTGTCAGTTCGGTAAATCAATTTGAAAGGATTTCTTTGTGTACGAATTTCAAATTTACGAAATTTATTTATAACGAATAGGTACCAAAAACGATTCATGATTATGTAATCAAAATTATGTATTAACTGTTATATTTAATACTATTCAAAACATCAGAAACACTCAATGACATCATTTTATATACCATCGGAAACCGACACCTACTGGGCTAACCACCTGTCATCTGCTGGTTTACGTGATCACTTTATGCGTTTGCGCAACGTTAACCAATTATGCCTTCCTATTGAGTTATCCATCCAAGGAAGGAAAAATGGTGAACGTCACGTAAACTGGCCGATGACCGTCGTATGCCCTGTAGCTGCATTGAGTTTATGGTTCTTCTAAATTATTCCGTCTACGTCTCTATTGAGATGTTAAAAATTTATCATAAAATATCATTGACTCCCGACAGGGAAAAAAATCCAATATTTGCGTATATACAACTATTGAAATATTTGACTAGCATAATCATTTCATATTTTTAGGTGAGTTTAAGGGTAGGCAGGTACCAAGTTATTATTAATTTCATATTCTATATTTTATAACCTTTAACTACTTTATTAAACCTTCTCGTTTATTTATAACTTTTAAGATCCTTAAAATAAATAACACATTATTTTGATATTTTGATTTACATATAAAATAAAATCTCTTACTTAAAAAAATACAGCATACATTCCGAAACATATATTTTAATTTGTTAATTTTGTCGACGGATAATTCGTGGTGAAACTCCATTATACTAGGTATAAATTAATGAAAACACTAATTTGTTTAAGTTTCACTGGTTAATTTAAAACTGGCACTGACCGGTATCGATCTGTTGAAGATCATCGTCAGAGTGGACACTCTGACCGTCATCGTCAGAGTGGCACTCTGACGATGATCTTCAACAGATCGATACCGGTCAGTGCCAGTTTCAAATTAAATAGTGAAACTTAAAAAAAATTGTGTTTTCATTTATACCATATATATTTAAATCCATCGTAATTCAAAGATAGAATACATTTTATACTTCCAAGGATATTTTATGAATTTTGTCATAAGTTTTATATCATTTTCACTACAAAGTATTTTTGATTTGTATTAGAATGTAATAAAGCAAAATATGTCAAACTTAGTTCCGAAAAGTATTTGCCCATATAAGCATATTTACTAGATCAAAATATTACATGAAATATTCTGATATATTTTTCCTTAAAGAATACGCTCGAGGGAACCCGTACTCAAACAAGGGATGACAGTGTTCCAATTATATAATATATATATATTTTTTTACAAGAATTTATATATGAAAAAAATAAAGAAACGATGTGATACAATCAGCACTTACCAAATCCTCATTTGAAGATATTTAAATTGAACTGTGTGCAATTGGAATGTATAATTCTACTTAGTTGTAAACGACAGAGAGCAGCATTCTTGGGTCATGTTCCGCAAAACGAGGGAAATTAAAAAAAAAAAATTAAAAAAGATTTTTGAATTTTTTACCGTTAATTCTACCTACCTTTGAAGGAACCAATTACAGCCCCCACAGTCAAAGAGTGTGAAAGTGGAATTAACAATGACGGTTTCCTCAGCAACATTATAAAAAGTTATTTACAAAAATAGCTTCACAATTTGTAATATATTGATGTTGCGCCTGGTATCAGGCAAGATGTATAGCGAATTACGATAACATACGAATATATGATTCGGAAATCTTCGGGTTTAAATAAAAAGGTATGTCGGGGTTTTGGAGGGGCTTTTTGCTTTGATCAACGACAGTGCTCTCACGTTGTGGTTCTTGGATATATAACTTTATAATTGTACTTCTCTCTGTTAATATAATTACTGCTTGATTGTTTGTTTGATGTTAAGTGAAAACGCGTGTATTCATTTATTATATCTGAGTCTATAAAATTACCAGATACTAAACATTTTTTTCTGTTTTAATATAAATAAATCTATACATAGATCAAGTACATATACAATATACATAACCCGGGATCTTTGGATCACCAGTCAGATACCTAACCATCTGAGCCACAAAGGCTGACAGTTGTTTATTGTATCTGTAAAAACAAAAATTTAAAAAAGTTCATAAACATGATGTTGAGAATATTCTTAAAATTTGTCAAAAGCACAATAAACAAGGGAACATGATAAAGTTTCACCACACAAAGAACCACATTTTACATGTGAATACATTCTAATAATGTGTCATTATTTATTGACTTTCACAAAGTTTTGCCTTAAAATAAATCCTCCCGAAGTGTGACAGTGTGAATCCGAGTGTATGGAAATAGAGATGAAGATATATATCTATGTAAAGATATATATGATGTACTTTTGTGTAATACATCTATGTGTAAATGAAGACTGACACACAAGAAGATTCTGTCACAGGAGAGGGTTGTATGACATGTGATTGAGTGTTCAATATTTGTTTCTCAGAATCAACCCTTTTGATAGATACTTCACAAACAAATATATGTACATATTATAAGTAGGTTATCTATAAATGTATAATTTAGATATCATAATATATTATGTATGTTCTATTCTATTTCAAATAAGACAATCGTACAATTAAAAATAATATTAAATTCACCATCTCTCTAATTATTATTATTATTTTTATTTATTTTTTATCTAACTAAAAATATGTTTAACCAAATCTATATTTGGTTGTTCTGATATGCAATTCTAGAACCTCAATACATTATTTTTTACTTGCAATTGATAAACTACTATTGACAATTTTTTTTCGTATAATAGGAGCATTATTGGTAATACATACATACATACATACCATCACGCTATGTCCCTCACGGGGTAGGCAGAGAGAACCGAACGCCACTTATTTCTATCTTGACACACATTCATCGCCTCGTCAACATTCATACATCGTCTTATACATGTTTGTCTGTTGTTCGCGCTTCCAACATTTCCGTCTTTCAAAAGACCGTTCACATGGGCGTGCCATCCCTTCCTTGGGCGGCCCCGACCTCTCATTCCATTCCTATCAGCAATGTATATTTTCTTCGTCAGACGTTCCGCATTCATTCTGCCCATGTGGCCAAACCATCTCAATGTGTTCACTTTCATTCTATTAATAACATCTTTCTTTATCCTACATTCTTTCCTTATGTCCTCATTTCTGACACTGTCATACATCGTTCTATTACAGATTCATTATTGGATATCATGTGACAATATTTGTGCTTGATGAAAAAAAGGAAAAATAATAATAATACATTTACTGAGACAAGAAGTTTACAAATAACAGGTTATTTACAAAAACATTTATATAAAAAACAACTTTTCGCCTCAATAAGACCATGCTCAGCTATGTTGCAGGAGGGCAATCCTCCAGAAGCTGATTTTCGGCATGATCCCATGTTATTTTGTACACAAATCAAATTCACTGTATATACATATTTATTTTAATAAATATGATTTGTGTGCAAAAAATGTTGTTCCTCCACCACCACCACCCGTTCTGCTTATTTTAATAACGGCCCCTTGCAAAACTCTGGAGATCTCTACAATCTTGCAGACACTGCACAAAAAGGGTTTATTATAAGAAAACAGCTTGCTCATCATTCACTGAAAGTGAAGTGAAAGTGAAGATAACAGAGCAATATATTTCTGACAGTAAGTCTTGTAAGCCCTCTTTTGCTCTTTGTGGCTACAAGGTTCTCATGTTCAATGGTTCCAAAGGAATTCCCTTCGTTGTACATTGTAACATCGTTGTACAGTTCTCATCGAAAGACATAGAGAAATTATTGCATTCCCATGGGATATTCTGAGAAGTATTATTTAAAATATTGAAACGTCGAAATCGAAAATTTGTAAACGATCGTTAAAAATCTGTGGTAGGTTTGATAAGACTTCTAAGTCGGCCGTATTTGACTCAGGGATCGTAGTATTCCGTCGCTGGCTCACACCACGAAAACAGCGATAAAGAATAAAGGGGCCAACATACCTAGATAATATACTATATCGTTACGTATCGCGTCAACTTCCGTATGTTGACAGCGATTTCCTTGTTCATTTCAATAAATTCACTCAACCAATTTTGACAATGCATCGTGAAATTCACATGTGTTTTACTTGCTTTTTTCATATCAAAATTTCTATATCATTTATTACGATAAAACACGTATTTCATGCAAAACGAATGCGAATTTTTAGCTCCCATATACGACAAGTGTATTTCAAATTATCAATATCAATGATGATCGTTGTATTTTCATTGAAACTTACCGATGTTAACAAACACGCTTCCTTCCTATTTCTTTCTAAGGTTAGGTAGGTACCATCATGTCGTGTCCCCCATACATTAATAATGTAATTGGTACATAGATTCCTTTACCGGCAAACATCGCTTTTTTATGCATTTTATATCATTTAATATTTCATACACTTCATCGTCCTTTTTCTCATTTTGATATGTTTTTTCATCTTCAATGTTTAGTTTTTTTTTTCAGTAATTATGTTTACTTGTTTTTGTTGATATTTTAATAGTAATAATTTCAAAAAATAATGAAAAGTATTTTTTAAAGTACCTATCTATGTATTTATAAAAAAATATAAAAACTAATCTTAAGATTTGATCAAATTATAGGATTTATGAATAGTTTTCAACGACAACACTATAAAATAGAAACTAAATCTTTACAAGGACATAAATCCATTCCTTTACGAGACAAAATAACATGATCCTACATAGACTACAGATTTATAGAAGATACCTATAATAGCATTACTTAGATGAATCTAATTCCTATTTACCATTCTAAAAGGTATTTGCTCCACAACAACAATTTGTTTAGTTAAGGAAACCTTATACAAACCTAAATAGTTGTAATAAGTTATCCTTAGATTAAACTACTCTGTATAGATATCTATTACTCTTTATATTTCTTATCTTTGCAACGTTTTATGAAATCCACAGTCTTGTTTTGTACATACACACACACACACGTTTAAGTTCAGCGAGGAAAAAGTATTCGAAATTTACGTTATTTTATTTCCTCTTATCTTGTCTGTAAACACTTTGGGAAACTATCTTTTTACAACCGAATGAAACCGTGAAAAACACTTCTATTTCTTGGTACAACATCTTTAGTGGAGTAATGCTTAAACAAAGACGGAAAGGTGTATTTTAGCAACTAAGCGCTAATGAGCGCTCAGGTAATCTACGACTTGGGCGGTGATAACTATATGTATTTACGTACAACGTATGTGCAATGTACAATGTAAATATAGAGTAAAATTTAAACAGTGTAAAAATATAACATTTGTGAGTATCAGATTTTTTGCGTAGAATAAATTACTTTTGAACAGTGTTGTTTTGAATTAAGTCTGTTGCATAACACGATATACAAACATTTTTAGGCAAATTCCTATTATTTGGCTACAATTGATGAATTTTTTGTCGACGTTTGTTTGTATATATAAGAAATTTCTTGTTTTGCATAAAAAACTAAATATTTCCCGTATTTTTACGTAATATTATTTTAAGATGACCAGATATTAGGATTTGGGAACATTACACTCTTCCGAAGAAGTGCACTACCTAGCGTTGGGGAGGGTTTGCAATATTTTGGAGGTATATGTTTAATTAATTTAATTAATGAAGAAGGGATTATTTAGCAAAGGTGCGTGTTCAAAGGGATTCTATTTTATTGAAAACATATACCTCCAAGTATGATATTGCTCATGTCAGTTAATTAAATAATTGGTAATACATAATTTATAGTGATGAAGGGTTCCAATCAAAGAACTACTTACATGATCAATACTGGTTTATTCGAAACAAATGAAAGTACAATAATATAATAATAACTTATTTGATTTTTGATGTCGTGGGTCGGAACTAATAGATAATGATTTCGCGACTCTATCCTATTGAAGGATCAACACATGAAAGAGGATTTGTAGGTTTGTATCAACGACGCGACGGTGGGCTATGGTTCGTTGATCCTCGTAAACCTTCGGAAGTATTCGAAAATCATGATATCAGGCTATACATATTGCAGTCGACAAGGTGCTGCTACAATCTGCTCATGAAAATATTAATTCGGGTGCTAAAAAAACCGGGTTTTAAGAACGTGGAAACACAGAATTCGGAAGGCCGCGGGCCGTTCCACAGTCGGGCTGCTATAAATTACTTTTAAACAATTTAATTTTGAATTAAGTTTGTTACATAACACGATATACATACAAACATTTTTGGAGCAAATCCCTAATATTTCGTTACACTTGATGAATTTTTTGTCGATGTTTGTTTATATATGTTATAAATTTCTTTTTTTGCATAAAAAAAACATAATATTTCCCGTATTTATACCCAACATTTTTTTATATTATTGTCACTTTTTTTTAAGATAGCTACGTAGGGGACACCAGATATTGGGATTTGGGTCTATTATACTCTTCCGAAGAAGTGCACTACGTAACGTTGGGGAGAATTTGCAATCTGCTCAGGAAAATATTAATCCGGATAACTAAAAGACCCGGGTTGTAAGAAGGTGGAAATACAGAACTCGGAAGATCGTTCCATAGCCGGCAGGGCTACTCATGAAGTTGATTAATTTAAGTTTAAGATCAGATTCAGACGTCAGAAATCTTTGAGATTAAAATGTATTGATTAAATATATTAATTTATGCAAAAATCAATGAAAATTTTATCATACTAGACTTTCATCTTAACATTTTTTTATGATTCAAAGTAGATTTCGATTAATAATAAATTATGATCGAGTACTGATTTATTCATTTTTAATATTAAGGCAAGATACGAACGTAATAAGAATGTGTCATGAGTAGTACTGTATTTTTGTTTTGATAACGTTAATTGTGAGAGAAAACCACGTTTAAATGTCAACATGCTGTGGCTATTATTTATTTTAAGAACATATTTTATTAACTAGTTGCATGTAACACATGAGATCCAACTGTCGATAGCGATAGTATGTATAGTTGAAGAATATGTACCAAACTATAATCCCATAAATACAAATTATTTAATATTTTAAGATATTTGATATTCTATACAACACATGTACCTACATATGTATGTATGTCAAGATAGGATAGTATGGAGGTCAGTCCTTTGATCCTACCCAGAATATGAAAACAGAATGATGGTATGTATGTATGTTTGGAGATTAGTATCAAACAATTATGTCTTCTTAGATATCGTGTGTAGGCGATTGCCATACAAATTGTATGAAGCAATGTCGTCACTAAATTCAATTTTTATAAAAATTATTAAAAAAAAACTGAGATGTGGTAATACAATGTTAATATTTTTATAGAAAATTTAATTATCTAGTTGGGGTGTTTCGGCTTTTTTCGATATTTTTAAAAAATTTGGAAATATAAGCAGTTAAACTCATAAATTTATCATGAAAAAAATATTTTTCTTAATAAAAAATGTTTCAGAAACCCTGGTTTTTTTTTTTAATAAACTAATTTGAGATTTTGTATTTGTCTATGTTTATACCAAATTTCAGCGTTCTAGCTTTTATAGTTTCTGAGATATATGGAAAAATAAACCAAAATTTCAAAAGTTGATAACCCCTGACTGAAACAAAAATTCACACTTCTGAGTATAAAAGTTTTGTAGGCCTATAACTGTTTATATATTCTGAAAATTTGGGCTCTGTAAATTGAGCGGATCAAAAGTTATAAGGGACACACACACACACACCACACACACACACACACACACACACACACACACACACACACACACACACACACACACACACACACACACACACACACACACACACACAGACACACAAAACTCACATAAAATGTTCTACTCCGAATTCTGAGTAAATCCGTGTATGGGAACATATATGCTGCGAGGCCTCTAGTTGGTGTTATTAGCATGCAAAAAGTCCACTACACCATACAAAATTTTCCTTCGTACACGCATCTTGGCTTAATAATGTCGATTCATTAAGAGAATTGAATTCTCATGAACGAATCGACAGTTGGATTATAAAGATTTGATATTCTTTGATGGGATATTACAATAATGTTTGAATAGTGAACATCATATAGGTATCTTTAAAATTTATATTGTAATATTGTTAACCAAAAAAATTTTTTTCAATAAATATAATATAAAAGAAATATAATTTATCATTTAAGGAAGTCGTTTCTATGGGTAGGTACTGAAATCATTTGGCCTTTTCTTTTATTCCATTTGTTGGTATTTTTTTCTACATATTTCCTAATCCAATTAATTCCCTAAAAATCCGCCATTACAATCTACACACAATTAATTATTTCTGTAAACTTAATTGGTCCTCTAATGGAGTACATAATAATTATTGTATCACTTGTAATTAAGACTGATTACAAAATAAAATTAATTTTAATTAAAATATTGTTCAAATTAAAATAAATTAAATTAAAATAAGTAGGTACCTACCTTTATTCACCAATTCAAATCTTTTTAGAGAAATTTAAAAACTAAATTAAAGTTATTACGTTTACATGGGTGAGAATAATCTACCACTTGGCATATTCTTATTACGTTGTTACCCCATTGTTACTTTAAAAAAAGTGGAAAAATAGATTCCAGACTATTATCAATGTATGTTACTGCGATTATTTTGTAATTATGTTAAAAAAATGAGGTTTTGAGGTAATTAAATATAAAGGATTTTTTTTCTTGAGGAACAAAATTAGCTGCACTAAATTTGAAAACAACCAAGAACGACACATGCGCAGCGTTAATAAAGTTTTTTGGCACCAATACTTGTAATTAAATAATGATGGATATTGAACAAAACATATCGCATGATGGGAAAAATTTCAAAGACCTCGTTACTCGTTGGCTGAAGCAGATTGGAAGAGAAGGATCTGCCTCGGTACTCTTAGATTTTCTGAGATAGAGGTTTTAGAGTTTTTTTATCCTGGTTGTCGATGTTCTAAGTGAATGGAGTATGTAAAAAAAGAAAAAAACAAATCATATGATCTCAGAGTAGCCATAGCAATTCACAACTTGTACTGCCTCAGAACAGACTATGTCTAGCGAGGCAGTAAAATTTCCAATGTGTGGAAAAAATAATAATAATTGTAATTAGGTAGAAACTAAAAAATAAAATTGTATTTTTGTTCCTCTGTAATAATTTATTTATAATCATCATCATCATCATCATCAGCCATTATTCGTCCAGTGTTGGACATAGGCCTCCTTTTTCAGCCTCTATGCTTCCCTATCTATCCCTATTCCATATTAATTATAATGTTGGAAATTTATATACTATTCATTCAATCGTTCGTTCGTTCGTTCGTTCGTTCGTTCGTTCGTTCGTTCGTTCGTTCGTTCGTTCGTTCGTTCGTTCGTTCGTTCATTCATTCATTCATTCATAAAGGGTTCCCTGAAAACAATCTTTCTTTTTCTCAGATCCTTGTTCTATTCAATATTTATCTTGAGAACTGCTTAAAAGGAAATTATTCTCAATCTTCAATGTATTCACAAACTTGTTCTCAAGATAACTTTTTATTACCTCCATTCCTTTTAATTTAACGAGTTGGTAGCAACATTTCGTTAAGGTATATTATTGGTCATATTAATTGTATAATTATTTCCATCTTTGTATAAATATTCACTCTATTGCACAAAGTTAACCTATTTAAGTATATGGTTTTCCATGGCATGGCGGGGTAATTTTATCTGTGAAAGTCTAACTTAAATATATTTCCTTTTCTTTGCAAGATACCTTTTATCTAAAACAGTTTCCTATTTAAACATTCTAAAGAAGAGTAAACTTACATTTACATTTAAATGAACGCAGAATGTTCGTATTTATTAAAGAAACTGACCCGAAGGATAAGATATCTTCAGGCGTTGGTACATACTAAGGATCGATTTTGAAAACGTTCAGTATTCCAGATAAATTGCTTGAAAAAACCTATCTTGAATGAGCCTCTCTTCAAAAGTTTTCTATGTCTTCATACCAACTGGTACTTACATAAAATAAGAAAGTATAGGGTACATCTGTTTTCTATAGAATTTGATTTCTTTCAAATATTTAACCTGCCTTTAAAAAAAACAATTATTACCATTTTGATTGAGTAGAGTTTTGAATGGCTAGAACAAGTAGAGGAATATTTATGCTCGGGGAGTATGTTTGAATGGAAGACTGATATAGTCATTGAAAGAAGAATTATGGCAGGTAATAGAATAAACGGAGCACTCAGACCAGTAATGTCCGATCCAAACATCTCAAAGGAAGTCAAAATAGCCGTACATAATGCAATTGTAGTGCCTACTTTGATGTATGCCAGCGAAACATGGACCTGGCAAAATACGCATGAAAGTAGAATAAATGCTGTGGAAATGAGATCACTAAGAAGAGTACGTAATAGAACGATTTTTGATAGAATGAAAATGAGGACATAAGGAGAGAATACAAGATAAATAAAACTATTATAAGTAAAATGAAAGTGAATTCCTTGAGGTGGTTTGGACATATTGAAAGAATGAATGATGAACGACTGACCAAAATAATATAAATGGGTGTAAGAGATGGAGTGAATAGCTGGGGCCGCCCCAGAAAGGGATGGCATGACCATGTGAATGATATTTTGAAAAATGAAATATAACGATGCATGGATGTAAAGGAAGCTAGGAATGTGTGCAAAAATAGAGAAGTATGGCGCTCGGTTCTTTCTACCCCGTAAGCAGAGAGAACGATGATATGTATGTATGAATTTTGTCTAACTTGGTACCACATAATTCTATTTAGGTAGGTACTTAATATTATATTTATGTTTAAAAAAGGATAACAATCACAGTAATGGTGCAAAAGGATAACAATCACAGTAATGGTGCAAAAGCTTTGCTTTAAACCACTTATTGACAGGCTGTTTTGAGCAAAGCATTTGCGCAATTGTTACCGTAATCATGGACACCACAAAGTTACCATCAAATCCTACAATAATTATTATTCATGAATCAATTTGACTTAGGCCGATAGGTGCATCACCAGTTGTGAGATTTGAGGATTTGAATCAATTTAATTTTTAAAACATCGTTAATTCCACTTTATCGAAGTCGATTAATATAAATCTAAGTTCTAGAACCCATATTTTTTATTTCATTTTTATTAGTTGGTAAGTAACGTCTATATATACCTATACGTTTATTTACGTATAAACGCTTACTCTCCAAAAATATTTTTTACATAATGTGGCGGACCTATTGCCCGCAGGCAATTTCTATCAGTCAACCACATTAGTAAGTGCACTTGCAGCAAGTATTTGAAAAAAACATTACAAAAAATATAATTATATGAAATACAATATTAAATGCAAAAAAAAACACAATTTAAAAATAATAATGAAAATTCACCAAATATAATATTACATAACATTGTGCACATAATATAGAGACAACTAGTAGGGGAGGATGGGGGAATTGGAGCCACGTAAGGGAAAGTTGAAAAAAATACGAGTTTATGTGATAATCATTATTTTTTTTTTGACACTGATCAGTCCATTGGTTATTTGTCTTTCAAAAATTGCTAACAAAATATTTAAAAACCAACTCTTAGTCAATGAAAATCACGTCTCACCAAAAGGTTACCTTCGCTCCCATATGTGTAATGAGAGCCATCACATAATACTAAACCAATTTAAGCCTACTTTGGTAAAAACCCTTCATATGTGTAATGAGAGCCATCACATAATACTAAACCAATTTAAGCCTACTTTGGTAACACAATAGAAACTAAAACAAGTCACAAATATAAAATAGTCAATAATACATCATAATAATAAAAAAAAATTCAGATAATATAGCATATTCTACGCAGTTGGCTGCTTGTTAAACCATAAAACATGTAAGACATAATATCACGGATATGATTTGCAAATATATGTTCCTGTTCACTACAGAATGGAACTTTTCTCCCAAGCAGTGGAGATCGATTGTAAGTAATATCATTAGTATTTGCTAACCAGCCACTTAATTTACTGATTTTCCCTCCTTTTGTATAAAATCAATAGTGCTCTCTAACGTTTCCATGGTCCAACTGGCCTTTAATGTGGTTCGAAATTTAGTTCGTGGCATCTAAAAAAATAAATACCATAGTATTAGAACAAAATTTTACATAAGGGATCAGTGGCGTCCGCTAACTAATAAGTTTGGCGGTTCGTTGGATAAAAAAAACGCTGTAAATACAAGAATGACATGTACGTAGTATATATAAATCAATGAACATATCGTTGCAAATTTTGAATTTGTTCAACCGACACAGCAAACAGTATAAAGTTTTTGGAATTCTATAAATAATTAACTAGTAGAATAATTACTATAATAAGGCCCGAATTTATAAAACGTAGGTACTCAGATTTTTCTCAATGCTTAGCATGAAAAATTCCATATATTTTGATGTGCTAAGTATTGACTTAAGCACTGAGAATGGTTTATAAATATGGCCCTAAGGCTAAATAACACGAAAATCCACACTGAACACAATCATACAATCACGTAGAATAATTATACAAAAACCAATGAGTTGCAATTTATAATTAAACAAACTCAATGACAATAACACAAATTTGACAACATACTTACTTACTTACTACTTACTTTACGGGTCCGGACCTTAGACCTTGCCACTCCAAAAGGAGGCGACGGATATCGCCTTATGACTGAAAACGGTAAAACAAAACGATTCGAGCGCCGCCTATCATAGAATCGGCAAACTTAAATTATGTGCCTAAGGTAGGTACAAACAAGACGGAGCGCCGCACCGAATTCATCATATATTTGTAAGCATTTGTATGAGATATCTTCCATCTCACGGGCCAGTACTGTTGTCCCTTTATTCCATACATTTTTAATAGCATTAGTGGCGCGCTTGCAATTACGCACCGCGAGTCAACATAGTTACATAATTTCAGGCGTTTATTTAAATAACGCGATACTCAAAATTTCTGTCTTCTTTCTTGTACTGACGTTGCAAGTAATTCGGTATTTTTTTAATCATGTTTGTTGATAAATAAATTGGTTTTGACTTTCATTTTATTTCACCGGTTCAGCGCTCCAGCGCACCCAAGGAGCGGCCGCCATTGTAAGGGATAATAGTAACCATAGCGGGGCAATGGGAGCGCTTCTAGCTCCCATTATCCGAATGTTATACACCCCGAATAAATGAAACTAACACAAACAAGCATTGCTAAATTATCTTTCTTCCACTTCTATCGTAAAATATATAAAACATTGCATTTAATAAACACAAAATACAACAGAATGATAAATATTCAGGTACTTACTTTGGTTGCCAGATTTTATATTTTTTTATAACGATGACACACAAAACAAACTTCTTCTCATAACCACTATAAACACGAAAATGGGCCGGCTAGGGGCGATCACGTTGCATAACCGAGAGTTTCCGAAGCCGTTTGTGTCGTTTCGGCGAGACTTGTATAATTTTCGCCAAACATCTTGATCGAGCTTCCAGTTGCGCAGAGCGCTTATTTGTGTCTTTTTGCTTCGTTGGTTTACGTGCAAATTGCCCCCCTTCTCGGCTAAAAGTTCAAGATGTTTGGCACCAACTCTACATTCCTGTGCATGGATATTGTACTAGCTCCCATTACCCATTCCTCCCTTATGTATTATATTTGTATGGGATTCGCCATTTCAATTTGATTCATGACCTCGTTTCCAAATAAAAGTTTATTATATAAATTCATTCTAAGGCAACATCCAAGTGTTTTGTGAAATATCTATTGTAGATGTATCCAATATTATTACAAGTTTCGCATTTTCAAGACTTTGTGATGTTGATCGTCTTAGATATTCTGAAATCATATTATTAATAATAATAAACACTTATTTGCACCCTGCGCGAGTAGCGAGCTGTTTACCATATGGCAATTTCTTCCAAATAACCAGTGTTACCAGTCCAGAGAAGCAATATTAGCGTTACATTTTTTTTTAATTAATCTCTCCTTTGCTGGGCATTGAACCCAGGACCCCTGCTTAGAAACCAAACGGCTTACCATCTGCGCATTCTTTCTTTTCATCTTTTCAGGTCATATTCATTCTTTTAACGTCCCGGTGTTCCATTTCGTTCGTGATTTCGGATAAAATATGGAGTATGTTCGACTGCCGGCAAAGCTCTGATTCATCCAGTCAATGGTGCCCCTACATCCGATGCTTAATGAATTATCACCACTTAGGAGCCAGTCTTGTTTGTTTATTTGAGTACCAATATCGTAGGTCGACCGCCATCGACAGCGAAATGATGTTGACTGTAGCATTTACCGCCCGTCGTCCAGTCTGGGGGTAGGTACAATCTCTGTCAGAAATTAACAAAGGATTGGAGATTGTCCCCAATCAAACCCCCGACCGTCTGTCTGATTTATCGGTCAAGCTTTACCGATATATGTCGTTACAAGCGCACTTATCCGATAAGGGAACCGAATAACCTTTAAGCAAAATCTACCGTTCAAGCTTGGGATATCCTATCTGATTCACCACAAAACTTGTAACGGTAGATCAGTCGACGACTTCATAAGTTTTCTTATATACTATTCAAATATGTTATTACATATAATTTTTTCAGCCGATAAACAAACATTAAAACAAATCCTCCCCATTGCAACGTAGTCCTTTTTTCTTGAAGAGTACAATGGACTCAATTGATAAAGGCTGGTTTCCCCTAGGTAACCATGCTAAAAAATATTATATTTAATTATTTTGCAGAATTATTTAATCATATTTCAGTGCCTACATATAATTCCAATATTAATAATTGTTTACAAAAAACCAAATTCTCAATAGATGGTGTTACCAAAAAAGTTTTTCGTTATTTCATAGATGGCGATAGAAAAATTTCTTATTTTTAAAAGATTTGTATCTAATTATTAAAATATATATAGAGCTTTCAAAAAATGAATTGATAAGGGAACTCAATAAGAAGGTATAAGTGAACGTTGCGCAAACGCATAAAGTGATCAGCCTATGACAGGTCGTAAGCCCTGTAGATGCCTCGAGTTCCTGGTTCTTCTATAATATTCCAACTTCGTCTCTATTGAGATGTTGAAAATTTTTCAAAAATATGTTTACGTATAGGTATGCAACTTTTGAAAAATATTTTATTTTCAATCGATTTAATCATTTTATTTTCAAAATAACAAAAATGTAAGCTACAACAATATTATTATTCTGCAATTATTAAAAAATGAATCGTGTTCAATTGCAAAGAAGTTCCCAAAAATTTTTTTTTTTGAAAAGGCATATTTCAACTCAAAGAAGATTATGGTTTTTCTAAACAACATTTTCGCTATTATTCTTTTTTCACTGTTGTAACAAATATTATGAAGAGTTTTGTTAGTTTCTCCTAAAGTGTAAAAATGAATAATGATATGTATTTCTTTTAAAACGAAGTCGGTGTGCTACTTTTATAAAACCGGCGACAGACAGTCGCAATATTCCATCAGTCAATTTATTTAAGTGGAATAATCGGATATGCTGCGCCATACCTACCTACTATTCTGAATATCTATATATCAGTACTGTTTGTAGAGTAGCATACATTTTGAAGAGAAACATATCAAATTTACACACAAGGTAATCCTAATATGAGACGATAGTGCAGGATAGATTGTCAAGGATAAAATAAAACAATAGGGCTGACCCCAAATAAGTGTAAGAAAAGGATAAGGAAAAGGAGTTCAGGAATCTTGAAAATTTTTTGCATAGAAAAAAAAAATTGGGGTAAGGACCAGAATTTCGTTATTTAAATCATTCTTGAGTTTCAAACAGAGCTCCGGTATTCAAATCAGTTTTTTTTATTCTTCTCTCAGTATGAGAAAATGTGCATTCTTTATGGAAAAAATATGAAACCACCATGAAATTTTCTACAATATATGAAATTATCGACGGCCGCTTTGGCAGGAGCACATCAAGACAGCACTTTACTCTTGACATGCTAACTAAACGTAACCAAATTCAAGAAAGTTGAAATGATATTCAAACGTAGTACCATTGTTTTCAATGATATTATAACACAATATATAATGCAACTCGCTCACGCGAGTCGCAATAATGTCTACATACTTTCCTAACCAACCAATTTTTACCATACTTTTGGTTTGGTATGAATTGGCAAGTTGCATAGTATATTGTGTAATAAGTTGCATTATATATTGTGTTACAATACTTACAATTTTATCATTTATTAATTCCAACATACACACCTATCTTGACCTAACCGAAAATTAAAAGAGATACCTTGATTTTTAATTACATATTGGGTTCGATACTAAAACGCTCTAAAATTTTAAAAATATCATTAAAAATAATAGTATTACATACATACATAACATCACGCTATGTCCCTCACGGGGTAGGCAGACAGAACCGAACACCACTTACTTCTATCTTGACATACATTCATCGCCTCGTCAACATTCATACATCGTCTTATATGTACATGTTCGTCTGTTGTTCACGCTTCTAACATTTCCGTATTTTAAAATACCGTTGACATGGACGTGCCATCCTTTCCTTGGGCGGCCCCGACCTATCAATCCAATCCTGTCCGCAATGTATATTTTCTTCTTCAGGCGTTCCTCATTCATTCTCCCCATGTGGCCGTGTGTTCACTATTATACATATTATATATATATAATAGTATTACGTGTAAATATACATAATATGAATAGTACCTATTACCTGTGTTTTTGATTTTCTTTATTCTGAATTGTTTTGTTTTTCAATACTTTTACTTTGGTTTACACTATTTTAATTTATTTTTTATTTGAATTGATTTATTTCAATTATTTTTGATTTACATTATTTTAAATGTTTTGTTTGTGATTTGTTTTATTTTCACTGTAAAATGGTGTAAATTTATTGTTTCGTAAAAGTGTATATTTTGATTGTTAAATAACTATCTAATTGCAGTGAATGAGAGAAGCTTGCACTGACAAAATGTTTGTACAGTTTAGAGCAAAAATAACATATCCTAATTTAAATTTCATAAATTAATAAATAATAAAAATATATCATTTCAACTTTTTTTCAATTTGGTTAGATTGAGGTAGCATGTCATGTATAAAGTGTTTTATTTTATTTTTTTATTTTATTTTATTTTACGAAGTACAGCACACAGTACATGCATACAATTATTAAAATTAAATAAATAATAATACAAAAATAACATGTACCTCTTACGTACTATACCTAATATCAAAATAATACAACAAAAAAGTGTGAATTTGTGTGGGTGCGCGCATGAGAGAAGAGTAATACATACATGTGTGTGTGAAAGAGATATCTAGAAAGAGTGTGAGTGTGTGGGTGTGTATGTGTGAGTGTGTGGGTGTGTATGTGTGTGTGTGAGATAGGGTGTGCATGTGTGTGTAGACGAACATATATTGACAGATTTATGAGTTGAGAAGAAAAAGAAAATATATTGCTGAGGGTGGTTGGGAAAAATAAAATTAATCAGTACCTAATTGTTATAATGTCACGATGTTAGATGTAAGTTTATTTTTGAATGTTATATGTGAATCAAAAAATATGTCTAAGTCGGCGTTTTTTTCGTAAGAGTTAAATAAGTTTATCATTCTGTTAATCGGAGCGTTTTTGGAAGCATTTGTTTTACAGATATTGGAGAAGAAAAGTGACGTATGTCTTGTCCGGCGAGTAGATGTATTAAATTTGATATTGGTAAGAATTTCATGGCATTCTATGTTTCCATTTAGTATACTGTGAAGGAACATTAGGTCTGAAATTGTGCGTCGCGTGGTCAAAGAAGTTAGTATAGTAGGTTGGTAAGTATTGTTACAACGGTTGTCTTGATCCACACCTGTTTTGGCTTATAAGTTAAGGTCATATGTATAGAAACTTATTAGAGCTCATATTTTTCCATGAATTATGGAGTTCTACAAATTAGAAGCAGTCTCAATTTAATGGATTGAAAACTGCAGACGTGTATTATGTTTATGTGCCCAAATTTAACTGAATACTTGTCTGTCTATCGCTGATCTAAATATTTTGTTACTGTATAAAGCTGAACACTGAAAAGCAACAAAGAATATTTTGCTAAAATGCAATAAGGTAATTTAGTGTCCTCCACGCCAATCCATTTCCAGCGGCATAATAACGACCAAAGCCAACACAGACTATAGGAACAATGATGAAAGCAATTATTTGAGGGATGATTTATTATCCAATATTATATTGTGTGGATTTTAATAATTGTGTCAAGACACATTGTTGACGATGTATCAAATAATCAAAACAATGTGGTATAAATACCTACCTACGTTTCTATCAAAACAAAATCTACATGATCACGGATGCTGGGAGTTTGCCTATGTATATTTGAATCTATATAAGTGTAAGGGAATATTCGTCGTTCAAATTTAAATATTTTCTCCACACTATCGAATAGTGGCGAGTCATGATTTCACAATTTTTAAGAGTATTTTTTTACGTCAATTTCTCAACGGGTATCATGTAAAGAGTGAACATTATGAGTTTCGTCGTAATGTGTTTGTATATATGGCGTACGGCGTACGGCGTATGGCGTACGGCGGCGTACGGATTATCCTTTTTGTGTCCTCTCTACAACCCAAACTCCGATTGGCTTCATATTAACATCATATTAACAGTGGTCGCGAGTTCGAATCCTGCCTCGACCGATTTCGTTCACCTATAGCACAAGCATTTATTTGCTTATTTTAGGGAACGTAGGAAGATGTATATGTACTTGTTTAACAAGGACATATTCATTTTTTTTTAAAAAAAAAAAAAAAATATGTGTGCGAATGTTGTTGTGTGGTTCGGGCACACCGCCGGCGCAGACGTCGGGTCAGACATCCTGTGTTGACAACTAGACGTCAAATCTGACAGGTGATGATTGCGTCGGATGCCCCCGGTGTTAGCCCGCGGAACCTTCGGACGCCAACACGAGGACCGAGGGGTCAGGGTACAAGCCCCTCCGACTTGAAACGGAGTGTTCTTAGCGGCCGATTTCGAGACCAATCGGAGGCCCTGACGTGTGTGGTTGGATTCTCGGGGGCAGTGGTTGAACCCGATGGATGGTGGATATTTTGTGTTTGTCCGATGTTGCGGCTGCGTCCGGTGGCAAACAGGGCCAATGGGCTCTATATCGTCGCCGGCGTGAAAGTGGATCGCGATCTCCCTCGATCATATGTGTAAAGTGCATAGACCTAGAGCTGATTATTTTTACATAGATATCCGTTAATTTCTTCTCTATGATTTCATCTGTCCAAATTTTCAAAATGCTCTCATGGTCTGGAAAATCGAGGTATTTTTATACTGTTTGAAATTTTGAAACAAAAAAATACACTCATCAAAGATGTATTCAAATATTGTCAAAATTTAAAGAAAAAATGTGTGGTCTGCCAAATCAATGCGAAATAAATTCCATATTTGTATGAAAATGTATATAACAGAAGTAAAATAGCATCTGTATTGGAAAATTGAGTGATCAACTTCATATTGATATTGTATGTGTCTCTATAGACAAGTGTATTTTTGTACTATCCACTTCTATCTTCCTCAAGGGGTAGGCAGTGAGAACCGAACACCGTATTCTTCTATCTTGACACATATACAATTACCTCATCAACATTGATACACAGTCTCATTCATGCTCATCTTGCTAGTAATGCAATTTTACTTAGAATTTCTCAGCAGGTAGAAAATACATATTATTAGTTTCGTGACAATGTTTTTGTGTGTATGGTGTATTGTGAAAACTTTTGTCCTCTGGGAATCTTATATTTGTTTTAGAATCTAATAGAAATGTACTTCAAAAAAATGCATTTAGAAATGCAAGAAAAAAAAATGAACGCTTACTATAGTGTGGAGAGTTTAGTGTTGGCCACAACCCACTCGTTTTAATATAGCTATTTGTCTTTGTTCTTTTTTTACTACTTTGTTTGATAGTGGCGAGTTTTAATTAGTAAGCATTTCATCATTTATCACAAAAAAATAACACCGTGTTTTTTATTTATTTATAAACTGACCGTAGACTATAAAACCTTATTTCATATTTGCAACTTGGGTAGCGTGTGATTTTAAGGTCAAGTCGCAAAAAGTAAGTAAGACCGTATTATGTTTGATGATTCAGAATGCATTACATATTATGGCGTAAAGCTCAGAAAATTATAAATTCAATCGACTTCATATTGATATAATCGAAATGTCGATTTGTTCACGAATTCATTTCTCTTAATAAATCGACAGTATTGACCTTTGTTCCGTGTTCGAAGGAATTTTGTATGGCGTAGTGGACTTAATGTATGATTTTTTCCAACTTTGAATTCAAAAACCACCTATTTGGAAGCATCGCAGCATATATGTTATCACATAGAAAATTTTAAGCCTATAAATTTTTATACACAAAATGAAGAATTTTTTTTTTTTGTCATTTAAATTTTTATTTTATAATTCCAAATATTTCAAAAACCATAAAAGGTAGAACGCTGAAAATGTGTACAAATATACAATAAAATATCTCAAACGCGTTAATGTGAAAAAGTTTCAGGTTTCCTCAAACTTTCTATATTAAAAAACATTTTTTGAATGTCATAATTTGTGTGATTTGCAGCTTCATCTCGGGTACAAAACATATGAGAGTTCTTAATTTATCTATGTATTTATTTATTTAACTTTTTGTACATAGTATAACTACTGAGTAAATTGAGATAAAGAATTAGAAGATATGATGAACGACGTATGCAAAGCAAGTGATTGAGCTAGTTATTTTACAACGGAATGGAAGGAGGTTTTGAAGTTTATTAAGTTTAACATATATTAGTTTGAACACAATTCAGTAGATGGACGCTTAAAACACCACTGTGGAGAAATTCTATCTGTTTCAATAAATGCACATTTCAACTTAAAACAGTTCGTGCAAGAAAAAATGAGGATATCGAAAGGACATCACTATAAGGATATTGAGTTGTTGAATGCTGCGCAAGCGCACAAAATGATCACTAAAACAAGCCGATGATAGGTCATAAGCCCTGTACAAATATTCTTGTGACTTCCTTGCTTCCATCCACAATCTCTCTTATTCCATCGCTATCTATCAGTTCATACTTCTATATGTTTCGTTGTTTCTCATAAATACCTAGTATTGGTTTAATACCTATCACATGTGATTATTAAATTTTCTATCAAATGTAGGCACATATAAAACAGAATCGGTTTTATGCATTTATGAAAATAAACTTCTTCATATTATCTAGCTGCAATGTTTGTTATTTGTACCTACATATGTATACCTAAGCATGCAAAACAAGAATGTTATGAACAAACAAAAGCGATTGGGAAGCTCTTTAAAACCTTCCTTCACTTGATCACTTTAATTTTCTTTGTGTGCCAAGTATTATTCACTCCTATCCCTGTTAGTTCGCTGTAAATTCTTTGAAGATAATTTCACTTGTCAAAGTTTTCTCTTAGCTGTGAAAGTTGTGATACTGATTCTAGTGGATTTTTTGAGAAAAAAAAGCCTTCTGTTTTATAATCGTTAACCAACAAAAAACTTTTCTGTATCTATTTACCTGACCGAAAATTATTAGTACATATATTTAAAAAATCATGAAGAGCTTTCAGAAAATTACTTGAGACTTATTTATTTCGCAGAGCTAACAATTGAGCAAGTCGTATATCATGAAACAGCGCTTTATATATGTAGTTTATTATTTAAACTTTGAGGAAAGAAAGAATGCAGATTTTTATTCATAGTTCGACAGTTCAAATACTTTGGTAAATAAATAAATACATAAGTTGCATCTTAGAGGCCCAGGTAATCAACCAGGTTAATGCATTGTTGAAACTACATAATAGTCAATTTCACCTCAGCTTTCCTAAATGTTACATACAAAGGAATCACTTAAGCTTATTTCTTACGGTATCTATTGGTTTTTGCCATTCTGCTGAGTCTGTTTTCTTCTTAGATTATGAAAAATACTTATTTTCTTCAACAAACAAATATGTCTCACTGCTGAAGTCCATACATCAGGAAAATTGTAAAATTTTTAAGCAAAATCAAATTATAATATCAATGTTTCTAAGAGACTGGTCACTATTTTCTCCCTTTGAATTTCAATTTCTTTTATTCTTTTCTGAATACTCAATAGGATTCTGGTGAATAAAGAACGTACAACGTAACGTATAAGCAAGCTTGCTTGACGTTAAAACAATAAACAAAATAAAATTTTAACAAAAAGGATCATAGTTCAATATAATTGTTGAAACTTAAGTCCGCAAACAACTGAAATCCAGAAGTTTGTGAAAACTCCCGGAGTATTTCAAAACGTGTGAGAAAACAGCCAGTATTACGGCAACAGAAATGCGGACAGAAGAAAATGAAAGAAAACCAAGACAGAAGAGGATAAGAGAAGGAAGAGCATTCCATGCAACAATCGTGACTGTGTTACGAGACGCTAAAAAATCTTCCCTCAACTGGATCGTTTAAATTTATCTTTTCTTTGCGTTACTTGTTTGAACGTTAAGTGCACATTTTTTTCCAAATACCTACGTAGAATGTCGTAGAATCCCTTTAAATAAAACATTATTCATTGCCTATAAATTTGTAAACAATACAAAGCTTTTAGTATATGTATATGTTATTTAAGTTTAGTATATGTGAAACATAATATTATGTTTGTCTTTGCGGTCTTAAAAAATATTATTGACATGTAGATTTGTCAAGTAATTTTGTCGATCTTTTAAGAGAAATTCTCTTGATATAATAAATCGTTTTTGATCCAGTTTTTTAATGTTTTTATGGTACCATATAAAAAGCAAAACTCCATAACATCGTAGTCTTTTTTATATAACATATAAATATGTAGGTTTACTTTAATTTATTACCTTTACTACATGGTAATAATAATAGGCCCTCATCCGTTGGAAAATAAAACGAAAACCAGTAGTTCTCACCTAAATAAATTTATATTGACCTAAACAAAATATTGTCGACGTATCGTTTTATTTTAATTAAGCTAAGGTACAACGGGAATGCATTAATAAGTAACATGTACAAAATCTTTAATACTATGCGTTCTTCCATGATCAGAGTATTGCTGATCCATAGTTACATTACTGATAAAAAGCAACATGTACAAAATCTTTAATACTATGCGTTCTTCCATGTTCAGAGTATTGCTGATCCATATTAGTTAAATTACTAATAATAATTTTTATATTTCATTGATATATTTATTTTTGTTATCAGCTATATCAACCACAAACTAACGGAAAAGATTGAACCAAATTACATAAAAATGTGGTCGTGCCATCATTTTCTAAAACGGCTCCGACCTTTTATTGCATTCTGGTCGACTATGATAATTTTCCTTGGCCAAATTATCACGATTTTAAAATCCATTTGAAAAAAAAAGCAAATATTCACCACCTTTTGTGAAATTATAGCGTCCCAAAGGTTGATATTTATTTTCCGAGTTAGATTCAAGTACTTAGATAGGGAGTTAGGTTTCAGGTGTGGCGCATCCGATGATCGAAGAGGGTTGTGGGCAGTAGGATGCAGGGTGAGTGTTGACAATATCAGGTGGTGCCAGGTACCTACTAACCAGGCCAGAACGGCGATATATAATCTCCCTTCTGTCCCGTAGCTAATTGGTATATACTTCTATACTGGACAATACACGTGAACACACAAAATAAACACTAGGTGAGGATAACGTGTATTTGAAATCCTGTAGCGTGAAATTAATATTGTGTCTTTATTAAAATAACACCCTTTTCCAGACATTGTACAAGATCAAAAGAGCAAATTTGATTCTATATCTAAATCACTCTTTTTATAAACATTACTTGCGCTTGCGTAGATTAACAAAATATTGTAATCTGTTTGTTACTCCTCACAAACCCATGTGGGGAGTTATTAATTCTCAATTATTAAGGTTATTTTTTTATTGCAGATTATTTTATACATTTTTATTTTGACTTCAAAGTTGGAAAAACCGTGAAAAATATAGTACCTGCAGGGCTACTGAAGTTGATTAAAACAATATTAAGATCAGCTTTAGACTTCAGCAATCTTTGATGTTAATTTAATAGAATAATAATATTCATTTATAGAACAATTGATGACAATTTCATACTAAAAGTTGTTTTAACAAAATTTTATGATTCAATGTAGAGAAATATTAATATTGGATAATGATAGACGGAAAATATATCACGCTGCTGAATAACATTTATAAAAACGCAACATCAGTCATCCGCTTACATGAAAACACCGAAAAAAATTATATAAACAGAGGTATAAGACAAGGCGATACCATCTCTCCCAAACTCTTCACCCTTGCTCTAGAAAATGTTTTTAAAAAATTAAACTGGGAAAGTAAAGGAATCACTATCGACGGAGAGCGATTATACAATTTGCGATTCGCCGATGATATTGTGTTAATCTCGGAGGATGTCGATGAAATGGTGGAAATGATCAGCCAACTAGAATATCTGCTTCAATTGGTTTAAAAATGAATGTCAAGAAAACGAAAATAATAACAAACTTAGACACAAGCAAATATTGCCTTCCAGTGGAAGAGGTTGATCACTATATATACCTTGGACATAAGATGACCCTAGGCAGAGACAATCAAACCATAGAAATTGAGAAAAGAATAAGTCTCGCATGGGCGGCCTTTGGGAAACTCGATAACACCTTTCGTAGCCCCATACCAAATTCTCTGAAGGCAAGGGTGTTTGAGCAGTGCATTCTGCCAATATTCACTTATGGCATGGAAACAACCACTTTAACCAAATTGTCTGCCAACAAGCTGCGTATAGCACAAAGGAAGATTGAAAGAATAATGTTGGCAATAAAACTAGAAGACAGGAAGAGGAATGACTGGATACGCAGTCAGACCAAACTGTCCGATGTGGTTGAGAGAATAGCCATGCAGAAGTGGAGATGGGCAGGACGCCTATCAAGAATGACCGATAATAGATGGACTAAAAGACTGGTGGAGTGGAGACCGAGAGGCGACAAGAGACCACAAGGGCGACCACCTAATAGATGGATGGACGACATAAAAAGATTTGTTGGACCACAGTGGATGGGAGTCGCACAGAAACGGGAGGAGTGGAGAAGGAGAGGGGAGGCCTATGTCTTGCAGTGGGCAAACACAGGCTGACGATGATGATTATGATGACTGATTTATACACAATTAAGATAAAGTAAAGAAAATAACGTATTAAGAACGTGTCATGAGTAGCCCTCCTGGCATACAAGTCTCATGTATCATGGCTTGAAACTTTGCCGATATGTAAATAGAACTAAATTCTCTTGAACAAATCGACAGTTGGATTATCGACGTCCTGGGTTCAACTCTGAACGTATCTATCTGAACGTAGGTATATCTGGGTCCTGGGTATAGGCAAAAGAGAAGTACATTTAAGTTTTTCTTTATAATTACTGGCTTCTGTGGGCCGAAAATATTTGTTAGTTGGAACAGGTCGGCAATAAACTCGAATTCGAATATTCGACGGTGAAATATCAGCCTACAATCAAAATCTTTCAATCAGACTTTCTACAATCAAAATCTTTGAACCATGTAATAGGTCTTCGTAAGAACGTAGTAGCTAATAGTATGATATAAAAAAAAGAAGATGACAGCAGAATCTGTATTGGTGTGGTTCCATGCGATATGGCGGGGTACAAAGTTATGGAAGCATAAACATTGGCTTTTAACGCTGTCCATGTCGATAATCCACTTGTTATGGGATTCAAAAGGAAAATTCCGACAAACTTTTAATCTGAACAACAGATAGGGTTGTAAATCCCAATTTTATGGTACACGGAAAACATAATATTGCTTTTCCCTGTGTTATAGATTTATTTCACCCGTCACCACACAATATTCATCATTCATCAATTTTCTTTTTTGTCAAATCAACATTCCCCAGACATGCTCTAATTTATGAGAAAAATTATTTTCGTATAGTTGAATAAAAATCTCTGATCCACTCCACTTGTCTTTTAATTACACCCTTTTCTTTTACTTCACTTGCCTAAGATGTTATATTATTATTAAAATACCAATGGGTTAGACAGACATAATATACCTTCCTTTGTTGTAAAATGTTTTAAGATTGAAATTAAGCTGTTTATAATTATAACTACCATATATCTATGAAATACATTGGTTTATATCACACTTAAAAGAACAATAAACCAATAAATACAATATTACATAATTTACCTTTCGAATTTTACTATTGTCGTTTTCTTTTGTTAACGACGTAATGGACACAGGGGACTACAACCAGTAACCCAACTAATTTCATTGAATTAAAACTTAGATTTGTATAGATTCATTTGCAACTTATTTTTCAATTGTTCAAAAACCAACATTCTTATACACCTGTCATGTAAATTTTGTATATAACCACTAGTCTCAGTCTTGTAGAGTATTATTTTGACGATGTGCCTTGCACTAAACGCGTCGATAATGAAATAAATTTCAATAGAACTAATACCAAGTATTTTTTTTTATATTTGTAATATATCCTGTCCCAAGCACAAGTTTTTAACTTTATTGGGACAGTGCCTATTGAAAAAAAAACTGTATTAATTTAAATTTTTATACTATGTGTCTGTTCATATTATGTATACTCAATAAAAAAAATATATCTACATACAATGGAGTACTATCAATAATTGTCGATCGACAAACTAAAAAACCAATCGTTAATCCATCATCGTAATGTTGCTTATTTTTACATTGCAGATACCTGAATTATTCGCGTTTGCTATAAGCCCGATTTTCTTCCAGAATTTTGCACTAAAATATCGCGAATTTTTACGTTTTTGAAAAATAACACCAAAATGTGGCTCATTTAGGACACTTATAAACCGCATGAATCTGAAAATGTTATTGAATATTGGTACCTATCAAGCGCACGATGGTAAGAATTACACAGGCCAACACACATTTTGGTGCCGGCGATTTTTTAACTGTTCCTGGGTAATTTTTGGGTAGAGATTCCTAAATAGCCATCAGATTTTGTCTATCAGATCTAGTTTTTAAAATAGGAATTATTTACTGTTTTTTAACCTCTATATATATTTTACGTTATAACTATGAGTTTCACATAGCACTCTTTACAGGGTGAATTGCCTTAAACAAAAAAAAAAAAAACTATGAGTTTTGCCAGTAAAAAAAACATATATTAAATATTTATTTTAAAAAGTAGATTAACATACATTCATACTCATATTAGTCACTATCACCTACAAATTTTCGTTTATACGACTTTCTAGCATGGAGTTTACTGGGGCAGTCTCGCTGAAGGCTCCAACAGTAGTCGGCCATCATGTGGCTATCCCATCGTCCTTGATATCGATCTTCCATAGTTTTAATATCCTGTTGGAATTTTTCTCCCTGTTATTCACTATAGTCACCTAAATTTTCTGGAAAGCGATCTAGGTGGCTGTGGAGGTAGTGAAGTTTATACTCATGTTACAACCGAGTATATGAAAATTTGAAAGCATTGTTTCCACTAATTCTATGTAATTGTTTGCTTTGTGATTTCCAAGAAAATTTTGAACTACTTGAACAAATGAACCCCAAGAGTTAGATTCAGTCTCATTCATTGATGTGGTAAACGGTGGATCTTTAATAAGTTGCCTTATTTGAGGACCATCAAATATACCAGCTTTTAGTATTTCCGTAAGTACCCAAAACAATTTCCAGCTCGATCTAACGCTTTCACAAACTGCTTCATAAGCCCCGACTTGATATGCAAGGGTGTTAGTAAGATTTTTTCTCTCGTAACCAAAGGTTCATTCACTACGTTTTGTTTTCCTTGAATCATAGTATCTCTTAAAGGCCAATTTCTCTTAACCCAGTGCTGATCTTTAGCTCTGCTGTCCCAAAGACATACAAAACAGGGGTATTTTGTATATCCACTTTACTGTCCAAGGAGAAATTCACCATTTTCAAATCAACACAAATTCCCCACTGATGTTTTTCGTATTTAATTTGTTTCAAAACTTGTGCTATTGTTTTATACTCCTCTTTCATGGTAGTAGAATGTCCAATAGGAATTGAGGCATATTTGTTACCGTTATGTAAAAGGACACATTTTAAACTACGTTTTGAACTGTCAATGAAAAGGCGCCACTCGTCTGAAGTATAATATGGCAAACCCATTTTTTCTAAGACTCCTTTTGTATCGTTACAGAATACCAGCTTATTTTCCTGAGTGAAAAAAGGCAGCAGATCCTTTTCTGTCTTACGATAAAATGTAACATTAGTGCCTGGATAAAGAATAGGTCTCTCATGAGATCGTTCAGTTCTTGTTGATTAAAACACTGAGGAGTTGTTAAATCTGCTTCAAATTCACTGTCGTTTTCTGATTGCATTCTTTGAACTTCATCAGACGTTGATGTTTCTGTATCATCTTCCGGGATTTCGGGTTAGAACGGGTATTTCATTAGAGTGAGGTACAGGTCTTCTTGCAGAATCTAGATCAGGATATGTCCATTTATGTCGATTGTTCCTATTTATGTAATATTAACGAGACAAAAATAGCAGTCATCATAATGGTTACGTGGTTCCCTCCAAACCAAATTTCAGTTCTAGGAATATTTGAATATTTGTTGACGGACAATTTCAGGTATGTTTGGCTGATTAGATCCTAGTTTTAAGTACCAAATTTCTATTTTGAATTTTAAAGAGATGTTGATTTATTTATTTTTGCCTTTTTATAGAACTAAATTCAATTAGTCTCTATCTCAAAAACTAAAGCTGATAGAAAAAATCTGCTGCCAGTTTTAGAATCAGCACATTACGTATATCTCAGTTCTTAGATCTCAGGCACCAAAATTTTTTTTAAATTTTGTTGGCCAGTGTTATTATTCAAGTGTCCATTTCGAAAACTTTCGTACACATGAGGCGGTGTAATTATTTTTTTAATATGCTATTAATTGCACTTGTTAGTAGTGAGTATAGATATTCTTGCTGTATAAAACATTACATAAAAAGAGACGCAATTAATTTTATCTTTGTCAACTAAAAGAACTAAAAATATCAGTATTGTTTGTCCTATTTTTTTTTATTATTCATTCATCAATGGCTCTACAGCCTACTGAGGGTCTTAGCCTCCTCCATTAGCATTTGTCTCTATCCTGATTTGGGATTGCGATTGCTGGATCTCGCATTATCCGATCCGCAACTATCCATTGCGGATCCGCAACTATCCATCCGCATAAAAGTCTAGATTGTTTTGATAAAACATTAAGATTCCGTGTAAAATTTTAACAAATCGACTATCCAAGTAAGACATTTGAATATTTACCAATATTGAAAAGATTAATCGTCATTGCCATGGGAAAATATTTTGCTAAATAAATAACTTTACAAGAAAAAATGAAGACAATTAAGGAGAGATATATTCATTATTCATACTATTTTCAATTGATTAAAATAAACGTATAAATGCAAATACAACTAAGGGTCGTATTACGCATGTTATATGAGAAAACGGTAAGATAATCTTTCCCTCTCCAAATTCTCAAGTCGTATTACAGATGTTATTTGGTATTACACAAGTTATCTTACCCTATCTGCATCTCACGCGACTGTCATTATCTGTCAAATTACGATATTTGTGAGATTTCGGTGAGGTAATGGTGAGGTACCAATTTAGCTACCTTATCCATACAAATGTGGAAAAAATAGTCAACAACATATTTTTTGGAGACTTCTGTAATTTAAATAATTATATTTAAATACTAACTTACACGAATAAGCGAACCTCAAGGCCATATTCGATAAAAAAGCAGTTATATTTTAACAAACGCACTGTTGAATTTGTTAAAAAAAATCTCATTATAAAATATTGATTTGAATTTTATGACCTAAACAATGTCAGGTATCATAAAATTAACTCGATGCTTATGTGAAGAAAGTATTTAAAATCCATAACTTCAAAGTTTTACATGTATGCTTATGAAAAAAAATCATAATAATTCTAATACAAGAGGAAGTAAAATGTACAATTTTAGGAGTGTTCCATTACTAGAAATATGTGTATGCTTAGGTTAGGTTTGGATATGGGTACTTTCATTGTACATATTTAACTTAATGAACTCTTGTTTTGACTACACTGGTTGAAGCGTCCAGCGCGAGTTGACTACATAATTTGTTTGACAGTGTTTAATGCTTTGAATAACCTGGCACCACAGTACATTCAAGAGTTATGTCAGAGAAAAGAGCTAACTGGGAAGCATCTCACACTCAGGTCTTCTGGATCACAGAGTAACAACTCCTTAAAGAAGTTAGACAGAGACAACTAAGCGGCTTACAATGATCGATACTTAAGCGTGAGTGGTCCTATAAAGTGGAATAGATTGCCTCCAGATATCCGTAGTACACAAAGCAAGAGCACATTCTCTAAAGGACTGAAAACAGCTTTGTTTCATAGAGCAACATTAGACAGAATATAAGCGCCCTTGGAATGATCCTGAATCATTAAACGGCGCTATATAAATTATTTATTATTATTTGATTCTAATAAAAATAAAATTTGGCATTTTTTTAGCAAATCCAAATTTTAATTTGATTATACCAATGAAATAAGTTTTGCATCAAAATTTCCTGACTACATACAATGAAATACTACAAGACGCTACATAATATGAATTAAATTCTTTTCCTGATTTTAAAGTGTGCACTTTATATATTATAATCTAATATAGTGGACCAAGGTTTTAATTTTATCAGTTACCAATTTCATTCTTCTATAACACAAAAATTTACTCAAAGAATAATAAATCCATTTTTTACCCTTAAAACCTGATGCCATACGCCTCTAATCTTGTAAACATTCATGCATCGTGTCATAAATGCTCGTCAATTGTTAAAGTTTCTTACGTTTCACATGGTCATACTACACTTTTCTAAAATGACCCATACTATTCACTCCCGTCTCGTACACCCTTGTATATTCTTTTAATATGGCCAAACTACCTCAGGGCATTCACTCTCATTTTGCTAATACTTACTTACTTAACGAGTCCGGAATTCAGATTTTGCCACTCCAATGTGTGGCGGCGGCAATCGCCCTGTCGGTTAATCTTATCAGGTCGTTCATGTGACAGCCTTCGTCCAGTTTTGCTATAATATTCTTCTTTATGTATCACAGATTATACTTTTAGTTTTTTCGAATACCAGTATCTTAGATTTACTAACATAAGGTAATACTCAATTCGTTCTGCAGGCATCCTTCATACACTTTATTCACTAAATATTGCAATCACACGTTCTGCAATCAAAACTGTTTCATCTGCATAATAAATAATAAAACTGTTTAATACAAATAAATATATAAGGTACATATTTATTACAAAACACATGAAATGTGGACTTATACTATATACTTACATGCCATCACGCCATGTTCCTCACAGGGTAGGCAGAGAGAATGGAACGCCCCATTTTTTCATCTTGACACACATTCATCACCTTGTCAACATTCATGCATCGTCTGTTGTTTATGCTTATTACATTTCTGTTTATCAAAATATCGTTCACACGGTCATGTCATCTTTTTCTTGCAGGCATCCTTCATACACTTTATTTACTAAATACTGCAATCACACGTAATGCAATCAAAACTGTTTCATCTGCATACATCAAATCATGTACGATTGATTTGTATCAAACCAACATTTACATACTTTAATGTTAAAGCAGTGCAACATTAACAGCGTGCAATTAAAAGACATTGTATTAAAGTATATTTGTTTATTTAACATCAATAAAAAACGAGTGGGTTGTGGCCAACACTAAACTATCCACACCATAGTAAGCGTTCATTTTTTCTTCTTGAAATGTTGACAATTTCAATATGGAAAAGAATGCTTATGTTGTATGAAATATTTTAATAAAAACAGATAAATTTTGTTTTAAAGAGCGATAGAGCATTTTCAAAATTATAACATGTGATATCATATGAAGAATTTTTTTGCTATTTATGGAAAGCTAATCAGTTCTATGTTCAAGCTCTTTACCTTATAACATGAAATCAAATTACTGAACTTTTCCATACATAAGAAATTTATCTAAATACATTTTTATTCATACTAAATTTTACTACCAGGAATATATATTTTCTAACGATAGTATATTTTTATGTTAAGATAGACAAACTATTAATGCAGTATGGTGTAGAATGAGTATGTTGTATGAAATATTTTAATAAAAGCAGATAAATTTTGTTTTAAAGGACGTTAGAGCATTTTGACATGTGATATCATATGAAGAAATTTTTCGTTATTTATGGAAAGCTTATCAGTTCTATGTTCATGCTCTTTACATAATAACATGAAATCAAATAACTGAACTTTTCCATACATAAGAAATTTATATATTTATATACATTTTTTCACTCTAAATTTTACTACCAGGATTTCTTTCTAACGATTTATTTTCTAACGATAGTATATTTTTATATTAAGATAGACAAATTTTTATATTAAGATAGCCCCATAAGCAGAATCGGTGGTGTTGTTTACAATATCAGATGTTGTCTTCTAAGAGGTTTTTCTTTGTGGTCATGGTAACATTTCATAACTGAAAAAAAAGGAAAAATAATAGTAACATAAAAATAATAATAGGCTAATTTGATAGGATTTTTCATAACAGTCATTGTATTAAATAATAGTAGAAAACCAAAACATATTTCATATTAGTATGAATGATGATACTAGCACAGCATGAATTATACCAAAGAAGTTAATTATAATGACATCTATGGATTTAAATTGTACCAACATATTCTATCTACAGTTTTGGCTTTACTGATGTATGATAATATAAAAAAGTATTTTAACCAATCTTGTCAAAATCAATTTAAAGTATATATAGGACTCGCCAAGCGAATGTATATGGGTGATATCACCTGTGTATAAACCAATTTTAACAATTTAAATTGTATCAACCAATAAAATCAGTTGATGTTCGACGTTATACAGCGTATTGAGGCACATTTCCCCTGACCTTTGCAAAAATGATTTATAAAACTTTCACCTACATCCTCTTATATGGCGAGCACTAATAACATTGTAATTGTTTCTATAGACACTCAAAAGATTCTTTTTAAGTAAACCATGTACGCTCAAAATTTTCTTATACTAGTCGTTAACGCCTTTATAAAGCATACTTTATGTACTCAAGATTTTTATGAATAATTTTAAAATCCAATACCTACCGTCGACTGTCGCCATAAGTCTTCTTCTTCTTTTTGGATCTGTTAGCCTGTTAAAGTCCTGTGTCAGTTTCCTTCCTGTGACGTCGAATGCCAGCTATCCTTCTATCTTTTGGGAGGACGTCCTGAAGTTCTGCTTTCTTGGCGAACATTATCCCTGGCTTTTGTTTGTTCGTGTTCATTCCATAATCTATGTTTCATTGTTCCAAGTTTTCTAGAGCAGAATGACAGTTCTCTGAAAACATCATTTTTGTTGGTTAAAATGTACTAATTTGCGTACAGTAAAATATAAATTGTGAAAAGTGCAAAGATATTATAGTAAGACTTTATTTTATGTATGGAAGTTTATCTAGTTTACGGTTATGATAAGTAATTTCATATAATTCTTGTTTTTTTATAACTCTTGTTCATTGTTGTTTTTTTTTCAGAATTGTCAAATTCAACATCTTATAAAAGCAATAATGAACAAAATTAATAATCTTTTTTAGTAGATATAGCAAGAATACAGATTCCCACTGTAATATAAATGCTTTTATAAGGTACGTTGTACATTATAAATCAATGTTTATAACTCATATGAAAATACTGTAAATACGTAATAAAATAACAAAAGTATTTAATTAACTTACCAGATTCCAAATAATTGTGCCCAGCCGGCAACGTTTATTTTGTTTTATGTGTTTATTTATCTAAATACGAAAATAAACGAAGAAATTGTAATATAACCTCGCGAACTTTTATGACCAAACAACAAAATGTCAAAATCGTACGGCATGGATTCACACGAACCATAGAAAATAGAGTTGCCATTAATTAAAAGTAGTGGCGCTCGCAGACGATGGCCAAAAAGATACACTCAAAGTAAGGTAAGATTAATCTTAACTTACTGTACATTATAGGTTATCCAAAATACCGTTGCCAAGGAAAGATAGATCTTTCCTTAAAACAATCTTACAGTGAGGTACCTCAACTTTTTCTTATTTTTTTCTCAAGATAACTAACGAAATACCAGCCTAAGTTGTCTGATATTTTTTGAGAATATAAGTCTTTATTAAAAATCAAAAATTTTAATTGCAATGCAATTTCTAAGAAAATCCGCAAAATTCCTGCTGGATTGGAAAAACTGCTGTATTGAAATCTGCAATCGAAATTTGGACCTATAAACACTACGTCTACCTACGTCTGGCTTTCAGTTTTTATAGTTCTGATTTTATACTAGGACTCGAATTACTTATAAAACAAAAATTTAAAATAAATAAATAAAATACATCCTGCACGTACTATAGTTGCCACGGTCGTCTCGTCACACTTTTCGTATCTACTTATAAAAGATAATTCTGTAAAGTGGCCCCCTACAAAGGTATTTGTTCATTATAATTAACCTATACAATCGAATTATAACCTCAAACGATTTAGAACAAATTAAAGAATCGTGCATAAAAGGCGTCCTTTGACAGCAACGTTGGTTAATTATGAATTTCTCTCTCATGACTGAATGTTCTAGAAAACCACTCCATTTTATTTTGATGAAAATATTGAGGGGAAAACAAAATAAACTCATTGATCGTAGGTAGTTCTTTTGGGAGAAATGTCTTTAATTAAAAAGATGAAAAGACTTCCTTGTTTATTTTCTCGGCGGTTTGATTGTATGTTATTTTACTCCGCAAATAAGTAACAGCTATTATTTTTGGTCGATGTTTTTGCTCGCTAATACTTCTCTTCATAAATCTCTTAATCTTTACTTGCGTTTAAGTATTGGAGATCATAATTATTGTCAGACTTTTAGAGAAATATAATTTTTTCATCAAAATTTATGAATTCAATAAATATTAGATATCTTAATTTAAATGGCAAGAAAAAATTAAATACAATAGATAGATTTTTTACTCTTCATATTTACGGATCAATCGCCCTCATATTGATAGGTGTCCGTTATTTCTCCATACTTAATTGATTTTTTTTTTTAGTTTTTGTATCACAACGGTTCAATCCGGGAGACTATTTTTTATTTTTGTATTTTATTCTATACATTTTTTAACTGCGCATCTAGTGGTTTTTTCAGTATCCTACTGGGACGTCTAGTTTAGGCGTTATAATATTTTTTATATTTTCCATACATAAAGTTTTTTTTTTTTGTTTACGTGTTTTTTTAGATTTCTTTCTTATGTTTTTCTATAGTCTATTATTGTTACTTACAAAAATTATGTTTATCTAACCTTTTGTGATAACTTCTCATATTTTTTTCGAGTTATACCACTTCTCTTCTGACCAAAAAATCGTTGCGCGCGAACGTTGTAAACTTCAGCCTACTCTTATTTTTGATGTAAGCGTATTGTACAAACAACTTTTGACATATCCTTGTTTCTTTTATTCTATATCAATTAATTTCAAAATGCCATAGAATATGTACATACATAATTCAAATTTATATAAGTACTATGAAATGTATATGTTGGAACATGTACTCCTTATTGAGTGTAACATATAAGTACCTATGGAAATTGGGATTTTTTAGTTTAATATACTTTATATTATACAAGAAATAGATTCTTGATCTGTGCATTTTGGATTTATGTGTTTCTGTGTGTTGCCAGTTTAGAGAAGCGAGACTTGCGAGTGAAGTGAATTTATATAAATTTCTCCTCTGCTGGGAATCGAAACCAGAACGCCGGCACCCGGCACACAGTGTTTCCGAATGCGATATTACGGTCTACTTTAGGTGAAAGACCGCTATAACAAAAACCGTTCAGTTGCATTATTTTCTACTTTTAAGAGTATGATATAGGTATATATTTTTTTATAGTCATATGTTATTTATTTCATTGAAAAAAGAAATAAAATCAAATTCGATAAACCATCACAAATTTTGAATAAAGTAATCATGTTTAATAGAGTAGAACTTTTTCCCAGCCCATTCCAGCCTTGAACGTAACGGCTAGCCATAATACGATAAGGCGGTCGACAATGATCTACATGTTTTTGTTACAATAAAAATCTTTATTGAATTATTTTGAAATGAGAAATAGTGCACATGGTTTTGTATGTTATTGGACATATCCGATCCGAGTTCAATTATTATTTTCAACGTTGCGAAACGAACTGAACACCGTAGAACAAAATCGCCTTTGGAAAAATCGGTTTTCTTGGATGTAAAAGTTGCCACACCACCGCTGGCGACCTATTTGTAAAGGAGGAATGTTTCCCGGAAGCGCAATCTGTACACTGTGTGGACAGAGAGTTTTAAGAAACTTCCTGTTCTTTCTTATACGAAGCAGAATTCAAACATTTGTCAAACAAAATATCTATCCATTGTGTCCATGTTTGCGGTTGTACCTACATATGGAATCCAACACAAATGTCGATACGGAAAAAAAACAATAAGCATTCAACAATTTTTGTTCGAGCATTCAACAGTAAAAGTGAAACACGTTTATCTAAAATATATGAGGAACAATCCAATTCTTTTATTTTTATTCGTTATTTTAATATTTTGTGTAATTTTGTTTTTAAAACGTGTAATCTTATATTTTTTTTATAAAAGGCTATTTTAAGCCTAAATGTATCTATTAATAAATAATCGTTCAGCCATTTTAGGGTGAAATAAAACTCTTTTATATATCGTGTATTTTTTTTCGATACTTATAATTCATACTGAAATTTTATGTACACTTTCATTCGCTTGTCACTATGAAAACCAACGGGTGCTTAGATTATAATGTTCCGTAGAGCCAGCAATTTAGATAATTGCACTAATCTTGTACATGTCCTAAAATAGCGCTAAAGTATATTAATTAATACTTCGTTTATGAAACAAGTACGTAGTATTGTTTTTTCGCCTTTTGGAATATGGCATAATGAAGAATTATTATTTCACAATTTTGAATGTATTTTGTCATTTAAACCTCAATATGTCTCATGTACAATCAGCTCTTCTTTTTTTAAGTACAATCAGTTTGACTATGGAATGGCCTAAGTGAAAATAAACTAAAAAACTTTATCTGTCAAATAGTTCCTGAATATTCCTTCTTTATCCTTCCGTTCCCTCTTTCTTTTCCTCATTGCTATGTGAGGTGTTATTTTTGATTCCCGGACAATTTACCGTAGCCGATTGACCGTGGACAATTGACCGTACGCCCTTATCACCGTATGGACAGTTGACCGTGGGGACAATTTAACGTACGGACAATTGACCGTGAGGACAATTTATCGTATGGACAATTCACCGTGCGGAAACTATTTTTAGTATCAGAAAAAATTCTTTTTCTTTTTTCGTTTGAGTTAAATAAAATGCGTTAGCAATAAAATGTTCGTTTATGATGACGAACCGATTGCCTTATTTTTTTATTTCAAAATACTACGAGAAATCCAATATGTCGACAGTGATTAAAACGAAATTAAACACACACACGCACGCACGCATCCACACACACACACACACACACACACACACACACACACACACACACACACACACACACACACACAAACACACACACACACACACACACACACACACACACACTATGTATGTATTGTTACTCTCTCTCATGCGCGCACCCACACTAATTCACTGTCTTACTGTCTGTATTTTACTGTCTTTATTTTATTTTATTATCTTATTTTTTTTTTTTTTTAAATTAAATATAAAATTTTTTCATAGTTTTAATTATCTTATTTGTTTAAATATATATTTTTTGTATTGAGGTACATGTCTTATTTGTATTTCTGCTAATTTCCTTTTAATAATTGTATACATGTATGTACTGTGTGCTGTCCTTTGTAAAATAAAATAAAATACAATAAAATGTGTAGTTAAATGATATTTTGTATAAAAAATAAATTGAATATACTTATTTAATTATATTTTTCAGTGTGAAAACGATTGAATACTGCTCGAAATTCGTTATATAATTATCAGACCTATTGTCTTTATTTTTAACTCGTGACATTCATTCCAAAGTAGCTCATGTATATGCATAACGCTACTTCTGCAAAGTGTACAACTTTTAGTCACTAAGAAAATTTTCTTTGTGGATATTTATTAAAACTTATTAAGGACAAAAAATACTCTTTTTTTCAACAATTTTAACCCGGTCCTATCGCATGCCAATCTACGATATTTTCAAGATAATTTTTATATCTCGTTTTACTCTGAGAAAAATAAAAATCTTGATTAGCAAAAAATGAATAAATTTTGCTCTGAGCTTATCTTTTAATGGATGCAACGATATTCGATTTGGGAACATGAAATTTAATTGAAAACAATTTTTTTTTATTTCCAAATATAAAAATGACATTAACCATAATTGCATAACAATATCAATACAAATTACAAATAAAATATATTTTATGTTTTCATCATCATCTATGGCTCCACAGCCCACTGTGTGCCTTGGCCTCCTCCAGCATTCCTCGCCATCTCCCTCTATCCTGACATGCACCCCTCCAGTTCCTTACACCAACAGCCTCCACATCCCGCTGCACGCCATCCATCCATCGGAGCTTGGGTCTACCAACGCTTCGTCTACCTTGTGGCTTTGTGTGCAGGACCCTTTTTGGCACTCTTTCATCGCCCATTCTTTCCACGTGTCCTGCCCATCGCAGCCTCCCTACTTTTATCACCTTTATAATGTTGGGCTCATTATGATTTAGGTACTTGGATATATTGCCTCACTAGGCAAAAGCCTGTTCCAAGGCAATATCCATTCAAAATGAGTAGCTGTGCAAGTATTCAAATTAAGTAATTAATTTTGCATAGGTACAGTGTTATTTTTTATAATATATGCATAAATATTTACCATGATTGTCGTTACATATCAAAAATGAGTCATTTGACAAAATTGTGAAAAAACTAATTGGTTCTGATAAAAATATATTGTGTGTATTTACCAAAGTATTTTTTTTATAAAAATTATATATTCAAAATGATTTATTAAAAACAAAAAAAACTTATTATGTAACTTGCATTATACAATAGGTAATTACAAAGTTTTTTCAATTTTCTCCTAATTTTGCTGCTGTCACATGACCAGTTTTCAATATGCAACGACGATTTATTATATCAAAAACATGTTTTTAAGACCAAAAATGTAAATAAAATTATTTTGAAATAACTAAAGTATACGTTGGAATTGTATGGTGAAATGTACTCATTTAAACAAAATACTCACAAAGACTTCAAATATGAAATCTTTATGACCAAACTTATACATCATGGACACATTTTCTTGATACTCCCTGATAAAAAGTACTGACAAATTATATTCATATTGTGAATATAATTTTTATATTTATAAGTTATCAACTGTGGTAGTAAAAAGTATTTTAATTAATTTGAACAAATTCATTTCTCTTGATATTAGGGGATATCATGATTATAAAAGTTTCCTAAATAAAAAATAACGTAAAGCAATCGTGTTTTATTTTATCGTATGTATGAATTAGGTTTTAACAGAATAAACGGAATAAAATATCTCATAACGGGAGTTTTGTCAACCTAATCACGGAATCTAGTAGGTCTATTATGTGTAATGGACTCTCTTAAAACACAATATTATGTTGAAAATGATATCATAGAAACGTTTATTATTTAGAAACTTATCATCATTCTCGCGCAGGACATTCAAATGGTATCACACCACTTAAGCCGCTCGAGTTGGCTTGTTTCCATAAAACATTCAACTACACAGCCCTGATACACGCTTAAACCCGTCTCCACCTATGAATCCAAAATCATACATTACCATATCATAGAGGTTGTAAAGCACCAAGCAGCTACCGCTTAAAGTTTACCTACCGAGCTTAGTCGAACTTATAACAAATTTGGTCATAGATAGGTACATACTTTTGTTTAACCTGCTGACGAAATTCCACCAGAAACTAGCACCCTTTTGAAGAAATTCTTTTCTTCAAAAGTTTTCTATCCATATAAGTATCATCTTACTATGTAAAGGTGCAAACATACAAGGGAGACTCGGAGTTGTGGGAATATCTTCAACTTCCACTTTGCAGAATAATAAAAGTAGAAATTTTGAACGCATTTTTATTGCATCGTACTTACCTTTTCCGGGTAATCGAGCATTTCTAGTTGCATCAAACGGGAGTATATAATTGGTTGTATTCAGAACCAAACAGTAAGAATTTTTCTTTCATTGAAATATTCAATTTAGCAAGACGAAATCAAGCGAATTTGGGACATGCAATCTGTGATAAAAGTAACAATAGTAATTTCCACTGCAGGAATTGTTCCATTTAACTTATTCAGCAGTTTAGAAACCATCCAATCACCTAAATACACATACGTCACCATGCAAAAATCAACCATATTAAACACAAAAAATTGGTGACTGGTGAAAAAATTCCTCCAAATCGACGACACTACAGACCTTACTAACACATAAATACTACACATGGCACCAACACACAAATCACCACATTTTATACACTCATTAAGGATAGCACTTGGCTCCATTGCTCGTGCTACCACAAAATCCCACCAGGGGGGCAAGTCTGGTTCAATCGGCGATATCGAAACCCTCACGATTACCTATATCATGGATATAATTATTATATGGAGTTCTATAATATCTTTAGATGTCATAGAACTCCATACGATAATTATATCCATGATATGGGTAATCACTGGGTTTTTGATTTCGCCGGTCGAACCAGACTTGCCCCCCAGGTGATAAACCTGAGAAAGTATTAAAGGACCCAAAATAATAATAAACAATTCCTTGCAATGCGCAAGTGGCGAGTTTATTGCTAAATGGCAATTTATTTCAACTAACCAGTGTTTCCAGTCCAGAGAAGCAATATTTGCGAAAGAAATGAATTTAATTCAATTTCTCCTCTACTGTAAATCGAACAAACGACGTCCGCACAGTAGCCAACTGTCCTTACCAACTGTCATCTTACATCTTCTTGTGTTTTTTGTGATGAATATTATGATGATATGTATTATAGTTGTTTAACACTAATTTTATAATGAATCCTAGTTATTTAATCCCTTTTTAGCTTTGTACATGATTTTTCATTTGTAATATTATACTTAAGTCAACATAAAATACTTTACGACTTATATCTATTCAATGAGATAAATATCGTAAAAACTAGAATCCGTGCCTGTGAGATACGTCCAACATTTCAAAGACATGCATTTCGCTCTAGTTAACAACCGCGAAGTTTCGACAAGCGTATGCAATCCTCAGCACTATACAAAAGATTCTCAATCTGTTATTCGTATATTGTAAATTATTAACATGGACAAAACGGCCATAAACATTTCCACACCACCTAGGGCTAGAGGCCGTCCACAAGCCACCTGGTGGGCAAAACATTTAAATAAAAAATAACTTAATGAACTCATTTAATGAAAGTGCTGAATATTTTCCATACAAAATTTGAATTCTTTGTAGAGTGACGTGTTAATGGGGAGTTTAGCGTTGGCCACAACCGACTCGTTTTGTTTCAATGTTTGAAACTGTCACTACTTTATGCGACTCCATAATTGGATAGTTTCGCGTTTCACAAATATATAATAAAAATATATATTTTGAATCGATTAGGCTAATAAATCTAAAAAAAAAGATAGATTTTTTTTTAAATTGTAAGAATATTGTAATTTTTTTTTTTTTTTGAAAATTGTAAGAATTTTTTTTTGGTTAATTTTTATATTGAAAATGTAAAATAATCATGAGCGAAAAAAGGGCCCATCACGCAGTAGCGAATTTATAGACGAACCCCGAAAGCCTGGCTTTCGTCTGCAAATATAGTAAAGAAATACATAAAAAAATAAATAAATCGGGTAAAAATTACTATATAAATTGCAGAAATATTGCCCGCGCCTGTTCAATACGTTCGTTATAGCGTCGTGTAAGTACCGCACTCTATAGGTACCTACTGTATTATTATTCTATACCATTTGAAGCAAGAAGTCGCTAGTTGGGCTTCATATGCTGATTGTTGTAAAGTTCCCTTCTCTTTCACACAAATAGAATTTCATTACGGGAATTTAGTCTCGCTCTATATTATATGTGTTCGGCTTCAAATACGAAAGTCTATTTTAACGACTAGAGTTGCAAGCAGGGTTCGTTAAGATTAAGAAATTGTAAGTACGTTAAAATATGCGCGTTCATAGAAAAAAAATATTATTAGTATAGCTTACGATAAAACTACCATTTCTAAGTAATATTTTTTCATTAGATGACATTAATACTGTAAAGTACTCTAACTGATATAAAGTTTTGAACAAAGTTATGTAAAATTAGCGCGTTTATAGAATTTTTTTTTGTTACTATAGGGTTACAATAAAATAACCTTTTTGAACTTTAATATTTTCTTTAGTTTGACTTTAAGTACTGTTACTTGCATACAGTTTTAAAGAATAAAGGTAAAATTAGCGCGTTTATGGAAAAATTACATTGTTAGTATAGGTAATAATTTAATTATTGTGTACTTAACTAACCTTTTTCATGTTGCATTTCGCAAAATGCACGATATTCATGTGTATTTACATTATAAAGTTTTCTTTTGGGTTATGGTTAATCTACGTTATTGTGAATATAATTATAGTATTAATTTTATATACAAGTATTTTTGGTATTTATTTACTTCTGGTTTTTTTTATTTTCATTATGGATAAGTCTGTTGCGGATACTTATGTTGTGATGTCTACAGGATGTCTACATTTCGTTGAGATGTCTACAGGAAATCATTTCATATAACAGGTTAGAAACACTATCATTTCATGACAAAAAGGAATTGATTACTAATTTAAGACCAACACCTAATTTAAATCTTACTTATGAGGTCTCAAAAACGTTATTTTACTATATATGTTTATAAAACCAAATGGGTTGTCCTAATTACGAAACTTTTTGCGGGAATTGCACATTTTTTTCCAACGCACCGTTTGGTATTGTACAGGATTTTTATTCAATTCTATAAAACGTCACCAATCGATATAATTAAAATCAATTGAATTATTTAGTGTCATTTCATTGTTTTGGTAAACAACAAATTGAATCAATTTTATCTCTTGAAAAGAATGCGTGTTTTATTATAATTCTGTGTGTTTTTAGTGTTTCGTTTTATTTTGCAAATAATGTTAACGACAATATAAGTCCTAATCCAATTTTATTAATTATCTCTAAAAAATACATTCTGCTACATATTTAAAATCATATTTTAATATTTCTAGTGGTTCGTTTTATTCGTATATGATATTTAAAGCTATAGATAATTTGCTATGCCGACGACGCTATTATAGTAGCCGAAACTAACAATGACCTACAGACAATGCTGAACAGGTTACATAGCACCTGCAAACAATACAACATGGCAATTTCAATTAATAAGACTAAATGTATGACATTCTCAAAAACACACATAGCATGCAATCTGACTATAGACAACAACCCAATTGAACAGGTTAATACCTTTAGATACCTAGGAATTGACATAACAGAAGATGCTGACCTCTGTGAAGAAATTCAGAGCCAAGTCAATAAGGCAGCTGCAGTCTCGGGCGCCCTAAAATCCATTATTTGGAAAAATGAGGATATGGCCATTAAAAGCAAAGTGAGAATCTACAAAGCATGCGTAAGACCAGTGATGACATACGGAATAGAGGCACGAGCAGACACAGTCAGAAGCAAACAAATGTTGAGGACTTCAGAAATGAGGACATTGAGAGCAATTGCAGGCAAAACCCTGAGAGACCGAGTGAGGAACTCCAGAATAAGGGAACTATGTGAGGTTGACGATATCATCAGATGGAGCAGGCAGCGGAGGAGGGACTGGTATGGTCATGTCCAAAGGATGGACAGCACCAGACTTCCTCATATCGTGCTTCACAATCAGCCTCACGGAACCCGCCCTCGCGGTAGACCGCCAAAAAGATGGAGGGATAGCTGGGGGTCCACTTCGCAGGAAGAGCAGGCCTCTTAAAAAACAGACCTGAAGGTCTATTCAAAAGAAGAAGAAGAAGAAGAAGAAGAAGATATTTAAAGCAAACATTTTTTGCTGGCGTAATCCAACTGTCGATTTGTTCAAGAGAATTTATTTCTCTGTGTATGTGTTTCCCTTATAACTTTTGATCCGCTCCACGCACAGAGCCCAAAATTTCAGAATATATAGAAAATTATAGGCCCACAATACTTTTATACTTATAATTTTGAATTTTTCTTTCAGTCAGGGGTTATCAACATATGAATTTTTACTACTTATATTTTTCCATATATCTCAAAAACCATAAAAGTTAAAACGCTGAAAACTTGTAAAAATATATACGAATAAAATATCATTATTTTTGTCCAGGGTTGCGTGGATCGAAGGTCCTAGTATCGCCCCTGCCATCACGTATGAAGCGAATAATTTATTTTCGTTTATTTGGCTTTTTCAACACACCAAACTATCTTAATATAGGGATCTGTCCAATTACAGAATAGCGTTAGTTATATTTATAAACAATATGGTTATATAAATTCAACAACAACTACTAAAAATGAAAAAGAACACATCACATGAAGAAGTTGTCTTTTTCTATGATTATTGTGATTCTTCAGTGGCGTTAAAAATAGCGTTTTGTGGGTGTTTGAAATAATCATTTATAATTATTTATTTTTGTTCGGCAAGGATTTATTTTTTCTTACACAGATATTATTTATATAATAAGTTTTATTTATATCTTATGTTATCATCCGGGGAATGACTCAATGTGAATGGGAGTTGCGCTACCGATAGTAAAAAAAATGAAATTCCATCTTATATTTTGCTATTATTAACTATGGTATTCTAACAAGAAATCAAAGTTTCAAACATTGAAATAAATATGATGTTGAGAATGTACGGTGAATAGATTGTGGATAAAACTTCAACCAGTATCGAACACATAACCAGCCTCTGTAATACATACCTATCTATTCACATTCACAGAACGTTTCATCTCAAGAAAACTTTATCGTCATACTTACATAGTACGTATTATTGACAAGCAATCGATGTTTTCAATAGCTACATACATACTAACTTTTTCTTGCAAGATTTTTCCAATTAGTTGAAACCTTAAACATGCCGAGTTCATGATGAAGTTTTGATGGAAATTTGTTTTCAAATAGTTCTCTTCAACATCAAAAATAAACACAAGTAGAAACGAGTGGGTTGTGGCCAACGCTAAACTCTCCACTACACAATGAAGCTTCCCTGCTAATATTACACTCTAATATCAATATGAAATCAAATAACTGAACATTGCCAAACATAAAAAATTTCTCTTGTTTTTTTTTCATACAAAAATCTATTATTATGAACATAATTTTTCAAACGGTTGTATGTTTTTCTTTTAACGTTGACCAACTTTGAATGCAGTTTTTTGAAGATTATTGGTATTGTATAAATAGTTTAAACAAAATAAAAATATCTCAAATTTAAAGGTCGTGAGAGAATTTTTTCAGTTTTAGCAGATGAAATCATAAAGATACATTGAGAAAAAATGAACCGTTGACTATAAAAAACTAATCAGCTCTAAGTTTATGTACTTCACACATATGGTATCAATATTTAGTTCATCGGCCTTTTAGTTTGATCTGTACACAGGACACAAATTTTTATATTTGTGTACGGCATACACACAAAAACATCACAACGAAACTCAAAGTATGCACTCTCTACATGATACCCATTGAGAAATTGATTTAAAAAAATACTCTTTAAAATTGTGAAATAATGACTCTCCACTATTCTATAGTAGTGGAAAGTAAAAATAAGAAATAATTTATATAAAGTAAATCTTATAATAATAAGTAAATTAGGATGATTTTTATAGCGCCGTTTTTGTCATAACCTCACCTCAAGGGCGCTTTGAATATATTACAGGTTTTTGTAAGACTCGCGGAAGAAGTGAGTTTTTTGGTGTTTCCTGAATAGTGCTAAGTTGTCGATTTGCCTCAGTTCAGGTTGTAGTTTATTCCACGAGGCTGGTCCAGCCACAGCAAAAGAACAATCACTGAAGGGTGTAGTGTTGACTCTATTTATTTCAGTCAACTTGCCAATCATGGATGTGGTGGCTGACCGAAGTGTTTGTTGTCGCTCGTTTACGGAGAGAGGGATGCAGAAGTCTGAAAGATACGTGGGAGCCATGCCATGGATTGCTTTGAAAGTCAACAAACATAATTTGTACTTGATTCTCTCTGGCACTTTTAGCCAGTGAAGATTTCGTAGATGGTGGGATATGTGTGAGAATTTCGCGGCTCCGGTGATTAGCCTAGCAGCAGCGTTGAAGACGGATTGAAGTTTGTTTAGCTCCAGCTTTGGGAGGTTTGCGTAGATACCATTGCAGTAGTCCAGGCGGGAAATAACGAATGCATTTACTAGAGATTTTGTTGCTTCCGTAGGTATATTTCGTCTGATAGATTTTATTCGACGTAAGTGGTAGAAAGCAGAGGATGTTGTGCTGTTTATTTGTTTTTTGAGACTTAGACTGGAATTAATATGTACTTCCAGAAGTTTAACGGCGGACTTAGGAATAATGTCGGTGTCTGCGACAGAGACAGAGGTGTTGTCTATGTAATGCTGCCGGCGGTGTGTGGCCGTCCAGAGAAATTCGGTCTTATTTGGATTTAGTTTTAGTTTATTTGAAGACATCCACCGCTCTATCTCTTCGATGCACAGACAAATTTTGTCTTTTAGAAGGCATATGCATATCATTATGACTTCCTCAAAAACAGGCAGAAAACTTCAATATTTCCTTGATCACCTTTTTCACATTTATGTATCTGATCATTGACCTCATTTGAGCACCTCGTTTCATACATACTCTTCAGTTTTTCAGAGATTCCTTTATTCAAGATATCATTCACGTGTTAAACCTTCTTTTCTCAGTTCATGTCTGTCGTTCCATTGTTTTCATCTTACTTTTTATGTAAGCAAATTATCTCAACATGTTTACATTCATTATAATGACGACTTCGTTATGTAGGTATTTATTTTGCATGAGATATTAATGAGAACGTATTTTTGACCATTTCAAATATCATTCTATTGCGGATTGTACTTTTCAGTAAAAAACTTTCTTTCGGTCCTTGTTAACACCTACATACAACCAGCGGCGACTCTATATAAAGTGCGTTGGATCAATTGCACTACCATTTTTAAATGATATATTGTAAAAAATAATATTTAAATATGTTTTAAAAATAATATTACGCTTTACTTTATTACTGTTATTTTTTCTAAAAATAATAATTAATTAGTAAACACTGTCCATATACTTTATATCTTCGCGATCGATATAATATGATGTAATCTACCACAATACAAATATTATTTAGTACGGCGTGCGATATCAAAAACGCACCGAGTTAAAATTGTCTATTGTATAGCGTATGTATGAACAGACAGAGATAGTCCCGTATTAGATGAGAAAGAGATACTTGTACTTACTAGCAATGCATTCATTTCACAAATTTCGTGCGTTGCACCAAATTATCATATCTTAGATGTACTTAGAATGTATATCTCTATCTCGCTCTCTCTAATATGTTAGCAATTAGTATTGAAACATGAATATTCCCGTGTTATCTTTTTTCTTCGTAATGTAAACACTATACATGAGCATTGAGCATGCGTAATTAGAGTAATTTGTCAGGTTTTAGTCAGTTGAAACAAACTTTGTTTATATCGTATATCATCGCTTTTTACAAGATAATCTAAATCAATAAATATTTATGTATAGTTCAGATATCTTATAGATTTAAAAACGAGTGAATTAAAAGATTTGTTTTACATTAAAAGTAATAAGTCATCTTTTGAAAATAATTTAAAAATAAATCGTGGAGGTCTTCCAAGACCAATGTTAAATATTAAACAACAATGCAAAATTAGAACTAAGAATTTTGTTCGTGTTTTTAAAATGCAGTTTTATGATAAAGCATCATGGTTATGTGGTTGTGACAAATTAAATAGTTTATTTTGTTTTCCTTGTTTACAATTCGATGGCGACTATATCTACTTGGATTATAAAAGGTGTTAATGATTTGGCTCATTTATCTGAGAAATTATTTCTTCACAAATTCATTTACGTAATACAATAAATTTATCTAACTTAGATACTGTTGACATTAGAACACAATTAGATTGTGGATATCGATCAATAACCAAACGAGTGATTGAAGTTTTTGCCAAATTGAAACAGTGCATGATTGAACTTCTTTACAAATAGGTAAAATATTTTGAATATGTATATTATTTCATTTTTATCCATAATATACCAACGTAGACGTATATATCTATGTAGATATACGTAAACGCATATCGATTAAATACCAGTTAATTTATTATTAATTCAGGAAAAAATTGCACTACCAAAAATTATCAAAAATACGATCTACCAGTCGCCACTGCATACAACCTTGGTCATGCGAGATATACACAAATATGCACACTTATTACCTTCTAATGTATGAAACTCGAACAAATATTGTATATCACCAAATCTGTATTGTACGATATTTATTCTTAAGGAAAAATGAATTATTGTGAAGTTTTTTTAATAAAGACTATTAACCTGAGTCGGTAGAATTTCATATTCATTTTCGATTAAAGTAAAAACTTCTTTATAGGTCTTGTAGTTTATTATTTATTTACAATAAAAAATTGTTTCATTGAAACTAATTTTACAAGATGTTTATTAATTTAACAAGTTTCAATTTAAAAACTCACGTCAAGATGTAAAAATTAACTGTTCTTTATTTCAAAGACGTATCTTTTGGAGGATCTGGGAATTTTTTTTCACAATTTACTATTTAACCTTCTATATATTCTTAAGGATTGGATTCAATAAACTAGAATAAACTAATTTCTCCCTCGTTGACCAAATAACAAACTGAATGTTTTTAAATGTACTTATAATTGAAACCATCATAAGAATATGAGATTTGCTTCTAAAACCAATTGGGAATTTTGAAAAGAAAAATATTTATCAAGAATCGATTATTTAATCTCTCGATGTTATTTTTCATGAATTCAAAACTGAAATACGCGTCCAATCTACTTTATTATAACCGCAAAATTCCGATAGTAATAAATGTTTAAATTTGACAAACCCATTAAACAATCTGCTATGATGATTTCCGATCGAGCGTATAATTCCCATCAAAATCGAGATACCATGATGTATCAAATGAAATCGATTTGTCACGGCAGACGTGGGGGGAGGATGTTCTGGTGTGGGGGGGGGGAGGGATCGATTGGGGGATGCTATGGAAAAATAGCAGAAATAATATTCTCTCTCTCACTCACTCTTTCATACACCGCGATGGCTGACAAATACGACAAGTTGACATAATATAAATTGAAAGCTTACATTGTGTCTCATTAATTTATTTCTGCTTCGCCGATATATTATGGTCGCGCGGTGGCGGCAAACCGAGAGGGCTCGACGGTCATCCAAATACCTGTAGCAGGTGGAACAACTCAACCGTTTATAAATTATTTCTTTTTTATTATTGCCTCACTATAAATCGTCTAATTTGTATTATAAACTTTGATCGTATGAAAGCCGCGAAAGTTTTTATGTACACATCACAAATACGAATATTAGCAAGTTGGTTAAACACGCATCTTTTGGCACAGATAAAATTTTACCTGAATCATGGCTGAATCACAGTTCAATTGAACCCGGTTCAAAGTTTTATTCCACGTTCAACTGAAACCTAATTATTTATAAAACTAGTTACATGAAATCCAACTGTCGATGGCTATATTATGTTTAATTGAAGAATATGTACCAAACTATAAACACAAATTTATAAACATTTTAAGATATTTTGATTTCTATATAAAATATGTAGGTATGTATGTATGTCAGGATAAGATAGTATGGAGGGCAGTCTTTTTTCTTACCCAGAATATGAAAACAGGATGATGGTATGTATGTATGTTTGGAGATTAAGTATCACACTATTGAGTCCCCGCAGATATTATGTAGTGTTTACCTACTGCCATACAAATTGTATGAAACGATGTCGTCACTAAATTCAATTTTTATAAAAATTGTTAAAAAAAGTTTGAGATGTACTGCTACAATGCAGGTATTTTTTATAGAGAATTAAATTATCTATTTGGGGTGTTTCGGATTTTTTCGATATATTTAAAAACTTTGGAAATATAGGCAGTTAAACACATAAATTTATCATAAAAAATATGTTTTTCTCAATAAAAAATGTTTGAGAAACCTATATAGAAATAATATCTTTTATTTTGTAATACTTTTTAGTTGGAATATATTTGGATATAGCAATAAACTTGCCAAATGCGCAGGGTGCAAGGCAGTTATTAGGTATTATAATTGTTATTACCTATTGCTTCTCTTCCAACCAACAGTTGCTTTAAATATTTATTTTCCACGCACCTAAAAACAAGCTGCCGCATTGAAAAGGAGAAGGGAGCTGAAGAATATTAATTTTCTCAACATAACACACGTGGATCACGTCCATTGATTTATGTCTCACAGATCTAGACCGAAAACACAATTCAAAACTGGATTTCCGCCGAGATTCAAGCCCGGGACCTTTGTTTCAGGAGTCAGATATTAAACTGAGTCACCTGGGCCAAATTTACCTTGACAAGGTTTTGTTTATTAATATTCAAATTAATTCCAGATAATTAAAATATGAATCATTAAAGATTAAATCAACAGTGTCGATGTTTTTGATGTATCGGTTTTTTTTTACATTATAATCTGTTATACACTGGCAAAGATATTTTCATAGCAGAAAACGCATAAAAGTGCCGCAGTAGAAATTAGTTATGTTTGATGAATATTTAGTACAATAAATAATGATTAACAAGAGTATTAGACATGAATGTATACATAATTAATAGAGATATTACTAGCAAAAAAAGAGCAGACGATGCCATGGCAATAGTGGCAAACTCGGAAAAAATAAATTAAGTTTGTCTGACGAAACAAGAATATACGACTCAAAAATGAGATATGAAATAGGTCTCCAAAAAAGACTTGGCACGACCATTTTAATAGGGTTTACAAAAAATAATAAAAAAGTAGTAGGGTTTACAACATTTGAATAATAGAAGAAAAGACACGCATGAAGAACAAATCATGAAGAACAAAAACATATGTAATGATGCTGTGTTCGGTTTTCTATATCTATGGAAAGTGCATGATTATATCGAATAAAATATATTAAAAATGAAATGCGAATACACAACTCTACAATACTTTGACTTCAGCGGTATAAAATAAAAATCATATCTTTTTTTAAAGTTTTTCACGTGACAAAGAATGGAAATCATTACAAAACAATGGGACTTCTCTTTTAGTGTCTTATAATATAAAATAATATTGACTAAGATACTGTTCCTAAAAAATTTGGGATTTTCATTTTTCGAATACGTACAAACAATTATTTAAGTGTACGCTAAACCATAAAAAAATATTTCCACACAAATCACATTAATGAGGAATACATGAAATAAAAGAAAAATTGCATACCCGCTATCTATTATCTCTTTAGTATTTTCATTGGTATATTTATTAATAAAAGCGAAATATATTGTCACAGACGAAACAAGACATTCTTCTCTCTTCTCCCAGTCCTGAAGTCAAGAAGTATTCACAGGAAAACCAAAATCACCCTTTACAAAACAATCGTTAGAATAGTTGTGACATACGGGTGTTTGGCGTGGACAATGACAAAAAGTCCGCAGAGGTACTGGACACCTTCGAGAGAAGGGTGCTGCATAGAATACTGGGGCCCGTGAATGATGGCGATGCGAAGACATCTACAAGGCACCCAGAATATCTGTACATACCAGACTGAGCAGGCTAAGATGGGACGGACATGTGCAGAGAATGCCGTCATCACGGGTACCAAAAAGGATCCTGGAAAGGCACCCAGGTGGAAGAAGGAGGGTCGGGAAGCCAAAGCTATGGTGAGAAGACGAAGTTAGGAGGGATGCTGCCGAACTGCTCCGGGCAACGGATTGGAAGGCCGAGGCGGAAGACAGGAGAGGTTGGAGGCGAAGAATTATGGAGGCCAATGGTCGATATGGGCTGTAGAGCCATCGAAGAAGAAGAAGAAGAAGAAACACATAAATTTATCATATTAAAATAGTTTTTCTTAAAAAAAATGTTTGAGAAACTGTTTGATTTCGTATTAAATTGTCTATATCTATACCAATTTTTATCGTTCTAGCTTTGATGGTTTTTGAGATACATGCGAAAATAAAACAATAATTCAAAAGTTGATAACTCCTCACTGAAACAAAAATTCGAAATTCTGAGTACAGAAGTTCTGTATGCCTAAAATATTCTGTACTTTCTGAAATTTTACACTGTGAATCAAGCTAATAAAAAGTTATAAGGGGGGGACACACAGATACACTAATTGTTCTACTCCAAATTCTGATTTCATCCACATATTATGTTGCGAAGTCTCTCAGTTGGTGTCGTTTGACTTCAGTGTTGGAAGAACCATGAAAAATATAGACCTGACTGTATAAAATCTCGCGTATCTTGGCTTAATAATGTCGATTCATTAATAGAAATAGATTCTCTTGAACGAATCGACACGACAGTTGGATTATTTCTCACATGTTTGTTGACATTTTATTTCATGTTTTTTTTTTCATTAATCAATATTTGCTATTTCTCTTTTCGTTTGTAATTTTACGTATTTTCTTCTTATTTTTATATTTAATTTAAATTTTCTTAATTTATCAGTTTTTATTTTATTTCATTTATTATATTTTGTTTAATAACTTTTGTATTTCATCTTTCTTTTTTTATGATGTTTTTGTGACTATATTCTGCGGTGTTTTCCTCGATTAAGTATCATTATCCTGTTTTATACTCCCAATAATTGTAGTTTCGCCCTGTAGAGTATAGACTGGATGATATACTCAAACCACCTAATCAAACACCATTGATCATAATTCAAGTCTTTACTCCTGTATAGTATAGTAAGTACCTACCTACCTACCTATCTATAATATATTGCACTCCAGTCTGGAATTATCAATTGATGTACAGTGCTATGCTGTGCAGTTTCCGATTCCCCCGTTAATACCTACATACATACATAGGTACACATAGCCAATACAAGGCAATATTCAATTATTGAGATCTCTCACACTTATTATTATATATTTCTATTCCCAAGTTTAATTTACTAAGTCTGTTTACTTCATTCCTTAATTAAGATTTTCTATCTACATATATATTTCAATGCATTTTCAAAGCCTTTGAAACATTCTTTAAAAATACGTCCAAATGTATGTATCATGTAATCACTGATAATAATAAATTCTATAAATAAATAAAGAATGAATTCTATAATGGTCTCTTCATTATTCATTCCAACAAATAATATAAATGATTATGATAAAGATGAACACATTGTTTATGTTTAAAAACTAGGATGACCGAAATATATCAATCCGGTAGACTCGAAGAAGGAAGATCTGCATCGGAAAAACAATAAATTACTTATGACAACTTGGTGAGAACGTGTTTTGTTTCCAAAAAAATATAAAATAACAATATCTAGTCCAAACATTTAATACCTTGTATTTGAAGAAAAAATACGCTTTACTTAACATATTCCGACCCATATAAAATATCATTATTACAACATCCAACTTTGAGGACGTGATTCGACTCCGCACAAAAAAAAACAATTCAGTTCATTAGTGACAAAATTTGACATTACACAAATGATAGAATGAAGAAGCCATGATGAAATTTAATAACAGATAAGGTATGACTCGTGGAAGCCCATGGGAATATTTTGTTACTTCATATAATGAGTTGTGGTTTCGAATTCCTCCTCCCTTGTAGAAAAAGACTACCCGCGAAAACAAACGACTTAAATTGGAAACAAAAAGATTTTGTAAATTATAATAAATAAATAAATAAATAAAAAAAAAAAAAAATATGGTTACGACCGTTGGAATTTCTTTATACTTATATAAAAGTTACCTTTAACAACGCAGTTAAATGAGAAACTGAGACAATAAAAGCTCTTTAAACCTACTTTGTATTCAGGTGCACGAAATAATTTCTAGAAAATTAATTTTCTCCCGACTAGAAAGTAGTTCCCCGGTATATTGAAGAGGAACGTCCCTTTCGAGTAGATGAACAATTGGACAATTAAACGTGACACTATAGCCACTTACTTGTTTACTTCATTACATTCCTTTATTTTTATTACGTCACGCTTTCATTATCATAATGGAATGATTTTAGACTTCTTTTTTTGGATTAAAACACTCCAATTTATTCTCCTTTTGCGGAATGGGCATCAAATCCGCATGACACGACGACCAAAGGTTGTGTAATTTTAGTAAGTTTTGTGAAAATGAAAATATTAGATAAGACAAAGATGTAGGTATAGGTATCTACATTTTCATTCGTTAAACTATCAATATTTTGTCTTCGTGTCAAAAGGCTTGAAATATGAAGTCGGTATAGGAAATAAATTGCCGCAGTTCAATTCTGAAATTCATAACCGAAGTAAGTTTAGTTTTGGATTTTGGAGAATGGTACAACATCATGAACTACAGGCCCTATAGGGATTGTATTATGAGAAACCCAACATTGTACAAATCATAAAGCACGGAGACTTCTCATTTTCTTTGTGTATAATAATCTATATTCTGTAAAATATTTTATCTTCTTCTATAAGATTTAATGTAAATTTTGTATGTAAAAAATATGGTTTTTGTAGCATTGCACCCCTCCTGCTCAAAGACTGGAATAATTTTTTTATTATTATTATTGCTCAAAAACACAACTATTATTTGATTACCTGCACAAAGATGAAGTAGTGTGTATAAAGGCGACTAAACTCCCAACCATTACATTTCCAGTGTAATCTTAAGAAGATACCTACAATACGTTCTAAATGCTAATCACACTTAAATTTACAGTATTTGACATATTGTTTCGTAGCCACATTATTAAAGAAACGTCCATTTTGAATCACTGCGTCACTGCGGACTTTCCGCTCCTATAGCTGATTCTTCGTGGTTCCAGTAAGAGTAGGTACTATCCCGACGTCGAGTTGGATTCCTAGTACCAAAATTTGAACTGGTTTGACACCTGACAACTCAAATCTGAAATATCTTACATTCTTGGCCTTGCGAGAGTTGCAAGGCGAAAACCACATACATCGCTATATAAATCCGGGCTTGCAAATTACCTAATGTAATTGTGTCTGTGTGTGTGTCTGTCCCCCCCCCCCCCCTTATAACTTTGATCCGCTCAATTTACAGAGCCCAAAATATATAAACAGTTATAGGCCTACAAAACTTTTATACTCAGAATTGTGAATTTTTGTTTCAGTCAGGGGTTATCAACTTTTGAAATATTGGTTTATTTTTCCATGTGTCTCAGAAACCATAAAAGCTAGAACGCTGAAAATTGATGCAAACATAGATAAATACAAAATCTCAAATAAGTTTTTTTTTTTAATTCCAGGGTTTCTCAAACATTTTTTATTAAAAAAAATATTTTTTTATGATAAATGTTTGAGTTTAATTGCCTATATTTCCATTTTTTTTAAATATCGAAAAAAACCGAAACACCCCAACTAGACAATTTAATTTTCTATCTAAAGTAATAAAGCAATCAAAATGTTAGTGTTTGTGTGTGTGTATGTGTGTGTGTGTGTGTTTGTCTCACGCCTTCTGAAAAACCAAGAGCATCTAAAAATCTAATTTATGTGCGAACGTGTACCTGTATACCTGATGCAGTGTCACGCTAAAAATAATGCGATAAAAATGCTGAATTTTAAAAATATTTCAATAATTATTTTTTTCATACAAAATTTTCCAAGTCGTATCTGTCAAAAAAGTGTACATTTTGCACGCAAATATCTGTTAGTTTAAAAGTTAGAAGTACGTATTTACACGAAAAAAATATATTTTCAAGTATAACTTAGCGTTTGAGTGAAAAACATGGTGAATATTTTGTATAATTATAATGTTTAACTTATTTTTAATGTAAGCGTTTTGTACATGAACGCCGCCATTTTAATATCTTTTCATACAATATTTCATTTTCCTACCGAATGAATATGTTCTTGAAAATAATAAACCTTTGAATTAAATGTAATTATGAAATAATAAAATGAAACACAAGACATTACAGCAAGTTTTAAGACATATATTGTAAAAATGTGTTTATTATTAGTAAAGACTAGCTTTTATGTCCCGCCGTTGGCCAAGAATGTAAAATTGTGAAAGAAAAAGCAATCGTTTTTATAATATTGTCACCCAATTATTTTGCAATATCAGACTATGAAAAGTGGTTTGAAATTTGATTGAGTTTAAGTATTGTAAAATGTTCAAGTGATGGCCACAACCCATTCTTTTTTATATATTATACAATTTCTGCTCGCATGGACTATGCGTAATGGTTTTAAATATGACTGTTTATCAACGTTGTAAAGAGATTGGTTTGGCCACAACCCCCATTTTTAAATATTATCATCGAAAACAAATTGTAATGTGTACCTATTGAAAATTTAGTAATTTTCGATGTTGGGATGTGGTTAAAATTTGATTAAACAAACGTAGGTACTGAAAAGATCTAGTATTGGTCACATCCCATTCGTTTTTATATTTTTTCATCAAGTGTGCATTATATTTTTGCTCAATATGACTGAAAGTCTTCATTAACGAAAAGAAGAAGACTTGAACTATAGTAAATAGTTTTTAATTTGAATATAAATGTTGTGAAGAGTTCAGTAATGGCCACAACCCCCATTCTTTAAATATTAGGTGTTGAAAATTATTCAAAATAGGATGATATAAATGGTTTAAATTTAATTAAACAAAAGTATTGAAAAGATTCTAGTGCAGGTTATATCGTCACATCCCATATCCCATTCATTTCATATGTATTTTCATCAAGTGTGCATATCGTTAATAATATTTCTGCACAATAGACTATTAGACTTAAAACTAACCCAAAAGACTAAATAAAAAAGAGAAAAATAAGTATAAGACTATAAGAAATAGTTTGTATAAAAAACTATTCCAATGGTCTACATAAAATAAGTAAAAATACATATACCTAATAGAAGAATTAGACTATTGGAAATAGATTGTATAAAAGCTCACCCAAAGGTCTACAAAAAAGAAGAAGAAGAATATTTAGACTATTGGAAATAGTTTGTATAAATACTGACCAAAAGGTCTACATAAAAGAAAATGAATAAGACTATTGGAAATAGTTTGTATTAAAACTCTCCCAAAAGTCTACGTACTTAAATGAAGAAGAATAATAATTAGACTAAAGGAAATAATTTTTATAAAAAAATGACCCAAATGTATACATAAAAGAAGAAGAAGATGAATTAGACAATAGGAAATAGTTTGTATAAAAACTGCCCTAAAGGTCTACATAAAATTAAGAAAAAAAAGAATTAGACTCCAGGACCCGCCGCTTCAGACCCTTCAGTACCTCCCGTCCCTTTAATCCCTCATTACGTCCCTTCCCATCAGGCCCTTCAGTACCTTCCGTCCCTTCAGGCAGTTTTATACCTCCCGTCCCTTCAGGCCCTTTAGTGCCTCCCTTCCCTTCATTACATCCCGTCCCATCAGTCGGTTAAGAAAAGTTTAAATCCAGAAACCATCCTGGAAGAACCGCGAAGAGATGAAAGAACCTTCTTTTCCCAGGATGCTCTACTTAATAGGTAAAATGACTAAATACACGAAGAAGAAGAAAAAAGTTTAAACCCAGATACCTGCGAAGAGATGGAAGGACAGTTGGACCTTCTTCTCCCAGGATTCTCCAACTTCATAGGTAAAATGACCAAAAATACACGATGAAGAAGAAGAAGAAGAAATAAGTTTAAATCCAGATACCTGCGAAGAGATGGAAGGAAAATTGGACATTCTTCTCCCAGGTTAGTCCACCTTCAAAGGTAAAATGACCAAATAGACGATGAAGAAGAAGAAGAAAAAAGTTTAAATCCAGAAACCTGCGAAGAGATGGAAGGAAAATTGGACCTTCATCTCCCAGGATAGTTCATCTTCATAGGTAAGATGACCAAGTACACGTTGAAGAAAAAAGTTTATATGCAGAACCCGTCCTGGAAGACCTGTGAAGAGATGGAGGGACAGTCGGACCTTCTTTTCCCAGGATACTCCCCCTTCATAGGTAAAACGACCAAATACACGAAGAAGAAGAAGAATAAGAAAAAAGTTTAAATCCAAAAACCATCCTGGGCATACGCTCGATAATTCACCAAAGTTTCATTATAATCGGACAAACGGTTGATAAATAAATAAATAAAATAATTTTCCTATAGGAAATCAGTATAGGTATATTATTGTTGATTTGTAAGTAAAAAGTATTAGGTAGGTACCTACCTACAACAACCTTCTAAATAAATTCGATTCCTAACAAATTTTATTTGAATATCACATTCTTTCTGTAGCCATGGAAACGATTCGAACACGTAAGTAATATCGAATGGTTCGGATACATTTTTTGAATATGTAGGTACCTACATTGGTTTGTTCGATGCCATAAAAATGAAAATTGTCAGAAAAATGAAATATTATTTACAAATTATGCAATTTTATTATGCCTATATCTTTACTAATAATAAACACATTTTTACAATATATGTCTTAAAACTTGCTGTAATGTCTTGTGTTTCATTTTATTATTTCATAATTACATTTATTTCAAAGGTTTATTATTTTCAATAACATATTCATTCGGTAGGAAAATGAAATATTGTATGAAAAGATATTAAAATGGCGGCGTTTATGTACAAAACGCTTACTTTAAAAATAAGTTAAACATTATAATTATACAAAATATTCACCATGTTTTTCACTTAAACGCTAAGTTATACTTGAAAATATATTTTCTTCGTGTAAATACGTACTTCTAACTTTTAAACTAACAGATATTTGCGTGCAAAATGTACACTTTTTTGACAGATACGACTTGGAAAATTTTGTATGAAAAAAATAATTATTGAAATATTTTTAAAATTCAGCATTTTTATCGCATTATTTTTAGCGTGACACTGCATCAGGTATACAGGTACACGTTCGCACATAAATTAGATTTTTAGATGCTCTTGGTTTTTCAGAAGGCGTGAGACAAACACACACACACACACATACACACACACAAACACTAACATTTTGATTGCTTTATTACTTTAGATATAGGCATAATAAAATTGCATAATTTGTAAATAATATTTGATTTTTCTGACAATTTTCATTTTTATGGCATCGAACAAACCAATGTATGTAGGTACCTACATATTCAAAAAATGTCTCAAACCATTTGATATTTTTTACGTATTGGAATGGTTACTATGGTAACGGAAAGATTCTGATATTCAAATAAAATTTGTTATGAATCGAATTTATTTAGAACATTGTTGTAGGTAGGTACCTACCTATTATTATTTACTTACAAATCAACAATATACTGATTTCCTATCGGAAAATTATTTTATTTATTTATTTATGAATGTATGAATGTATGCAAGCGATATGCTCCTAAACCGTATGTCCGATTACAATGAAACTTTGGCGAATTGTCGAGCGTGTGCCCGAGGTGGTTTCTGGATTTAAACTTTTTTCTTATTCTTCTTCTTCTTCGTGTATTTGGTCATTTTACCAATGAAAGCGGAATATCCTGGGAAAAGAAGGTCCGACTGTCCCTCCATCTCTTCGCAGGTCTTCCAGGACGGTTTCTGGATTTAAACTTTTTTCTTCTTCTTCTTCATCGTGTATTTGGTCATTTTACCTATAAAGGTGGAGTATCCTGGGAAAAGAAGACGGTGCTTACATCTCTTCGCGGTTCTTCCAGGATGGTTTCTGGATTTAAACTTTTCTTACCCGAATGAAGGAACGGGATGTAATTGAAGGGAAGGGAGGCACTAAAGGGCCTGAAGGGACGGGAGGTATTAAAGGGCCTGAAGGGACGGGAGGTACTGAAGGGCCTGATTGGAAGGGACGTGATGAGGGATTGAAGGGACGGGATGTACTGAAGGGCCTGATGGGACGGGAGGTACTGAAGGGTCTGAAGCGACGGCTCCTGGAGTCTAATTATTTTTCTTCTTAATTTTATGTAGACCTTTAAGGACAGTTTTAATACAAACTATTTCCTATAGATTAATCTTCTTCTTCTTTTATGAAGACCTTTTGCTCAGTTTTTATACAATCTATTTCCAATAGTCTAATTCTTCTATTTTATGTATTTTTTCTTATTTTATGTAGACCATTGGGATTTTTTAAACAAACTATGTCTTATAGTCTTATACTTATTCTTCTCTTTTTTATTTAGACTTTTGGGTTAGTTTTAAGTCTAATAGTCTATTGTGCAGAAATATTATTAACGATATGCACACTTGATGAAAATACATATGTAAAAACGAATGGGATGTGGGATGTGAAGATGTAACCTGCACTAGAATCTTTTCAATACTTTTGTTTAATCAAATTTAAACCATTTTATATCATCCTATTTTAAATAATTTTTAACACCTACATAATATATTTGATTTCGTTGACAATATTTAAAGAAAGGGAGCTGTGGCCATTACTGAATTCTTCACAACGTTTATATTCAAATTATTTACCATAGTTTAAGTCTTCTTCTTCTTCGTTAATGTAGACTTTTGTGTCAATTTTAAGTTCATCAGTCTAATTGTGCAAAAATATAATGCACACTTGATGAAAAAATATAAAACGAATGGGATGTGACCAACACTGGATCTTTTCAGTACATTTGTTTAATCAAATTTTAACCACATCCCAACATCCAAAATTACTAAATATTCAATAGGTAAGTACATATTACAATTTGTTTTCGATGATAATATTTAAAAATGGGGGTTGTGGCCAAACCAATCTCTTTACAATGTTGATAAACAGTCATATTTAAAACCATTTCGAATAGTGAAGAAATTGTATATTATACTTCATTCACACTTTATAGCAATATATAAAAAATAATGGGTTGTGGCCATCACTTGAACATTTTACAATCAAATTCAATCATATTTCAAACCACTTTTCATAGTCCGATTTTGCAAAATAATTGGGTGACAATATTATAAAAACGATTGCTTTTTCCTTCACAATTTTACATTCTTGGCCAACGGCGGGACATAAAAGCTAGTAAAAAATATTAAAATTGTAAAATTGTATCTTCTTAGATATTATGTGATGGCTACTGCCATACAATTGGTATGGCAGTAGCCAACACATAATATCTAAGAAGACTTAATAGTTTGATACTAATCTCCAAACATACATACATACCATCATGCTGTTTTCATTTTCTGGGTAGGATCAAAGGACTGACCTCCATAGTATCCTATCTTGACATACATACCTAGGTACATGTGTTGTATAGAAAACCAAATATCTTAAATTAAATAATTTGTATTTATGGGTTTATAGTTTGGTACTTATTCTTTAACTATACATACTATCGCTATCGACAGTTGGATCTCATGTGTTACATGCAACTAGTGTAGTAATACCTACATAATATTTCTTGTAATGTATATAGTACTTTCCTAGTAGGGGAAAGTTATCTAACACGGGACAATTTTTTTTGGGGCCTTGTCATTCGATCATGTATTGATTTTTATCTAATATTACCTTTTATTCAATATTAAACTTTATGGAGAGTTATCAATTAAATGAGATTATAAAATTTTGTTTAACCTCGTGTAGTTTTACACAATGTTATTTTAAAAAAAAAAACTGTCTTTTTACGGTTTTAGGTACTTAACCGGTTACTCAAAACGAAACAAGGTGTTACCAAAGAAGGGCCTTTAATACAAAAAGATTTATATTTTTTTTAGCGTGATTTCACCTTTTTAATTGGCAATCAAAATATTTTCGGGATTCCACTCATTACCTACTGTTATAGGCATATGAATAGACAGGACATGTCCCGTCTAAAGTAACATGTGTTTGACTCGTTTATGTTAACGAAATATTAAAAAAACGAAATATGTAATATAAGCGAAGATTTGCGTTAAATAAATAGGTAAATACAAAACTTTTCTTTGAATCCTCATCGCCATATCAATTTTTTCTTTCACATAGAATATATTGCATATAACCGCCATCTATCGAAAAGCCCATTAACTTTTGTTCAAACCTTTTTATTAACACACACGTTCAGACAAAAAATATCCAACCAGTCTTTTCCTCAACCATTTAGTTCAAGAAATTTTGCCTAGATGGATAAATTGTTATCAAGGTTCTTTTTGTTTTTTATAGACATGTTTTACTCTGAATTTATTGCATCAACTCATAATGGTAGAATCGCAATCCTTTTAATTAGTTAATGGTTTACAGTGGGGTCGTGTTAATTAAATATTTCCTCGACAAACTAGAATTCAAATTATCATAATTATCTTTACATGTCGGACAACTAACATGCTCTTTAAATAGAGAGGTAGGCAGACTAGGCAGTAGGTATTGAATATAATTTAAACGCTATTTATCATTTTAGGAAACCAGTAAACGCGACCTCTTCGTGTTTACGTTTTTTTAAATCGCCGCCTAAATTATCAGATACAACGTCAAATTAAATTTATTCTTGCAATTCAAACAGCTACCTATAATTTGAGAGTCGGAATAAGACACGCTTCTTGTCACCACAGATCACGCTCGTGGAGCCCTAACTTTCAGTAAATATTTAAAATTTTAGTTCTATAAAACTAATGTACTCAAAATATTGAATTTTTATTCCAGTCAGAGGTTATCAACTAATGAATTTTTATTTTATAAAAGCTAGTTCTAGCTAGAACGCTGAAATATTGTTGAAATATAGACAAATACAATAACTGAAATTGTTTTTATGAAAAAGTTTCAGAGCACATAAAAATAATAATTTTCTTTTTACTAAGAGAAACATTTTTTTTATGTAAAAACTATACTAACTATAAAACTATGTAACTGTTTTTACCTATTTCCAAAATTTTAAAAATGTCGAAACACCCAACTAGATAATTTAATTTTCTATAAAAAAATGTGTAGGTAAGTACATTTTTTTGCTATGATGTGTTATTTTTAGCTTTCATTTTTTGTTTTTGTACATATAATAATTGGTTGGTTGGAAGAAATTACCTAATGGCAAAATCCCGCCAGTGTGCATTATATTTGTTTATATAATGTACAAAAAGTTAAATAAATTCATTATAGCGGCACATTTAAAACTTTTTTTTAACAATTTTTGTAAAAATTCAATTTAGTGACGACTCGACCGTTTCATACAATTTGTATGGGAGAATACACAATACCTACGGGGACATCAAGCTATTTACCTATTCGGGGAAGGAAAAAAGGACTGAACTCCACACTTTATTTTCCTGACATACATGTTTTAAATAGCAAAACGACATAAATTAATAAAATCATTTATTTTGTTTGATAGTTTGGTAAGTACGTTTATTTGTTATTATTTATAACAAACATTGATTTTTACATATTCATACACATACCTACTTTCACCAACGTCAGCTGGATATCATGTGTTACATGCAACTAGTAAATAATTTGAATTAGTACCTACGGTAGGAAAATGTAATTGAATTAGTAGGTAATCGATTTCATAGTTTTATTGCGTGTTTAGTTTTTGAATACAGTGCAACAACAATATATTATGTTCATAGTACCTACTTATTTTCAAATTGATTATTTTAGAGATTCCACTTTAGCTTATTAAAAATGGTTCTCAATTGATTGCATTATGTTTAGTTGCACATTAAGTTGAATAAGCGTTTAACTTTATTATTCCCATAGTGGTTTTCCATGTTCATTCATAAAATACCTGACTTATATAATAAATATATGTACTTAATTCGTCATTTCAATGACTAAAAGAGAGACGATTTATTTCATTCCATTAGGTTAATTATTAATTATTTTATGGTTCAATTCAATAATTATATATTAATCATTATTTCAAGAATCCACGTGAGATTCGTGATACATATACTTAATTTGTTATGATCAAAAGATTAATCAATTAATATGAAAAATCGAAAAAATATAAATAGGTATAGGTATCTGTCAAATTATCAGGTGTTGTTATTGAGTCAATCCAATTATCATAATCTCTATTTATAATGAAGTAGTTCCCACCATGCATAGTTTTTCAAACTAAGTTTTATTATGTCGTTCAATTATTATTTGTTGTTACTAAACAAATTTTATTTTATTATAGAAGGTATTTCTAATCAAACAAAAATGATTATGGTTCTACATGTACCTATATTTTCCTAATAGGACGAACGTTTCGGCTGACTAGGCCCTTATAAAGTGGTAAACATCGAATATTGTTTTTTTCTTATATACCTACCTACTAGAAATCGTTACATGTAGAACCATAATCATTTTTATTTGATTAAAAAAATACCTAGTATAATGGAGTTCTACACCATATACACCGCTACTATTGACAATTTAAAAAATATTTTATTGAATTATTTTTCATTTGATTATAAGGCTCAGTCCACACGTAAAAAAATTACACGAATCATTATTATATTCTATTCAGTAATGTAAGTTAGTGATGTACTTGATAAATATTTTTTCCCTTACACATAGGGAAGGATGTGATTAAGAGAACGGGCATAAGTAGAAGAAGTTTCTAGAATAAAAAGGAATATAATCTATGACAGAAGTAATTTCGTCTCAGGTTGTATTTCAAATAAATAACGTTGAAATGAATTTTTCATCAACAACAGAAGAACTAAACCGTAAAGATAGACACAAAAAACGAATTCAGATACTAAGAACTCTTATTACATATCCAATTCGGATACTAAACTCTTATTACATATCCAATTCGGACACTATGAACTCTTATTACATAATATCCAATTCGGATACTAAGCACTCATTTTACATATCTAATTCGGATACTAAGAACTCTTATTACATATCCAATTCGGATACTAAACTCTTATTACATATCCAATTCGGACACTATGAACTCTTATTACATAATATCCAATTCGGATACTAAGCACTCATTTTACATATCTAATTCGGATACTAAGAACTCTTATTACACATCCAATTTGGATACTAAGAACTCTTATCATACATATCCAATTAACCTTAATCCAATTATCCGATTTGATACTTGATCGTATTTTCTGAGGTTGAGCATGTTAGTCAGTAAAACAAAATAGAAATTTTTTTCTTATTCTGTATATTATTATATTTATTATTGCGTAATTTTCTTGATAATCCATAAATCACTTTGGCATTATTTTTATATTATGATAAATATGAAGCGGATATTAAAATCTTTATCAATAACACACTTATCATTGATATCTTTGAGAACTCTTCTGATAATTTTTCAACCTCGTATATATACATCCGAATATTGTTGATTGATCAATCATAATTTCAATTTGTTTTTACAATCAGTACACTTGTGACAAGTTATATTATTTCCTCACTATGGCATGCAAGCTGTTCTTCTTGTGTGTGGCTTTTGCCCTCGTAGGGCTAGCTCTCGGACAAAGTCATCATTTCGAAATGGGCAACAAGAACCCAGGAGACATACAGCTGCACTACGAGATCGTACAGAAGTCTTCGTCAATTCTGCAAATCGTCACAAAGGACGTCAGCTTCCCGGCGCAGGGTCAGGTGTCTAATGCCACAATCAGGTACATAATGGCGTATGACCAGTATGTCAACGATAATGGAGGATACGTCACCCTGTTGGGAGGAGGAATCAATCAGAAGATGGTGACACTCCATTTCAAATCGCAGAGAGGACACGGATTCAACTTCATACTGGAACTTTGGGGAAGATAAATACATACAAAACAATTCCACATCTATACTTTTTTGTGTAAGAAACAAATTGATCTTATGTTTTAAATTTGTATTTTTTTTAATAAAATTCTACTAATTCAAATAAAAGTTTTATTTGAATCAATTTTTTTTTCATCTACTCTTAAAAGTTATCTTCTTCGTTAGAATTTTTTAAAGAAGGTTTCATAAAATATAACAACCTTCATCGCATAACATGGCATAACAGTACTTATTTGAAATAAAAATGGGTATTATTTATACTTAATAATATGTAGTGAAATAGACGAAGTTACGTACCAATCTTTAAAATATATTTTGTAGTTAGGAAAATCTTTAGCTTCTTTAAATTACCAAAGATAAAGGTAAATTGTTTTTACAATGCACAGTTATTTTACACGCATGTGCTTTTCAAACATCTGTCCTACCTCATTAATATTTTTAATTAGGCATTGAAATAAATTAGTTACTTAGTATTTAGTAAACGATTCGCGTGTTTTTTCAATACTTAAATACTTTTTGTCGCCTTTATTACGGGTTTTCTTATTCAAATGTTTTATATCAATTGCTTGAACGTGTAATAAATAAAATAGTAACAAAAAATGAATCTTAATGATTTTATATTTTTTCCACAGCGTATTAACTTTAAACTTATGCTGACAAATAAAGAGGTATATTTGTATTTTTTATATGTGACCTTCCCTGTCGGATTATGCATCGTGTCCCGATTAATCGATTTATGTGTTGACAAAAAAATATTACGAAATTGTTCTGCATAAGAAAGAAGTAGGTACTTGGGAGAGCGGTATTGTTCATATTTTCAAGCGTAAGTACCTACCTACTATAACTAAGAACAATATTAACAAGTACCTATTTTAAATGGAAAATATTTTTTAATTGAAAATTTGAATGATAAAAAGTAACAGCAATAATAATGCCCTATATTTACTTATTTATAAAATAACCGCCAAAATTTCGAGAACATTACAAAGACCAAAAGTTGTATACATATTTTAAATATACATAATGTAACAAATTACATATAAGTACAAGCGCACAAATATGTTTATCAAGAAAGCATGTCAACAACGTGCAGGTGAAGAATTCTTGGTTTATTTGGGACTGATTCTTCGATCGAAGGTACATTTTCTGGAATAAATAGACAGATTAAATATAGTTCTTGCTCCAGGATCTAGTAAATTGAAAACAAATAGTAACTACTCCAAGGGGATGAATCCGGTTAAACGTGAAATCAAAACCTACATGATTACCCATATCATGGATATAATTATCATTTGGAGTTCTAAAATATCTTATGATATTATAGAACTCCATATGATAATTATATTCATGATATGGGTTATCATAAGGGTTTTGATTACACGGTTTGACCGGATCACCAGACTTGCCCCTCAGGTCATAAAATAAACTTGGAACCACGACATTCGGAAATCATCAGATTGAAAAAGAAAAATACAGTCTCTGTGAAATAACAAAGTAAATTTCTTACAAAAATATGCTGTTGAAAAATAGTCCGCAACGTATAATGAAAACGACTACGATAACCCGCATAAAATTATAACGTTTTATCTCACAAGAAAATATTTTTCAAGATAAAATAAATCTTATCATAAAACAAATCGTATTCTTGAGTTGTTTAATTAATGCCTATTACAGCATAGAGTTTTCTAAATATCGGTGAAAAAAAAACATACCATGACAATGTAGGTAAATGCAATACTGAGCACATGTCTACAATTTGAAAAAACAATTTAAAATGACTACAATTTGAAAAATAATCCTAATAAAACCTTAATCCTGCACTAATAAAACCTTAATAGATAGAATTTCGCAGTCTCGTAGCCCCCTCCATTGATACGTTTCAGGGCTTGTATCCCTAGTTCAACACCGGAGCGGCTGCTCATCGGACGAAACAAGGAACTACTATCAAGCATATTTCATACCACTACCCCTAAGAGTCCAACCACAAACGTGGAGGCCCATGCACCACTCATGTAGAAGATTCAACAGGGACCTCATCACACATTGACAGTTAGTACAGTTCTTCGATTTCCACGCCGTGTGATGTGGGCTGAATCATCGCCGCGTGTGACTATTAGTCACCGTCGAGCAAGACATTAAGGCGTCTGCCCTGCTCTTTCATAGGTTGGAATAGGTTGACATTTTGCCCGAGTCCTAGGATAGGGCTGTGACCACCCCCAATTTAACTGGCTAGGCCCCTATTCTATGACGGCAACCTAGCTCCACTTAATCCTGCACTAGTGGGAGGAAAAACATATTGGCCTCATAACTGAGTATGTGATACACTTAATCGCCCACAGAATGTTCCGACTCCTTATAGGATGTTCTCAGGCAGATCGATGGGCCTTTGATCGATGTGGTGTTGGCGATGAATGTTGCGAATACCATGGAATACTAGGAGAACCAATGCGTCGATACTTAATTAACTGCAGACATAGGATCGCCTGTCTACAATCTACATGCCTACAGCGCATCCTTCAGCAGTATTTTGGAGAATATTTTGGGCAATGCCAGAAGGGCCCCAGAAAACATCGAGAAACTCGTCGTAATGGGAGGCGTAGAGGTTTGATGATCCAGAGTTCGTTCAACAACCCAATGAAGTGACCTTTTCTTGTTCGCTACAGGATCTTCAATCAATGAAGCCTTTCAAGGTACTGATTATTTTTAATCATGCATTTAAGAATTATAACCAACCACCAATGTTTCTTTTAATAAGCAATTATTTGAATTGTTTATAGCGATACCATATCCATTGGGAGTCTTGGGAGTCATGGCATGATCAACATGATGGTTTATGTAAGTAAGTTATTATTACTTAATTAGTAATAAAAAACAATTGTCATATTTTTTTGAAAAATCTCATCATATCGTTTATTTATTTAATAAATAAATAATTAAATGTTGATTCGGAATCCAATCACATATTTTACAGAATGGGTACATATATCCTTGAAATAAATACATATTATACATTCCCATTTATCCCTTGAAATGAGAAAATGCTTGTGCTATATACCTATAAACGAAATCTTTTGAGGCAGGATTCGCACTCAGGTCAACAGGATTGCTTGATTAGCGCTTTTTCGCTTTTTCATCAAACCATCCAAATCAAATTTTATCCAGAGAACCCCAACTCAGACCTCAACTGAATAGGATTAAACGCCATTGTATTGAAATTGTTATTGTGAAGAAAGAAAAATAACGTCAATCCAATAATGAAATCAACAATCCAATCACAATGGACACACCTTGAAATACAACCTGACAAAATCGTTTTTGACGAAAACTGGTGAAAAAAGACATGTAGGTATGTAGGTATGCTGAGGAAAAACAATTGGATGAAAAATATATTAGAATCTAAAAAAACATCTAGTGAATTGATTTGTAAGTTGCGAAATGAAAAACTGGCGAGTTTATTGTCATAAGACACCTTCTTACAACTTTCGACAGAAAGGAATTTAAATAAATTTCTCGTCTGCTGGGGATCGAATCAAGGACGCCCGCATAGATACAAAACAACAAAACGGCTTACCAACTGTCCCACGGCGGTCAAATAGTTCCATGTTGTAATGATTGAATAAATCTTCAAAAAAAAACATCTTCAAAAAAAAAAAAACTAAAAGTACATAGTCAGGCAAGTAACCTACGTCTTTATTATTTGTTTTGATTCCCATTTTTCTATAATATGCAAAATTTATATTTTTAATTTACTAAAAAGTATAACAAAAACCACAGAATTATTATAAAAAAACAAATTTATTTTTTATAATTATGTTTGTAAGCATTGGTAATAAAAGGATATGAACCTTAAAAGGAAGCGTGTGGGTTTCCAGTTGCTATATATGGCCTAGAAATAGTAATTCTTCCTAAACTAAGTGCCGAGAAACTGCGAGTCAATCAAAGAGCTGTTCTTACCCCACCACCACCCGTTCTACTTATAGGGACTAATAACGGCCCCTTGCAAAACTCTGAAAGAACACATGAAGAATATAAGAAGAGTTCGTAGAACCTTGCCGACACTGCACTCAAAGTACCAAATACCAAAATGAGCTAATTATGAGGAAAAAGCTGGCTCACCGTTCAGTGAAGATAAGGGGGGACTGTATTTTTCACAAAAAGTCTTAAAAGCCCTGAAATTGCTCTTCGTGGCTACGAGGTCCGCATGACCAATGGGTCCAAAGGAATTCCCTCGGACATCGTTGTAGAATTCTCGTCGGAAAGTTGACACGGAGAAGTTAGTGCATTCCGATAAGATATGCTTAGAAGTTTGATGAAGATTATCACAAAGCTGATATGAGGACGAATCGGTTAAGTGAAAACGAAGATTAATGTTGAAATCGTCCAGTAAGGAATTGCTTGATCTAATAATCAGGAATAATCCTCGAAAGAAAAATTCGAGTCCTCACATCGGGAAGAAATAAAATTGTCAGTCTGTCCACGGAAGAAGATAACCAGCGACGGTGCCAAGCGTCTAGAAGAGAACTCTGGGCTAAGTTCTCGATCACTGCACGAATGGTGGGAAAAATTACAGCTGGGAGAGAAACGCCACCCAAAATTGAGCTTCGACCTCCATACAGGTTGTAAATTGAAGCTCGTCGCTTTGTTTCCAGATCAAGGGGAGCCATACCTGTAAGAATTGGAAATGTGTCAATAGCGCAGGTTCTGTAAGCCTTCGCTAAAGCTAGTAAAGCGAAACTCTACCCAGAAAGCAGATGTCTGATGTATTGGGTTTCATAAGGATGAGCCCAACAAGGAGCGACATAACACATAATTCCCAGAAAGGTAGCATTGTAAAACAGTCTTACTACTAGAAATTCAAGGCCCCAAATAACTCGAGCAAGGCGTGAAATCTTTTGGAACACTATTTTTGCATTATCGCATATAGCAAGAACATGGTATTTATAAGTTAGGCATCTTTTAAATGTAACACCTAAGACTCTGACGCTAACCCATGTGTTAAACAATCAAGGAACAATGAAAAGAACCATGCGGGATCTGTCACAGAGATATAATAAGAAATGAAACTGTGAAAAGATCAAAGCAACTCATATGTATAATCCACCGTGTGGCGACTCTAAAATGGAAATGGGCGGGACACGTAGCCAGAAGTTCTGACGATAAGTGGACAGAGAGTATGCTGACTTGGAGACCTCGTACGACAAAGATAGGTGTGGGGCGACCGCAGCAGAGGGGATAATGTACAAAGATATAGCACGTCCTGGATGCAGACTGCACAGAACAGGACAACGCGGAGTCAACACGAGAAAGCCTTCGTTAAGGAGTGGATGGAAATACGCTGAAGTAGAAGAATTTAAAAAAAATTTAACCATTATTTACTATAAAAAAAATATTGAAAATACTGTTTATAATGTACCACAGTACCACTGTCTGTGGGAAACTTATGGATTGTACTTACGTACTTAACGTATTTTATTTTGTATTACTTCTCGGACCAAAAATAGGTACCATGTCAAATATTAATTCTGGAGACTAATGATGTTAATCGTCTTCAATGGTCCAGAATGATTCAATGATAAACTAATGATCCAGTACGAAATCAAAATTAAAAACTCAACCGAACCCAGAACCTTTCACTGAGCCATGATGACCGACAAAACATATAGGTACCTACATATAATTCCAATGAAATGCGAATCCAATTATAGTTTGAGTCGTTTGAGAATGTGCGGCGGACAAAAAAAAATGATTGGTTGGTAAGTATTGCGAAATATATGCAAATAAAATATCAAGATATAACTCGCAGGGCGCATTACATATGGACAAGTTAAAATAAAGCAGATTCAATTGACAATAATTTCAAATATTTATGTAGATTACTTTTGTGTGGACATTGACACTAATTATCTAAGTACGATTTTCTTACACACTTTTCAAGTGATGAGCTTATTGCCATTTGGCAATTTCTTTGAACTTACCAGACGGCTTACCACTCACTTATGCCACGATAATTGACTTTGTCAACAACAGTATTGTTAGAGCGAGATCATTTCCTTGAGATGATTTGTTTAGAATGTTTGACGTACTTGACCCAAGACAACTGTACCTCAAAACTGCACTAGTACATTTCCATAAAAATATAACTTTACACAACAGATCCCAACAAACACGAACCACTATACATATAAATAACATTAACTACCTATACTGTGCCAATTATGAAGACCTCGTTTGGACAAAGACAGTTTCAATTTATTGCCCCACGTATATTTAATAAACTAGACAATAACATAAAAAAAACACCACTTTATAATTCCTTTAAAATTATTACATAAAATGGTTAATTATTTCTGGCAGACTCTATGCTGAGGATGATGTCACCCTTAACATCTGACTTATGAACTTTAATTTACAATATTTCTATTCTTATGTTTAATCTAAAACTTTACTTCTTGATCTTTTTTAATCTTTATTTTAAACTACTTGAATGTAACATTTAACATCTGTGCACCTTATATATTGTATCATCTATGTGTAAATAATTTGTATACCCTATTATTAAAAAAGTGACACCTCCAAAACAGGTTTAGCCTAGTTGGGCGTTCCTTACTTAACCTAAATACGTACAAATGTTTGTGTATTAACAATAAATAAATAAAAATCACAATTACTTTCATCATAGTTTAAAGCTTATCCTTTGTGACACTTTTTAACTAATAAGATGTTAATATTAAGATGTTAATACATCTTTGTTTTCACCACTATAGAGTATTTTGTGTTAACCGGTTTCGGAGCTGACCCGCTCCCTCATAAACCGAACAAACTTAGTATTTGCTCCGTAACCGAAACATAAAATACTCTATATTTATGAAAACAGAAGTTGTACCAAATTTTAATTTCACAATTTCTTTGTTAACACCAATTATGAGGACTAACGTCGAACGGATTCGAGTACTAGGTTTTCTTCTTAAAAAATATAAAAATATTGAAAAATAGTTATTAAAAAAGAACATTATTACGCCACAAAGTTACTTTAGCAATAATAACGAAACAGAAATTAAGAATTTATCTCGTTTTAAATTTCACAAACTGTATGATTGACCCTAATATTATTAAGCTAAGGTGAACCACATTGGCTATTATGTATTTTAATGTACGATGAACTCAGGAGTGGTACAAGAATTTCAACACATTTCAAGCCAGTACGAAAACTACTTAGACGTTCAATAAAATATTCAATATATTATTACATATATCAAATTAGTATATTTGTGACATGTATTAGATAATGAGCTATCTTAGCAACTAATTATTTGTTATTACATTTAAACCTTATGTAAAAACAAATGCAAAATGATAAAATTACTTGTTTGAACGACATATTATTACTATCAGAAAATAATACCAACATCGGCCCTGTACTAATAAATTATGCAACATAATTGGGCCGCCTTTAGTATTTTTTGACTCATATGCACTTAGCAGTCGCACCGAATTACAAAATTAATTAAGTTCCAAATTAATATGTATATTTTTTAAATAACACGGTTTTAAAAACGAAATACGAGTAAAAAGTTCATAATTCTAAAAAGGATCCTATGAAAAAAATATAAGAACGATTAGAAGTTTAAAAATAGAATGAATAATATTTCATAACTATACAAACAAATTCAGTATTTGAAATTGGTTAGTATTTTTGTTTTTTATAAGTTTTTGGTATTTTTTATTATAATGTATATTTTTTTTTCAATGTTTGAAACTGTCACTTCATAATAGAACTCCATAATTAACAAAAATTAAATATAATTTTTTTCATAATTTTAGTCCTAATGTATATTTCCTTAAAACAAATATATACATATACATACATCCTCATACATTCCCTAAACTTAGCATAAATGCTTGTACTACCATTGAACGAAATTGGTCGTGAAAACGCCACCATTAAAAAATAATAAATTTATCCTGAACGAAATCGTTCGAGACGATATTTGACCCCACGTCTACTGGATTTCTAGACCAGCGAATAACCACTCTACACCTACTTATGTCAACTATATATTGATTCGCACATAATATATCAGAAAATAATACGTAAGTATTTAGTTAATTTGTTATTAATTTTAGCTGAGCTCAAATATTCGTCAATATATATGATCGCCACTGGTTCTTACAGCATTTTATTGTATTTTAGTTTCTTGTTCTTGCTATTTATTACTTAATAATCAATCCCATTCAACGTAACGGTAAAACTCTATTTGAATTTGCTGTTTTCTAACTAACATCTAACATACGAAGCTTCCCTATATTTATTTATTTATTCATACATGTACATAATTGACAATAATATTCATAACTGCAATGCGCCACTAGGTAAAAAACCTCTGCCGGGGCTAAAGCATTTTGAAATAATGATACTTTTAACAATGAATGCCAACTAGCAAAACATACACAAAAATAGCATTCTAAATATATGTAAATAGCATACAAATAACAAAATTAGAAATAATATTAAAAATAGATAGGTACATAAAAAAGTGCATTACAAATTAGAATAAAAAACAATAATCAACGAATGCCTATTCAAAAATTAGAAACAGAACATATTTAACAAAAAATCAAACTTAAAGACAGTTTAGAACAATAAAGGTATGAAAAAAAAAACCACAAAGGAAAACATGTTAGTCTGCCAACGCCATACAATTGATACAATCTCTGAGTTCGTTACATCATATGTGGCAAATATTCGTTATTTATAAAGAATGCTCTCCGTCCTTTCCCGACCTATGTCGTAGAGCCAAATTTGAGCATGCTTCTTAAAAAGTGTTTTCCTATTGATTGTCTTGTCAAAGAGATCCAGGATGTTGAAGACTTTAGGTGCTATATAGGTATAGCTTCTTTGCGCAAATTTTGTTTTATAATTGGGAATATTGTAATTGTATGAAAGTGCTGCCCGTGTTTGTATATTATTTTGAGTTTTTGATTTCGATGAATCATTCCAAAAATGACTATGAAAAGCTGTCGGATGGTCAAGATATATACATATATCTAACGTAATACACGACAATCATACACTTATTCCTAGTCTTCAGCGACTTTCTTCAACTCTGTGTAGGACGTACACTTAAAATCGTAGAACACCTCTCTTATGTAGACACTCCCGGCGGGGACGCCCTCTGTCAGTAGTTCCCTCAACCATTCCCTGGAGAAAACCGAGAAGACCGAGCTGAGTGCAGGAAGAGATGCATCGCTTTGCTGACAACCAATCCCCAAGATTGAAACCAAATAAGAAGACTTCTTGTAATTACTCCTAGCTATGTTCGATCCACTTCTGAACATTGGTCTCTACTAAACTTTTCCATTTCTAAAAAAATACTCGACTAATTAACTAAAAAAACAACATTCCTTAACGATATTAAACATTCATACATTTATTCTCTTGAATGTAAAAAAATCATTATTAGGTACTTTATTAACATTCATAATTATGGATAGCAAATCAACGAGATGCTAAACTGTATATCATAGGAAAACCCACAGTGCCACTTGTTTTCAGCGAAGGTTTCAACTAGAAAATAACATGGGAAGTGAAAGTAACAGGAAAATCAATCAAGATCTAGGATAGAGGATCTGAAAATAACAATCTTTCAAGTCCCGTATTTTGTAAGACCCGAGATACAGGTACTGCTTGTAGCGGTCGGGGTCAATTGCTTCAAGCTGTCGTATAATGCCGGTCTGCAGTTCCAATACAAAATTTTCGTTTACAATACACGGACCGCTTGAAGCAGTCGGTTTAACTGCAATACAACTGCTTCGAGCTGCCGCTACAATTTCATATACATATCAACTGAATAAACGCTGGCAGCTTGAAGCAGTCGTGTTCGGTGTTAGTAACCGGATGCTTCAAGCGGTTGGGCTGACTGCCCCAAGCAGTCCGTGTATCACGGGTCGAAGACCTATGTAATATGCAAATATTTTCATAAATGCCTACACATTTTAATAAATTGATAAATAAGCATGAAAACATTTTAATATTATTCCCCACGGACAATCCATTGAAAGAATATCAAGTGTTTTGTATTAATATTTACAATTAAACAACATTCACATAATAAATATTTGTAAATTTTGATCAATGAAATCGCTTCCTACATAAAACACACATACATACATACATTGGCAATTATATAATAAATGATACAACTTAAATATTAATAATATATTCAATTTCATACACGCGCGATCATAATATACTTTACATTCAAACTTGTGAGTCGTTTGGTTAAATTATTTTATATCGTTTTAAAATATTTGTCAATTGAATTTTTTTAATATTTGGTAATAATAAAAAAGTTACAAATGTGAGACCGATCAAAATTATTAAAACAAAGTTATGTGTGTTGTGTTATTCACAGTATTTATGTGGTGAAAATAAATTACTTTATGATATTTTTAATAACGTGCATGAATTGTTTACTTCATAAATATATCCTTGTATCCTAATAAGTATGTGCACATGAACTTATGTAGGTATAGCAAATATTTTCACGAACGATTTAAAACTTTCGTTTTGACGTGTTTCATTTGGTGATAATCAGTATAATATTTTGAAGTAAGTATCCTTATCCTGACTACTTTTAACTTCATTTGTGTTTTTATCAAAAAATTCCATTCCATCAAGCAAATCTTTTAGTTTTGTGCATGTTTAAAGCCTCAGAAGAATAAAATATTTAGCCATAGTTTTACTATTATAAATTGCCATATGGCAATAAACTCGCCATGTGCGCAGGGTGCAAGGATGTTTTTATTATTATTATTATATTTATAAATAGATTAATACGGTGGCTGAGCGACTAATTCACTGATCTAGTAATCAAGTGGACCCGGGTTTGATTTAAATAATGAAAAACATATTGAATTCCAATTTTTTTGTGTTAAGAGAGAGGAAATCCATTCTAAAATTAGGAAATAAAAGAGTTAGACCTTGATAATGTCGAGACACCTCGGTAAAAATGTTCGGTCGTAATAAAACGAATTTGTGGAAAAATATTTTGTATCTTTTCTATTTTATTTATATTTCTTCTCAGGCAACTAACAGGTACCTACACACACCCAATAACAAGTTGCCACATTTTGGAAATGTATGGTCTCTATTTATCGTCATGAAATGTTACACATCTCTAAAATTCTGTATTCAGAATACTAATACATATACATCCTCATACATTGCCTAAACTAAGCGTAAATGCTTGTAACTTCTATAGGTGAACGAAATCGGTAGTGGCAGGATTCGAACTCTCGTCCACTGGATTACTAACCCAGCGCGCTAACCGCTGGGTTAGTAATCCAACCACCACCCATATTATATTATTCTATTAATATAAGTATTCCAAATGTTTGAATGTATGTATGTATGTGGCCGATGAAATCCTTACCGTCTATCTGATTGCGATGAAACTTTTAGTATTTGTTCAGCACACGCCCGAGTATATTTTTGGTTGGTTATTTTGGTGGCTCAGTTGGTTGGGTATTTGACTGCTGATAGTGCTGATCCAAGGGTCCCGGGTTCGATTCCCGGTGGAGACACCGTTTTTAATTGTGTTTTCAGTCTGGATCTGTGAGACGATTAATATCGTAAGTCTCCATAATGTGGCAACTTGTTATTGGGTGCGTGTTAAATAATTATTTGATATAGTACCTACCTGTTAGTTGCCTGAGAAGCTACATAACATAAAATACAATAAATCTCACTCAAGATTTTTTTTAAAATGATATATTTGGTATTTTTAAAAAACAAACTTATAGGTTTTGTTCAGCAGACATATGTATATAAGGTTTTTTTTTAATTTTAATTCATGTATTTATTTGATAAGGGACCGATGGAACGGAAGGTACATAAGGTGGAATAATAATTAGATTCTAGATAACAATCATTAAAAATAAATTAAGTCATACAGATTTTTATTTTTATATGTAGGTTAAGTTTTCACCAAACAACTTGAACTTTTAGCCGAGAAGGGGGGCGATTTGTAAACCAACGAAGCAAAAAGACACAATTTTGCGCTCTGCGCAACCGGAAGCTCGTTTAAGATGTTTGGCGAATATTATACATAGGTAAATAAGTAAGTATACACAGACAGGAAAACGTCTGCCGGATTTAGCTTGTATTCAATAAATTATAAATACCTATTCTTATTACAAGATAAGCTAGATCAGCTCACTCACAATGTCTTTGTATATTAAATAATTATGGTTATGTGGAAACGTCTTTCAAGTTTATGTTGATTGTGCTATAACTGACATTTATGTATAATAAGTTCTAATAAAATGTGACTAACAGCATTCTCACTGACCTTCAAATCATCATCCATTGCAGTTCATTGAATACCACTTTATGCAGAAAATATATTGTTGTTCAGTCAGTTTGTTCCAACAGGTATTCCTGTCACGCATCAATGGTCCACGTACCTACTACGAGTACACATATATCGCAGATTGTGAAGCACCCATTTAATTATATAGTGCATAATAAAACAGTTTAACTATCTGATCATTTCAATTGTACACATTCAAAATAATATATTTAAGAAGTAAAATTTATGGACCATAATATATTTAGGTAATATATCTTGGCGACCAGTAACTCACTTTGAATAATATTCAATACCTTGATTATACGAATACCATTTTTTACAGTTAAGCACAAACAATGTTTTATTCAGGCGATATTTAAAAAAAAACTTAACAAAAACAATCATTTGTACAAAAAGTTTAAATACTATTCTTGCTCGGTAAAAATCTTTTGCCAGTCACCTGAAGTAATATTCTAGATACCTATAATATAATATTTTATAGCTAGAATAATACATACACTCGTGTGAATAATAAATTAAACATTTACGTTTGTTTGTTTCGGATTATAATAACATTAGGTAGGTAGGTACAACGAAGGCATTACAGAAAAATAAAAATATGTGTTCTTGGTCATTTGATAATTTCAACACATAACTAATGAAAATGTGAGGCATTAAATATATTGTACGTATATCACATGAAATTATGATAGATTTGTTTTGAGAATACAACATGTATCTCGAGTGTTAACGAGACAAGCCAAAGTATGACTTAGGCCCAGAATCATAAACATGAGTTGAGTCAGGTCTCAACAGTAATCAGGAGAGCATAGCTCAAGACTTTCTTAGCTGAGTAGGTTTTTCGGTAAACATAGTCAAAAATCTGACGTGTCTGAGCTGAGATAACGACTCAAACTCAGTTGAGTTTGATTATAGTTCTCAAACTGTAGGAATTTCATAAGTTTTCAGCAATTATTTGAAATCTATGGTTACTTTTTTAAAATTTGTCTTAGAAATCCCTCTATCATTTGAAATCTACTCTCTTCAATCTATGAATTTAAACTGTCATTTGAGTTCAAAACATCTGCTTGCTTCTTTCGCGTTTTGTTTATTTTTATAATAATAATTAATAATGAATGCTAAAAGGAATACTGCATATGATTAACATTTTTAATGGAATTATTGGGGAAGAAAATTACTATTGTAGAAAATAAGAAAATACATCAGCCTTTAATTAGCAAAAACAGGATGCTTGGGAGTGGATCGCCGAGCAATTTCTGAACTATAGAATCTCAGGGCTATCAATATTTGAATTTCAGGCGTTATAGGCATGCCTCTGTTGTTGATTTTTCGCAATCCATCGTGAATAAGCGGCAATATGGCAGTGAGGAAAGTTTCTCTATTAAATCTGTAGCGCTTTTTAAATTCACAGTTTTCATAAAATTCGAAAGGGTTTATCATATTTCGAATATAACATTTGCGGATTCATCGGAGAAATTAATCACATCTGTATTCCCAATATTGTCAATATCTTGCAAAAACTCAAATATATCAGACATTTTAATGCTCCCTGTTTAATGAATATAATTTTATATTCACCACAAAAATAATATCTCGAAATTCACCAGTTTTTATATCGAATAAAAATTAAAATAGAACTAGATTTGTAAACGATTTTGACAGTTCAAAGCATGCTCAGCGTCTAAAGTCACCGATTTTGGTGACTCAAACTCACGGGAGATGAGTAACGATTTTTTATGACTTCTGTGAGAAACAAAGTTCTATGATTACAAATCTGTAACTCAAACTCATCTAAGTACCTATTTTGCGACTATGATTCTGGGCCTTAGAATGTTAGGTGATGAGTGAAAAGATGAAACGTTTCTTCCGATGTTTGAGAGAAAAATACTCAGAAGGATATTCGGACCTGTGCAAGAAAACGGAGTTTGAAGAATACCAGCTTCATGATCGACATCGACAGTTGAATCTAACACTGCAACTAGTTGAAAATATAAGATAAACGTTGAAAATCGGGGTATGCCATTATTATTTATCGGGGAATGCAACATTATTAAAAAGTTAAGGAATATTTTTCTTCATTAATACTTATGATACCTATCAAACTTTTCAAAGCGATTTGATTAGTACCTAATAATGATGGAATATCTAATTGAAAAATAGGTACGCTGCGCGCTGGCAGCATCAGTCCCCCCCCCCCCCTTAAATAGTTACCTATAAACTTCTTAAATATCCCATAAATAACAATTGTATACCTAAGATATTTAATGAAGATGACAAAGTTACTTTTATTGTTTTACAGATATCAATGGCTCTTGATCTATGGATCTTCATTGCCAACTTCACAATGGCAGTTCTACCAAAGGAAAGACCTGATACTCCTGGTATGTACCTATTCAATTTTATTACTGAACAAAATCGTACTGTGTAAATATCTAAAAAAAATTGCCTAAGTATATTTTTTATCGTTTTATACCCTATCATATCCTATCTTATCTTCCGTCACTTTAGTTCTGGGAGTACTTGCAGTAGGTAGGTATATTGAAATTTTATTTTAATTATACTCGTAAAATCAAAACTTTACCATGTTTTCGTATACGTATATACTAATACACTTACCTAAGCAGAGCATTACGTTACTTAATTGAGATGGGTGGTGGCAAAGGGGTTAATAATCCAGTGGTCGCGAGTTCGAATCCTGCCACGACTGATTTCGTTCACCTATAAATATGCTAAGTATAATAAACATGTATACTTAGTTTAGTGAATGTATTTAGATGTATGTATATGTAATTGTTACAAGTACATATTCATTTAAAAAAATATAAAAATGATTTAAAACAGCATAATAAAATGGAAAAAACTTAATTATCTAGTTTAAATTAAATTGAATTTGAGGATCATCGAGGATTATTTGAGAAATACCGAGGAACTATCCAAAATAAAGGCTGAAATGAATGTAACTCTTGGAGAAATAAAAGCATCACAAAAATATCTCTCTAAGAGTATGATGTTATAAAGCGAAAAATTGATGAGCTACAAAAAAAACAAGAAGGAAAATGATCTTCTAAGGGATGAAGTTGATACACTAAGGTGAAGACTGGATGAGATGGATTGTGTGAGTAATAAACAAAATGAAGAAGCACTTTGAACAAACATTGAGTTTTTTTAATTTTGTCAATACTGACGGTGTTGAATATGTAGAATTCCATAATAATGGGTATTTTAAATCAAACAAATGATTTGGTCTACATATATATATTTTCCTGAATCCAGGACGACCGTTTCAGCTTATTAGGCCCTTATCAACTGGTTGATAAGGGCCTAATATATTCAAAGCGCCCTTGAGGTGAGGTTATCACAAAAACGGCGCTATAAAAATAATCCAAATTTATTATTTAATAAGCTGAGACCAGTTGATAAGGGCCTAATAAGCTGAAACGGTCGTCCTGGATTCAGGAAAAAATATATATGTAGACCAAATCATTTGTTTGATTTAAAATACCCATTATTAAACATTGAGTTTTTGGGATTCCCGAAGATAAATGGAGAAAATTTGATGGAATGTGTACGGGTAATAGCATCACAGGGGGATTTCAAACTAAATTATGGTGATATACAGCATGCAGTATATAGACTACCCCAACGCAAGATCGCCACACAACCTAGTATTATTATCATAAAAATGATCACTGCACATAAAAAGAGACAATTTATTGCATTATTAAAATAAAAAAGATTGAAATAAAAAGAGAAATCTTGTGGTTTTATCGGGGGAATTCAGACTATATTTCAATGACTATCTTATTCGTTCTAATAAAAACATATATAGGAACGCAAGGGAAGGAGCTCGTGCAGATAATTTCCGATTTGTACGAGTCAAGGATGGAAAAATTCTCGTACGAGAGAATCGAGATGAAACAATTAAACATGTAAAGAGACAAGGATATATAAATGAAATAAAAAATTCATCACTGCCTCGCTAGACACAGACTAAGGATCCTTATCAGAATAAGGGTCACTTGTACTATAATATTATGTTGTTTAATTTAAAGATGTATATTGAGGATTCTCTTTCAGAACTTTGTGAATGTAGTATATTCTTTAAATTAATTTTATATACCTTAAATTATTATTCTGTTATTATCACATTTTTAATCGTGCATCGATCATATAATTAAACAAAATATTGGACATGGGAGACACAACAAGAAACATGTAGAAAAAAATCGAAGGGCAGGTGTGATGGTAAACAGTGGAGACGAAATTGTGGATACCTTAAATGAAAATTTTACTAAAGTTGGTTGCGACCTGGCAGAAGACCGAATGAAAAAAAAAACGGGAGGATGAGCTAGCTCTGGAGGTTACAAACATCGAAAACAACTAAATTGCAGTTTTAAATTGACCCACATGCGTAGCGAACAGATAGGAAATATAGTCAGGTTCTTGCGATCTGATTATGCAACTGGATTGGACGGCATCAATGCTATAATTTTAAAAATAACTTTGGACTATATACTGAATCCACTAACATATATACTGAATCTAAGTCTTACTCGGAGAATATTTCTTGATCACCTCAAACAAGGCATTTTTGTTCCTGTATTTTAGAGTGACGATCCACATAAACCAAAAAACTACAGGCCCATAACTCTCTTCAATACTGTATCAAAAATTTATGAGAATTGGAATTTGGAATCAAACTACCGGCTCTCCAACTCACAGTGTGGTTTTAAATCTGGATAGGGAACAACTGATGTTATTAAGGAGATTATGACTCTTGTTAGTGGAGAAATTGACGAAGGTAAAAAATGCTTAGCCATTTATTTAGATTTAGCAAAAGCTTTTGATACAGTGTCACATAAAATATTGCTCAGGAAGTTAAAGGGTAAAGGAATTGTGTGTATGGGTTATAAATGGTTTGAAAACTATATATTGGGAAGAAAGCAATCAGTCAGGGTCAGTCAGAGTCAGAGTGGGTGAGTAAAATTAAAAAAATAAAGTTCACTATCAGTTAACGGAGAAATACCAGCACTATTTTGAATATCCGCAAGAATAGGTACCTACTACAATAATTAGTCAAGCGGGATTATAGTCGCATCACCATTAAAGAAACATTTTATTTTTAAAAACACACAAGAAAATAACCACTTTAGAAAGCGGTTCTGGATTTACCTTTTATTAATCAATTAGGTATAAGTATGCTATTATTTGTTTTCTAAAAGAAAAGTTTAACGTTTACATCTATAGGTACTAGTCTCATTGTTAGTAGGTAACATTTGTACATAGATATCTAGGCATGTGTCAGTGTCATTCTTAAAAAAAACAAGTCATAAAGAACTGTGTAATTCAAATTCAATATAAAGTAAAAAAAATGCATATTTTAAATATGTATATTTGCACCACAAGGGCGACCACCTAACAGATGGATGGACGACATTAAAAGATTTGTTGAACCACAGTGGATGGAAGTCGCACCAGGAACGGGAGGAGTGGAGAAGGAGAGGGGAGGCCTATGTCCTACAGTGGGCAAACACAGGCTGATGATGATGATGATATTTGCACAAGCTGCAATCTATCGCTCTTTATATGAAATCGTAATTTTGTTGGGTCAATATATTTTTATAAATTTGTACAAAATATTTGGTTGCATTGCGATGAGCTCGTATAATAAAATAAAGAAGTCGATATCGTATTTTTAGAGACAAGTTGAACAGACTAAGAACGGGGTGTAGAAGGAGCGAGGCCAATTTGGCGAGATGGGGAATGTAGAGTAATCAAGATGGACATTGTTACTGCGACGAAGAGCAGACGATGGCACACCGCACACCTGTAGGAGTGCCCTCTGGTGGGGGCGAAGTGCACCGAAAGGGAATTGTGGGGGGGTGAGGAGAAAAAATTAGGAGGATCATCTCAATCATGACTTACTGGTCTGGGAAGGGAGTTTAGGACACAGCCGATACGATAGAAGAAGAGACAAGTTTATACCTATGTAAATAGCAAAAACTTGATTCACATAGACATATTTCGGATACCTACATACGATGGATTCTATTCGATGTTTTAGGAGTATTTTTATTACCTTACTACTAGTCAATAAGAATTCAGTTACAAAATAACAAATAAATGAAATTAGATCTTATACCGAATTTTTGGATTCTTGTTAAGTAGGTTAAACAACCAAATAAACTGAAAATGAAAATTTTGCCGCTAAATCTATTTTAGTTCATATAATTCACAGCTTTTACAAATTCGATTTTTAGAGGAATACCGACATTTCCTTTATATTCATTCTTTTTTTACTGTCAAAAATAGGGTGTTTGTAATAAAATATATTTACTAAAACTATTGAATCGGTATTTTGCGCTCACCTGCTTAAAACTTGTAGTAAGTTAACTGGCGTACCTACTGATGTATCCGTAGGTATTATATACTCTTTGTACTGATGATAATGCCTACACATCATATTCGTCAAATTACGCTACCAATTTATACATATCCGGGCATAATTAAAATATTGTACTATGAGTCTCTATTAATAGAATCCCAAAATAGAGTACACTAACTTAACAATATAACCACGTGATCTTGTCTGCTGTTAGTAACCATGAACGCGGTTTGCGTCGCCTGGGCAACCGTTGTGAGTATAAAATAGAATCAATTTAAATTTCCCGCCTCTAGCTGCAAGAGTCAAGCATGACGTTGTAGAGATGGGAAAAATATCATCGATATCCCATTCATAATAAGGCTTTCTGCAAATAACTTGAAAAATCACGTAGACCACGCAGAGCGCTTATTTGGTTTATTTGCTTGCTAGAGAGGTACCTATGAATACGCCCCCCTCTCCTTCGAATTTTTTAAAGTTATTTGCTGATATTTATACCGTAAGATACACAAAAAATAGAGTCATTTGTTTATAAATCATGTTTAAAATATCACATATTTATAAATTTATTTATTTAATTACTACTCATTTATGTACTTTTAAAACTATTTTTTACATGTAGCAAAACAAAACATTAATTTCATAATAAATATTTTTACAACCAGCGTGGCTGTGGTTAGTCGTTTAACTTCTGTGCCGGCGCGGGCATTTTGAGTACGAACCTCACACTAGAAATTTATTAAAAATATTAATCACGCAACTGAACTCACCACTTGCATAGTGTTATGAAGTGTTGAGTTTATTTAAATAGGTAACATATTTCATTAGATCTACAGTAAACTTTTTAGTAAGTACCTATACATTTTTGTTATTGTTTTTTTTTTTCCTTTATTTTAGATTGTTTAAAATTACTTCCTGTCTACCCATATAGAATTCAAATATTTTTCAATGGAACATTTATATTTTATTCTACAAATTTAAAATGAAAGTTATTAAATCCAAAATACAAATAATAACCCAATAGTATTCATATACTTTTCCTTTTTTCTTTATTTATATTCACAGTTTTTCATAATTAGCAATATATTTCCAATGTTTTTCTCTTTTCTTTTATGTTGCCTTTTCATTGTCAACTTTTATTTATGAAATTTATATATTTAATTATTGTCTTTTTTATTATTATTGTTTTTGTAATATTGTATAACAACTTTATATTCTATGTATACATAATTATAAAAGGCTTTTAACCGTAGATACAAATAAATAAATAGCAATAAACAATGTTTATTCTAACCCAATTACTCTTTTTCGATAGTTTTTATATCTTCTATTTTTTTGTTGAGAAATCGTTATGTTTTTTCATGTATCTATATTTAAAAAAAACAATTTTAATCCATGCGTATAATATTTTTGCATAATATTATACACTATAAACAATTCTGTTATACGTGCATTATGTGGGTAATAAAATACCTACCGAATAACGATCGCAGATAACTGTTGTACCGATTCATTTTTTACAACACTAGTAAAACCCACTGCCCTAGTCTGGCTGTCATATTTCTTTTCATTTTATACCAGTTGGTTGGGAACGTAAACGAGTGTGGTGTTACCGTTTAAAACGTCGTCGATGTTTATTTAATGTGTAATTTACAATAGTGTTATTTATTTATATTTTCGAATAAAACAATGAGAAAAAATAACACATCATTAAATATCTAAAAAATGACTGACTGAAATTCTGAAGTGATTGCCGGATGCTTTAAATAACTTTCCAACTTTCTGCAAAGTTAAAACATAAGTAGACTTTTTATTTTTGTGATGCAACTGTAAATAGATCGTTTAAAATGTTCAAATATATTAAGAACGAGTGGAATAGAATACTTTGGGGAACAGGTGAGAAAAATATAGAAAATAATATTTCTTAATGTTTTTTTACTTATTTATTCATTCTCCGACAATATACTTACTTGTATTTGCAATAGAATGATATTATTGTATGTAACTTATACAAAGTACAAGTGTCAGTAAAACCTTGTACCTTTTTGCATGTATAAAATATAACGATCTGTGAGAATGTATAATCTGTGTTCCGTCTAGGTAATTTTTTTAATTTCTATCTATTTTTTTACTATTAGGTATTTATTAGTTCCATATCACAGAATACCCAAATAACAATTTCGAATTATCAATATGTTTTTTAATAATTACGTATAGTTTCGCTTCGTCAAACAGTAGGCATAATTTTAGCCAAAAGATAGTTAGTTTGTCAAAAGAAAGCGTTATACCTTATTATAATAATTAGACTATTATTTTACACTAGCCTATGTGGTTTCAAAGGCTATTTATTATAAATTTATAAACCCGTGACTAATTAATTAATTAATTATTAATTTGCATTCCTCAATTTTCACAAAAAAATATTAATATATATTTTTAATAATAGAGTTGAAAAGAAGTTGAAATCATTATTTAACAACAAAAAAACCTAAAAAACATTAGTACCTACTTGCATAATATTTTAATCTATAATTTGTAGTCAAAAATGCTGTTTGGAATATGTATTTCAAGGCTGTATATATAAACTATTTTTCATATGAATTTAAAAAAAACTTGAATGAAAAAAATTTGTTTCATGTAAATAAATAGGATATGCCTTATTTTCCTCAATATTTTTACTATTTGATTCTCCATGCTAAACATACCTTTATTACCATAGTAATATGTCAGATATATTTAAAAAAAGGATCAAAAAATTCTCACATTTATGTATGATAAAAATTATAAAAGTATAATTATTTTGTTATTAAATTTTTTTATAAATTTTTTTTTTTAAGTATATTTTAATTAATTTTATATTAAAATAATAATTTAAATTAATAAAATTTTATAAAATCAAGTTAGGAATCACCTGTAAATTGTGTATATAATGAATTAAACAAACTATCAAGTATATTTACAAATTTTTAAATACTCCAACTAAGTATAAGCTGAATAAGTTTTATACAGTATTATGTATCAATTGTAGTAGAATTTTTTCGTCTAGTTAAATAAAATGAAGTACTTACTTATAATACTACAGGTATATCTAATATGAAAATATCTTTATTTTTGTCGCTGTCCTATTATTTATCAAAATATATAAAAAATAAGCATAGAGAAATAAAAGATACGAATAAATAAATAATTCTGTTAAAGTACCATGTTAAGACAATTTATATAAATATCTAAAATATGACTTGTAAGAAAATTAAATATACACTTTAATTATTTCAATCATTAATATACCGCAAGAACGTAACATTGAAACATTCTTTAGAACCAGTTTTACACCTTATCAACTCATCTGTTGGTACCTGCAGGTAATGAAGGGATCAAGGCTAGAACATAGAATTTTTAAGAACAATGTAGATGCCCTATGGGAGAGAGTTGTTGCATTTTTTGTGTATAAAAAAATGCAACGTTATTTTAAAGTAGACCGGTTATCGGCTGCGTGTGTAAATTATTTTGGCGTTCATAAATTCAGAAATTCGTCACTGACCATTCAATAGTCTCCACTTTTATGTTATAGTGGAGAGTTATGCTTCCGCAAATTGTAAGCATATTAATTTTTACTTAAAACTCTCAACGGCTAATAAAATGTATATTTTTATCCGGAGCAATATATAACAAAGATTTTATTGTAGGTACCTTATAAATAAATAATTGTGATTATCTAAAGTAGATATTGTGTGTAAATATTATGGTAAAAAAGCTCCAAATTTAAATCATTTATTTTATTAAAAAAGCAAAATATCATGGCGTAAGACAGTGATGGGCAAACTTTTTATGGGGAGGGCCAGATGAAATAAAAAATTATCTATGCGGGCCGAAAAAAATTGAACAAAACAGATTTCTATAAGTGATAAGGTTTATTTTTGATTTTTACATCACACACAGCTTATATTATATAGATTATACTTATACTATAAGAAGAAAAAATACAAAAATTGATTATTTTTTAGAAGAAAATGGCTTATGTGATAGATGAAACTGTGACCGAGCTTCTAAATATTGCTGGGATGATCTGATTCACAGGAGTGAAGCTAAATGAAGCTTCATAGTAGTAGAAAACACATGTTCACAGATGTAGGAAGATGCACACATCGCTATTATCTTCTAAGAGTAAGATTTCGGGTTGGGGAAACTTGATTTTGACAGGGCTTTGTAGAACTCAATTTTAGAAACGTTGAGAAATAGTTGCTTCAATTCAATGCAGAAAATACCTAAATTTTGTCCTATTCTAGGTGTAATTAGAAACCATGTCGCGGGCCGGATTGACTACCCCGTAGGGCCGCATTTGGCTCGCGGGCCGTACTTTGCCCATGACTGGCGTAAGATGAATACAATCAATAAAGTATTATCCTTAGTAATACACCTAGATAATAAAAAAAAGACATTTTCACATACTTATTACTTTTCGAACAAGGTTGCGTATAAGTTAAAGTTATCCACTTTCGTGAAATCTTCGATATTGGCATAAGTATTAATTAATTTCATCTTTTTTAATATGTACGGTACTACTAGGGTTGCCAACCGTCCCGCGTGAGGCGGGACGTCCCGTTTCCACGACTCAAATAATGCGTTCCGCGATACATGTCTGCGGGACGCTAATTGTCCCGCTTTAAGGTCTAGAGGTTAGATAGAAATGTCATTCAAGTAGGTTTATAAAAAAATGCTCAAATTTACCAAGTCACAAGACAAGTACTCTTTCAAAAAGAAAAACTAAATGACTTGTGATTATGAATACGCTGTAGGTACATTTATTAAATTAAAGTGATAAAAAGCACAATTGTTTTTTTTTTCCGTTCTGTACATTTGTAGGCAAGTTCCGCTTTTATTGGCCCGCATATTCATTTCTGATTTCCCGCTTATCCGTAAATAAGAGTTGGCAACCCTAGGTACAACGTATCTTGAAGTTGATACTTCTTGTAGGTAGGTATAGACGCCATCAAACTTCTTGAGCCTATTCGCCGGGGAGGGGGGCGATTTGCACAATACCAACTAAGCAAAAATACACAAATTTGGGATCTGCGCACCCACGAGACGAGATCAAGTTGTTTTCCGATAATTATACGACCTAAATTATTCATTTACCCCATAATTCCTCAGACTTGTTGAAAAAACTTGTTCGAGCAGAACAACCTAACACTTTTTATATTCCTGATTGTAATAACAACTACACTCAGAATGCTTTTGTGTACCTACCGTGCTTGCACTGTGTGGTGTACAATGCTTTCTTTATTACACTCGACATATCTGCGAGCTCTCTCAGTGCGTTTAGGACAGCTGTCTCCTCCTATCAACTGTCTTATTTTAGTGTTTTTTATGTAAGTAGGGGAGAGTACGCATGAAAAGGACATTTTCATGCGTAGGTACTAATTTATTTTTGACCGCCCGTGAATGATAATTGTATATCCTCAAACAACGTAGTTTTAAGCCCTAATACGCGCTAGAGAAAATTTTAATAAAATACTTTTAGATGTATATAAGTGTAATTTAAAAAAATATAAAATCTGTCCTTTTTATGGGATTTTTTCCATGAAGAGGACATAGGCTCCCATGAAGAGGACATAGTAATAATAATACATTTTTGTTTGAAGAAAATATGTTTAATTAAAAAAGTTTAATACTAAATAAGACATTTTAATAATATTAACTTGAATAAAATATGTTTAATTAAAAAAGTTCAAACAATAAAACATTTTAATAATATTACTTTTAACAAAGAAAATAGTAATTTTGTAACACAAATTTCGCACAAATTGTGTTAGAACAATTGAAATTACTCGTATAATTTACTTTTTGGAATAAAAATAAATTTTATAGCCACCAGAAAAGAAATCAATTTGAAAAATTTTTGTACCCATGAAGTAAACACAGAATATTCCTATTAATCGGGCGTCCCTTTCATGGGTCATTTTGATTGTCCTTTTCATGGAAATCTATGAAATGTTAAATGTATATTAGACAACATTTTATTTAACTTCTGTTTAATTTATTCATTCATTCATTCATACCATCACGGCATATACCACAATGTGGGGTAACCAGCGAAAGGTGTGCGGGTGTGCATTGCCTTATAAAAGGGAGCACAACATATCTGTGTATACCCACACACCAGTCTCGTCTCACCTAAAAAGGCACTATATTCAGAATGGGTGGTGAACCTCATTGCTGAACTATGTGAGATGTTATTGTTGCCTGTTGTATTTTCGATTACCCGGCTCTTACGGGACACTCGAAAACAATAATAGAAAAGAGTGGAAGCACTATTCTAAGCCGGTGCCTCACAGTTAGAAAATAATGATATTCAAATTGAAACACATAAGTAATATTTAAGAACACTCATATTAAAAAAACATTTTTAAAGGATATAAAAATAAAATAAATAACTACTTGTCTAATTTTGTTTAATTTTATGAAGAATCTAGTAAAGTGATAGCACTATTTTCAATGCTCAATAGAACTTACTTCAAACACGCCAGTCTGGCTGAATTTAGATCCAGCCGTTCTGTAACTAAGATCGCCGATTATTGAATTTGATACTTTCTTCAGCCTCCAGTTTTGTCTCAACCTCAAGAGGTCAATGTGGAAATCTGGTGCATTTCGAGTATTTCTGATATTTTCATTGGCCCTAAGTCTTTCCACTCCTGCCAACAGGGTACTAGCTGCACTAGCCAGAGCTTTTTTTCTTCCATAAACTTGAACCATGGGTCGAGACTCTACCGGATCCTGATAATTTATATTTACCTAAATATATAAGTAATCGTAATATTTAAACAAAAATTGAATCAAATAAAAAAATACGATTTTAAGACTTGGTACCTACACTGGAAGAAAAATTTACTTTTGTGATAAGAAAAAATCACGCACGTCTAACACGATTACATGCAAGCGCACGACCAACACACTTCTGTGGTGTGATGTGATAATAAGCATGTTCTAGAAAAATCAAACAATAATATTCTAGATCTAACAGGAACCGAAAACTAGCTTCTGTCCCTTTCGTGGGATGTCCTTTTCATGCGTACTCTCCCCTACTAGTAAATCAATTATACTTTATTTGTATTTTTTAGTATCAATATTAATTATCCGATTGAATAATGCATGAAGTTTTCACTGGTCCACTAATAAAGAAATGTACATTGTCTGTTTTATCAATTGTATAGACTGTATAACTCTCTACCGACCAATAAAAATAAATAATAAAAATGATAAATTTAAATCGCCTAATGCATTATGAAGTTACGCGTTAGTAAGGGTAACTGTCGCTTACGTTAAAAATGGTTTGTATGTGATTCAAAATATCGGAAACCCCAAATTTGTTGTTTTAATACTCTTTAAGCATATAAAAGATCTATTTATCTACGACACATAGTTATTGTTAGTTTAAAAAAATGTAAAAACAGGATATTTTAAATAATTATTTTAGATGAATCTATGCTGAATTTGTGTGATTGAATTGAGTGACGAACATTCACTAGAGAAATGTTGAAAATACTTGTGGTATTTTTTTTAGAAACATACTGTTTAACATATTTCAGAAATTTGATTTAAAGTTGGGGTGTTTAGGTTTATATGCCCCTTATGTTACAATTACCTACTTATATTAATCTAATTTATTATATTGTTAAATTTTAATTTTTGTACATTGTCCATTTTTCAAATACCTACATAAAAAAAATCTATTAAATTGTTTCATCATGTGTCTGTTGAATCAAATTCCAATTTTTATGTTAAATCATATAATGAAGCTAAAGTATCTCTCATTGAAATTCTGAAATATTGTGAAGTGAGAGTATTTCGTATACTTATTATGTTTTTTCTAGAGTATGACGATGAATATAAATAAAGCACATGTAACCCAAATTTTATATATGTATGTGTAATGAATTGATAGTAGCATGAATACATCAACAATTTTAAGAGAAGGGAAAATTTTACAAGTATTTGACGCCCAAATTTTCAAATATCTACTGAAAAAATACATAGGTACATACATTAAATACAAAGGTACATACACAAAAGAAGTAATATTAATTATTTCAATGAAACTTTTTTATATTATTCTAAGCCCAATTTTTCCCAAGTGTTTTTATTTATTATGATTAGGTAATAATATCTAAACAAAGAATAAATTTTAGTGATCAAAGTATTAAATGACCACGAAAAGCAACCAAAAATAGGTCGTAAAAAGTCGTAGTTTGAATTTTCTTTTTGTGGAACTCCCGCTTGGTCGCGTCGCTATTTAAAATTAAAACATTTAATACATAAACCTGGGGGCTACTAAAAATGTATAAATCAGTACTCGATTACAATCCAATCTTAATCTTTCTCTACATTTAATCATGAAAATTTGTTAATATCAACGTTTACTATGAAATTTTCAATAACTGTTGTATAAACTAATATTATTATTCAATTAATTTAGCGAATTTTGCAAAAGTTGTTAGTTACGCAGAGAGGCATGGAGAGAAAAATGCTGGGCATTTCATTGAGAGATCAGAAGACAAACAAATGGATATGAGAGAAAACTAAAGTTGTGGACGTAGCTGAAAGGATGGCTACCCTGAAGTGGAGCTGGGCAGGTCATATTGCCAGATGTACTGACCAACGATGTATAAAAAAACCCCTAGAATGGCAACCTTTAACGGGAAGGAGTATGGGAAGACCACAGGCTAGATGGTCTGATAACATCAGAAAGACTATGGGAGTAAATTGGACGCAGTGTACCCGGAATAGAGACATGTGGAGGAGCAAGGGGGAGCTGGGGGACGCCTATGTCCAACGATGGATTGAAAACGGCTGAGGAAGAAGAAGAAGAATTTAGTCTCAAAGATTGCTTAATTCCGAAGCTGATCTTAATTTTACGGTTATCAACTTCACGAGTAGCCCTGCTGGTGGACAAATATTGAGTGGGAGTTGAGGGAGGAACAGCTAACCAGAGATAATACAAGATCCAAAGATCTGGCGATTGCGTACCAGAAGGGCCGACCATAGATGAACTGAGGAGAGCCAAGAAAGATGAAGACATTAAATATATAGATTAAATCAAAATTAATTCATTTTTTATAAATCATACTAAACTTATATTTTGAATGTAAAACCTACCTTCATATAACACATTTATTATTTGCTCATAAACGCTTGTGTATTTTATCTTTTAGTACCTATTAATTGAAAGTGTTTATATTTAACAAACGCCAATATTTTGTATTTTGTGTCCTTACATAAACTTAAAATATTCTCATGTTATTGTAAGATTTACTTTTCATACTTACATATATTCCTTCATAAGTACTTTTTTTATTTAGCATAGATACAGGCAAGAATGCCCAAATATTTCTATGCATAATAGTTATATCTAGTTAGATAAAATACGTATGGTGTGGGTAAATATTTCCTACCTTCACTATCGTCGTTATTCATTTTAATAATGAATATGTCCCTATAACAAGTACATATACGTCTTCATACATTCCATAAACTAAGCAGTAATGCTTGTGCTATAGGTGGACGAAATCGGTCGTGGCCGGATTCTCGCGACCACTGAATTACTAATCCCATGCGCTAAACACTAACTTATTACATGAATTCCTCGTTTCGTTTACATTTATGCTCATAGAATCTCACCATACTTCCATGTTTTCCTTTTTTTTCGACGTATAATTTATCTAGTCACGCATTTTCTTATTCTTTTTAATTAGCTTGCAACGTGCTAAACCACCTTAATACTGAAAATTTTATTAATTAGGTACCGCCACCATAAAAGGTATTTAAGGAAAATATAAAAATATTTTTATTAGTTTGGTATACCGAATTTCACGCAACACGTAAATATCTTCCTTCTTACGTAACTTCGACAGTTACGCGAATCGTTCAAAATATAGGAAAAAGTTCGGTTTACTACGCTCTACATATTTTGATAACATCACGTCAAGTACATATAAAATTTCTTCTTTACCGTTAGGCACCTTACATTGTAGGTACAGTTACATACAAACCAGATGCGGCCAATTCTTCAAAGAGAAAGGATTGATTGGTACTAGGTACCTACCAACGACTTCACAGACATAAAAAAATAAATATTTATGGACCCATAGAGATTCCTTATTTCTGAAACACGAATCAAATATTTCGCTTTTAAACTATGTTTTAATGTTATTGTTTCAAAACTCGCAGCAAACAAATACAAAATATTTGTTGGTTTCGATTTAAAAAAATGAAATATTTTTGGACCCATAGAGATTCCTTATTTCTGAAACACGAATCAAATATTTCGCTTTTAAACTAGTTTTTGTATGTTTTAATGTTATTGTTTCAAAACTCGCAGCAAACAAATACAAAATATTTGTTGGTTTCGATTTAAAAAAATGAAATATTTTTGGACCCATAGAGATTCCTTATTTCTGAAACACGAATCAAATATTTCGCTTTTAAACTAGTTTTTGTATGTTTTAATGTTATTGTTTCAAAACTCGCAGCAAACAAATACAAAATATTTGTTGGTTTCGATTTAAAAAAATGAAATATTTTTGGACCCATAGAGATTCCTTATTTCTGAAACACGAATCAAATATTTCGCTTTTAAACTATGTTTTAATGTTATTGTTTCAAAACTCGCAGCAAACAAATACAAAATATTTGTTGGTTTCGATTTAAAAAAATGAAATATTTTTGGATCCATAGAGAGATTCCTTATTTCTGAAACACGAATCAAATATTTCGCTTTAAAACTAGTTTTTGTATGTTTTAATGTTATTGTTTCAAAACTCGCAGCAAACAAATACAAAATATTTGTTTGTTTTGATTTCTTTATAATAATTGCGATTCATTTAATGAAATTTAGGTAGGTATATATGATTACATTCATTTATTAGATTTTTTTATTTTGAATTTAGTGCAATCATTTCAATTTCATCGCTGACTTGGGAAATTAGAATTAACGTTAGAAGTTTCCTCTTAACTTTTCATTGAAATCCAATAGTACAAATCGGATCCAACTTCTTTATCTTTATACCAATTTTGATTGGTTCTGGAAAAAGTAAACATCTGACAATAAACTTATCCAAATACAATGTACTTAGCTACACATTAATTTCAAATAATTATGACCAAAGTGCTACCAGCCACTTGATTTGATTCATCATATTTTAAGGATGAATATTTTTCAAATTAATTCCCAATTATTTTATATTCAAAAACATAAATAATTCTAAAATAACTTTATTTCTCATTTATCTATTTTTAATTGTCATCATTATCTAGCTCATTATTTATATTTTCCTTTATCTTAAAACTATCTACGACAAATAAACAAAAGTTAAAGAAAAAATGGATATTGTATAGAGGTCCACAAAATAATCCTTTTTAGTCTTTTAAAATCAACCTTCTTCTTCCTTCAGCCTTCTCTCCACTGCTGGATGTAGGCCTCTTCTAAGTACTTCCATTCGTCTTTTTTTTGGATTTTTGAAACACGAATCAAATATTTCGCTTTTAAACTAGTTTTTGTATGTTTTAATGTTATTGTTTCAAAACTCGCAGCAAACAAATACAAAATATTTGTTGGTTTCGATTTAAAAAAATGAAATATTTTTGGACCCATAGAGATTCCTTATTTCTGAAACACGAATCAAATATTTCGCTTTTAAACTATGTTTTAATGTTATTGTTTCAAAACTCGCAGCAAACAAATACAAAATATTTGTTGGTTTCGATTTAAAAAAATGAAATATTTTTGGACCCATAGAGAGATTCCTTATTTCTTAAACACGAATCAAATATTTCGCTTTAAAACTAGTTTTTGTATGTTTTAATGTTATTGTTTCAAAACTCGCAGCAAACAAATACAAAATATTTGTTTGTTTTGATTTCTTTATAATAATTGCGATTCATTTAATGAAATTTAGGTAGGTATATATGATTACATTCATTTATTAGATTTTTTTATTTTGAATTTAGTGCAATCATTTCAATTTCATCGCTGACTTGGGAAATTAGAATTAACGTTAGAAGTTTCCTCTTAACTTTTCATTGAAATCCAATAGTACAAATCGGATCCAACTTCTTTATCTTTATACCAATTTTGATTGGTTCTGGAAAAAGTAAACATCTGACAATAAACTTATCCAAATACAATGTACTTAGCTACACATTAATTTCAAATAATTATGACCAAAGTGCTACCAGCCACTTGATTTGATTCATCATATTTTAAGGATGAATATTTTTCAAATTAATTCCCAATTATTTTATATTCAAAAACATAAATAATTCTAAAATAACTTTATTTCTCATTTATCTATTTTTAATTGTCATCATTATCTAGCTCATTATTTATATTTTCCTTTATCTTAAAACTATCTACGACAAATAAACAAAAGTTAAAGAAAAAATGGATATTGTATAGAGGTCCACAAAATAATCCTTTTTAGTCTTTTAAAATCAACCTTCTTCTTCCTTCAGCCTTCTCTCCACTGCTGGATGTAGGCCTCTTCTAAGTACTTCCATTCGTCTTTTTTTAGGATTTTTGGACCTGTCTCTTTCCAGCAACGGGGACAATATCATCGGCCCACCTTTACTGAGACCGACCTATTCTGCTTTTCGTATCCCATGGTCTCTATTTCAGAATTCTGAGTGCCCACCTGTGTATTTTCTTTCTGGCAACAGGTCCCGCCCATTACCATACTAGATCCATGATATCGACAACTTTTGTCTAGCGTCAATAATAACGATTTTTTTCGGTTCTTAAATAATTTTTTGTACCATTTAAGAGGACACATAACGTGACTGAAAACATGATATATTAAAACCGCCCAATGCATTATGGAGTTACACGTTAGTAAGGGTAACTGTCGCGTGCGTTAAAAAAGGTTTATACGTTTATATTTAAAATATCGGAAACTCAAAATTTGTTGATTTTTTGCATTTTAAGAACAAACCTTAGTTAAAATGAAAAAACTTTTATCGGTCATTCACTTTGATTTTATACACTATTTAAGCATTTAAAAGATTCATTTCTCTACGACACATAGTTATGGAGTAATTTAAAAAAAATGCTGTAAAAAAGGATATTTTTAATTTATTTTTTGGAGGAATTAAGGCTGAATTTTAAAATTGTGTGACGAACATTCACTAGAAAAATGTTGAAAACCCTTATTCTATTTTTTCTAGAAACACACTGTTTAACATACCTATCTGAGGAATTTGTTTTGAAATTGGGGTGTTTAGGTTTGTATGCCCCCTTAAGCGTCACCTAGCAAACATGTCGTATTGTGTTTGTCAATTCAGGTCAATGAATGAATTCTTATTTCTTGTCACCAATAAATTTGAAGTGATCATATGGACGTTCATAAACGTTCAATCTAACATAATGACATAATAACATTCCATACCAAACTTAATTATATTAAAGACAATCAAGGGACAAAATAATACAGTCATCTATTATCGAAGTATTGGATGCGGGATACGCCCTCGTCAATCCATTATTAATGTTCATCCTTAGGTATTATTCTTATTACTAGTTGCATGTAACACATGAGATCCAACTGTAAATAGCGATAGTATGTATAGTTGAAGAATACAAACCAAGCAATAACCCTTAAATTCAAATTATTGAATATTCTCAGATAATTTGTTTTCTATACAAACCATTTATTACCTAATATTGATATTGCGATTTAGGTATATATAAATATTTATAGATTTGGATTTTTTTATGTTATAAGTTAGGTATACATAAATATTTATAGATTTGGTAGAATCCCCTCCAAAACCCGAGTGTAAACCCGAGTGATTGGGGGGTAATGGTAATAAATATTAAGTAACTGTTTTATATATTGTAACTAGGTACTGTACTTTTTCATTTTTTTCTTTATCAAATAAATAAATAAATAAATAAAATGTCATGATTGGATAGTGTGGAGGTCAGTCCTTTTTTCCTACCCCTAATATACAAACAGGGCCGGATAAACGTGTTTTTGCGCCCGTAGCAATATATTTGAAACCGCCCTCCCCCCCCCCCACATTTTTTTGTAATTTTACACCATACAGAAGAGAGAGAAAAAAACAATAATATATGAATGATCTATAACAACAGCAAATGCAGATTTCGGAGATGTGCCGGAACCCACTCTGGATGAAACTATCAGAGCAATAAAATGTCTTAAAAATAATAAGTCTCCAGGCTGCGATGATATACCATCTGAACTATTAAAATATGGTGGCAGCAGGGCAGCTTCAAGTCTTCATCAAATCATCCATAAAATATGGGAAGCCGAAATAATGCCAAGAGACTGGGATAATGGCCTGATCTGTCCCTTGCATAAGAAAGGGGATGCTCTGAACTGCTCAAACTTCCGAGGTATCACACTGTTGTGCACAGCATACAAAGTACTTGCTGGAATCCTATTCACGAGATTACTCCCATTTGTGGAGGAAATGGTGGGACAATATCAGAGTGGATTCCGACCGGGTAGGTCAACCATTGACCAAATATTCACACTGCGGCAGATACTCGAAAAAACGCTGGAGCATAATGTTGAAACACATCACCTGTTTGTGGACTTCAAGGCTGCATATGGCAGTGTCAACAGAATTAAGCTCCACGAGGCAATGATGGAGTTGGCCATCCCCCCTAAACTTGTGCGCCTTGTCGGAATGACCATGTCCAATACATACTGCAGTGTAAAAATACAGTGTAGCACCTCGGAACAGTTCACAACATATAGAGGGCTCCGACAAGGCGATGCATTGGCATGCTTGTTATTTAATATTGTCCTGGAAAGAGCTGTTAGAGACTCAGGCATAGAGACAACAGGAACAATTTTCAGAAAGTCGAGTCAATTACTTGCATATGCAGACGATATCGATATTATATCTAGAACGTTGCCTTGCATGAAGGATAACTTCTTGAGACTTGAGTCTGCAGCCAATAACATGGGTCTAAAGATCAACGCTTCAAAGACAAAATACATGGCAACAAGAAAAGCATCACTGAATAGCATCACCGTAAGAAACGAGTCAATATCAGTGGGAACCCATCAGCTAGAAGCCGTTGAATCATTCACATACCTGGGATCTCTTGTTACAGCGGACAACAACACCAGTGCGGAAATAAGGGCAAGACTTGCCGCGGCAAATAGATGCTATTATGGCCTGCTAAAGCACTTAAGGTCACGACTCATCTCTCGTAAAACAAAAACCCTCATTTACAAAACTCTTCTTAGACCGGTCATGACATATGCATCAGAATGCTGGACATTGACCAAGAAGGACGAAAATGCATTGTTGGTGTTCGAAAGGAAAATACTTCGCAAAATATTTGGTCCTACCTGTGAAGGAGGATCTTGGAGGATCCGGTTTAACCACGAGCTAGAAATAATGTATGGCGAACCGAACGTTGTCCAATACATCAAAATACAACGTCTACGTTGGCTCGGACACGTTTGTAGAATGGAGGATAACCGGGTCCCAAAGAAAGTATTGGACACCTGTCCTGAAGGAAGAAGAAGCAGAGGGAGACCTAGGATGAGATGGCTGGACGACATCGAGGGCAATATAAGAGCGATCGGACAGACAAACTGGAGGAGACTTGCTGTCGACAGGGCGGGATGGAGGCAGTTTCTTGAGGAGGCCAAGGCTCGCACCGGGCTGTAGCGCCATTGCTGATGATGATATGAATGATTGAAAGAGATAGGTTAGTTTTGTTCCTAAACAGTGCCGGCATTTGACACCAAGAAAATATGTACCTAAGTATGATTTTAAGCGCCCTTTTTAAGACAACCGCCCTGGCTTCTTGTTCCTGATTCTTCTATGATTTATCCGGCCCTGTATACAAACAGCATGATGGTATGTATGAATACATGGAGATTAATGACCTATCAAACTATTGAGAAACCCCGTAGCTATTGTGTATACTGTCATACAAATTGTATGAAACACTCGTCACTAAATTCAATTTATACAAAATTTGTTGAAAAAAGTTTGATATGTACTGCTATAATTAATATATATTTTATATAAAATTAAATTATCTAGTTGGGATGTTTCGACGTTTTACGATATTTTTAATAAAATTGAAAAGATAGGCAGTTAAACACATACATTTCATTAAAAAATGTTTTTCTTAATAAAAACAGTTTGAGAAACCCTAGAACTTCATCATAAAAATAAATTTCAGTTAAGTATCATATTTTTCTATATTTTCACAAAATTTCAACTTTCTAGCTTTTATGGTTTTCAAAATATATGGAAAAATTAAATGTTAATTCAAATGTTAACAACCCCTGACTGGAACGAAAATTCAAAATTCTGAGTAAATAAGTTTTGTAGGCCTAAAACTTTCAATATTTTCTGAAATTTTGGGATCTGTGCATTAAGTAAATCAAAAGTTATAAAGGGACACACACACAGATTCACTTAATGTTCTACTTCGAATTCTGAGTTCAGCCATATTTATAACATATATGCTGAGAAACCTCTATGTAAGTTGGTGTTTTAGATTTCAAAATTGGAAAAACCATGATAAACGTAGACCTGACTATATATAAGACTCCATTTAAAAAATCGGGAATTGTTAATTAAGTAAAAAAGGTATCGACCACAATCCACTGGTTTAATCAAAAAATAGACAAAATATCGAAAAAGGAAGTAAAAAACGAGCATAAGATAAAACTGTTTTAAATAAAATTATGTAATGTATGTAGGTATTCAATGTCAAAGTACATATTGTTATCCTCATATAATGTCACTATCAATTTTATTTTATCACTTTTTTACCATGTACGAATAATTAATAATAATTTCCTATAAGAGATATTTATTATTAACTAGCTTTTATGTCCCGCCGTTGGCCAAGAATGTAAAATTGTGAAGGAAAAAGCAATCGTTTTTATAATATTGTCACCCAATTATTTTGCAAAAGACTATGAAAAGTGGTTTGAAATATGATTGAATTTGATTGTAAAATGTTCAAGTGATGGCCACAACCCATTATTTTTTATATATTGCTATAAAGTGTGAATGAAGTATAATATACAATTTCTTCACTATTCGAAATGGTTTTAAATATGACTGTTTATCAACATTGTAAAGAGATTGGTTTGGCCACAACCCCCATTTTTAAATATTATCATCGAAAACAAATTGTAATATGTACTTACCTATTGAATATTTAGTAATTTTGGATGTTGGGATGTGGTTAAAATTTGATTAAACAAATGTACTGAAAAGATCCAGTGTTGGTCACATCCCATTCGTTTTATATTTTTTCATCAAGTGTGCATTATATTTTTGCACAATTAGACTGATGAACTTAAAATTGACACAAAAGTCTACATTAACGAAGAAGAAGAAGACTTAAACTATGGTAAATAATTTGAATATAAACGTTGTGAAGAATTCAGTAATGGCCACAGCTCCCTTTCTTTAAATATTGTCAACGAAATCAAATATATTATGTAGGTGTTAAAAATTATTTAAAATAGGATGATATAAATGGTTTAAATTTGATTAAACAAAAGTATTGAAAAGATTCTAGTGCAGGTTACATCTTCACATCCCACATCCCATTCGTTTTTACATATGTATTTTCATCAAGTGTGCATATCGTTAATAATATTTCTGCACAATAGACTATTAGACTTAAAACGAACCCAAAAGTCTAAATAAAAAAGAGAAGAATAAGTATAAGACTATAAGAAATAGTTTGTTTAAAAAATCCCAATGGTCTACATAAAATAAGAAAAAATACATAAAATAGAAGAATTAGACTATTGGAAATAGATTGTATAAAAACTGAGCAAAAGGTCTTCATAAAGAAAGAAGAAGATTAATCTATAGGAAATAGTTTGTATTAAAACTGTCCTTAAAGGTCTACATAAAATTAAGAAGAAAAATAATTAGACTCCAGGAGCCGTCGCTTCAGACCCTTCAGTACCTCCCGTCCCATCAGGCCCTTCAGTACATCCCGTCCCTTCAATCCCTCATCACGTCCCTTCCAATCAGGCCCTTCAGTACCTCCCGTCCCTTCAGGCCCTTTAATACCTCCCGTCCCTTCAGGCCCTTTAGTGCCTCCCTTCCCTTCGATTACATCCCGTCCCTTCATTCGGGTAAGAAAAGTTTAAATCCAGAAACCATCCTGGAAGAACCGCGAAGAGATGTAAGCACCGTCTTCTTTTCCCAGGATACTCCACCTTTATAGGTAAAATGACCAAATACACGATGAAGAAGAAGAAGTAAAAAGTTTAAATCCAGAAACCGTCCTGAAAGACCTGCGAAGAGATGGAGGGACAGTCGGACCTTCTTTTCCCAGGATATTCCGCTTTCATTGGTAAAATGACCAAATACACGAAGAAGAAGAAGAATAAGAAAAAAGTTTAAATCCAGAAACCACCTCGGGCACACGCTCGACAATTCGCCAAAGTTTCATTGTAATCGGACATACGGTTTAGGAGCACATCGCTTGCATACATTCATACATTCATAAATAAATAAATAAAATAATTTTCCGATAGGAAATCAGTATATTGTTGATTTGTAAGTAAATAATAATAGGTAGGTACCTACCTACAACAATGTTCTAAATAAATTCGATTCATAACAAATTTTATTTGAATATCAGAATCTTTCCGTTACCATAGTAACCATTCCAATACGTAAAAAATATCAAATGGTTTGAGACATTTTTTGAATATGTAGGTACCTACATACATTGGTTTGTTCGATGCCATAAAAATGAAAATTGTCAGAAAAATCAAATATTATTTACAAATTATGCAATTTTATTATGCCTATATCTTTACTAATAATAAACACATTTTTACAATATATGTCTTAAAACTTGCTGTAATGTCTTGTGTTTCATTTTATTATTTCATAATTACATTTAATTCAAAGGTTTATTATTTTCAAGAACATATTCATTCGGTAGGAAAATGAAATATTGTATGAAAAGATATTAAAATGGCGGCGTTCATGTACAAAACGCTTACATTAAAAATAAGTTAAACATTATAATTATACAAAATATTCACCATGTTTTTCACTCAAACGCTAAGTTATACTTGAAAATATATTTTTTTCGTGTAAATACGTACTTCTAACTTTTAAACTAACAGATATTTGCGTGCAAAATGTACACTTTTTTGACAGATACGACTTGGAAAATTTTGTATGAAAAAAATAATTATTGAAATATTTTTAAAATTCAGCATTTTTATCGCATTATTTTTAGCGTGACACTGCATCAGGTATACAGGTACACGTTCGCACATAAATTAGATTTTTAGATGCTCTTGGTTTTTCAGAAGGCGTGAGACAAACACACACACACACACATACACACACACAAACACTAACATTTTGATTGCTTTATTACTTAAGATTTCTCTATGCTATGAAATTCCTCGTGATGTTTTTATATGTATGGCGTATTGTGAAATTATGTGTCTTATGTTTAGCCTAATTATATATATTATATTGATATCATAATATAACACATTATGTGTATGGTGCAGTTGATTTCTTCTAATCATTCGCTCCGCTGCGATCCAGATTGCATGTGTACTGGCTGCCGTTTATTTAGTAGGTACCTGGTATAAAATATTATGAATTATTATAACAAGCATCTTCAAAATACGTTTATAAATGGGTCGATATTATTATCTAAAACAATTTTTACTCATTAATTGTGTGGGAACCAATTGTGTTCTTTTAATTAATCGTAATCCTAGAAAATGTTTATGCATGATTATTACACCTAAGGCTTACCTACATCTTCGTAATAAGAATAGGTATACCAAGGTTTGTGTCTAGGTTTAAGCTAGCAATGTACAAGAATCTTGCAGTCTTGCAACCTACTATTATTATGATAGTTTACAACCTACTATGTTCAAGACTCGACCGAGTGTGAATCATTTATTACCAACTCTCGAGCGCGCTCGTGTAAATCATACGAAAAATAGTTCTTACAAGTTAATCCCTTACAAAATTAATTTATTCATATTCAATAAAATATATTTTATGATACAATATCATCCATGTGCGCAGTTGCGTTGAGTTTGCTTCAGCCGTTTGGAATCCTCAATACATAACAAATATAGATAGAATCGAAAACATCCAAAACAAATTTCTAAAGCTTCTAGACTACAGGAACCGACAACAGCACAATGACCTGTCTCTTTCCCGAATACGCCACAAGTTAATATCCTTGGAAAATAGGCGAACTGTTTTTGACATGACATTCCTGCACAAAATAGTGAATAGTATTATCGACACCGATGCATTTTTTGCGAAAATTCCCTTCAACATACCGACGAGACAAACTAGAAAAAATATACATTCAGACTTCCCATCTGTGGCACAAATTATGCACAGCACTCTTTCATATACAGAGCATGCAGAAATTATGATTCTTTCTTCCATGACATTGATCTCTTCAACTCATCGCATAGAAGATTTAAACTATCCATTTTGGCCACGTTCCCTCATCGCTCTGAGTGATCTTACGCACGCTTCCCATAACGCCCCATTTCCTTCCAAATTCCTTTTCCTACAGCAAAAAATATTATGTTACTGATGTTTCTTTTTCAATTCATGTTTTTTAACCAGTAATATTCATCAAGCATTTTTGGCTTATTTGTTGTATTACTGTCTGCTTGTCCTATGTACTAAATTGGCTGTATGATTTCAATAAATAAATAAAATCCATGCTAAAAATCTTGTGTAATTTGTTCCATTGGGTTTATTTTAAATATGCTATAGGTATACTTACATACAATTGATTCTCTTTTATCTGTTAATTGTGCAGATTTTGATAATGCTAATTCGATGTTTTTTTTACTCGTTGGGATTTATTTATGAATTTATATTGTACTATATTATACAACAGGCAACAATAACATCTCACATAGTTCAGCAATGAGGTTCACCACCCATTCTGAATACAGTGCCTTTTTAGGTGAGACGAGACTGGTGTGTGGGTATACACAGATATGTTGTGCTCCCTTATATAAGGCAATGCACACCCGCATACCTTTCGCTGGTTACCCCACATTGTGGGATATGCCGTGATGGTATGAATGAATGAATGAATGAATATTGTATATTGTTTATGTTATACCAACCCGCTTGAGGTGAGATATTCAGGAAAACGGCGCTATATATACATATGTACTTAAACCATCCAAAAATTATTATTATTATTATTATTATAGGTACAATTACAATATGAACAGATGTATGTATAGACTTTGCACTTACAGAATACATACCTACTAGTATGTATGTAGTTATATCTACCGACTACATTAGTATACAACATATTCTTAAAATCGCGTGATTGAATCAACGTTGGTCATTTAGTACAGCGATTATTAACAGTGGGGCCGCGGACAGGTTCTATGTTGGCATAGAAATATTTATTTATTTGACTTTTTGTACTTATTATAAAGACACAGAATAGGTATTATAGAATTCTTGAAAGTCACAAATAAAAAATATGTTATACGTTAATAACAGAGAGAAAAACTTAATCGCTTTATAATGGTGTGTGTTAATTGCCGAATGTACCTACTTATTAAATAAATAAATTAGGATGATTTTTATAGCGCCGTTTTGGTGATAGCCTCACCTCAAGGGCTATTAAACATTGTCATAAATTTTGTTCTGACTTATAACTAATTATTTTATGTTTTCGATATTTTGTACTATCTTGGTAGCTTGGAATAGTATTGTGTTATTTTTTCTCCGTGTGTTTTTTATTGCGGAAAATTCCGCTCGGGGAGAGGGGTTTGTCCGCAAAAAATATTAGGATTTTAAGAGGAGCCGCGACTGCTCAAAGGTTAAAAACCACTGATATAAAAGATATTTCAAGCAAAGTACAAGGTTGATAGTTGGAGACTTGTATATATGTAAGTATTATGTACATATGCCATCTGGGTCAACCTATTTTTTACTATAGTATTTACGATCTTGTTTTTATAAATATATTTTTTCGTTTTGTGTGTAACTATATTTGGCGGGAAAATATGATTGTAATTCTTTTTTTTTAAATTAAAAATTAAAAAAAATACATATAAATAGGAATTGAAATATATTTAAACACATTTACTTATTTTGACCAAAAAACTGTGATTATGGAATCCATTTACACTGCTTAGAATAGTGCTTTCACTCTCTTCTATTATCATTTATAAGTGTTATTAAAAATACAAGATGCATAATAATAATGATATCAAATAGTTCAACAATGAGATTCACCACCACTCATTCTGAATGTAGCGCCGTTTTAGGTGTGACGATACTGGTGCGTAAATTTTTTATAGGATAATTCAAACCCTCACACTTGTCGCTCTTTACCTACACGTTCTGAGATATGTCGTGATGCCATTAAATGCGTACTTAAATCGATTAAGTCGAAATTCTTATTATTTTCAAATTAATGGTAAATACTTTACATAAGTAGTTACCTACTACCGAGTTTTTCTTTACGTCATTTTATTTGTTGACTAGCTTTTATGTCCCGCCGTTGGCCAAGAATGTAAATAAGTGAAGGAATAAGCAATCGTTTATATAATATTGTCACAAAAAATATTTGCTAATTCGTAGTATGAAAAGTAGTTTGAAATTTAATTGAGTTTAAGCGATATAAAATGTTCAAGTGATGGCCACAACCCATTTGTTTTTATATATAAGTAGGTACATACAATTTCTGCACGCATGGACTATGGTAAATGGTTTTAAATATGACTGATTATAAAGAGACAACATTGTAAAGAGTTTGGATTTGGCCACAACCCCTATTTTTATATATTGTCATCGAACGCAAATGTGTTTTAAATATTTAGTAATTTTGGATGATGGGAAATGGCTTAAAAATTAAATAAACAAAAGTACTGAAAAGATTCTAGTGTTGGTCACATCCCATTCGTTTTTATATTTTTCGTCAAGTGTGCATACCTATAGATTATTATATTTTTGCACAATAAAACTGATCTACATTACAGAAGAAGACTTAAATAGTTTTTAATTTGAATATAAACGTTGTGAAGAGTCCAGTAATGGCCACAACCCCGATTTTTTATTATATTGTCATCAAAATCAAATATGTAGTTATTGAAAATTAAGCAATATATGATGATATAATAAATGGTGTAAATTTCGATGAAAAAAAGTATTGAGAAGATTCTAGTGATGGTCACATCCCATTCGTTTTATGTATTTTCGTCAAGTGTGCATGTTGTTTATAATATTTCTATACAATAGACTATAAGACTTAAAACTAACCCAAAAGACTAAATGAAAAAAAAGAATAAGTATAAGACTATAACAAATAGTTTGTAATAAAAACTGACCCAATGGTCTACATAAAAGATGCAATAGAAGAATTACACAATAGTAAATGTATTATATAAAAAACTGACCAAATGGTCTTCATAAAAGAAGAAGAAGATGAATTGAAATATAGGAAATATTTTATATAAAATTCACCCAACGTCTACATTAAATAAGAAAACGAAGAATTAGACTAAAGGAAATAGTTTGTATAAAAACTAACCAAAAGAACTACAAAAAATAAGAAAAAGAAGAATTAGACTATAGAAAGTAGTTAATATAAAAACTGACCCAAAGGTCTACATATTAGAAGAATAATTATACGTCAGGAAATAGATTGTATAAAAACTAACGCAAAGGTCAACATAAAAGAAGACGAAGAAGAATTAGACTAAAGGAAAAGTTTGCATGAAAACTCTCCCTTGGTCTACATAAAAAAGGAAAAATTAGACTATAGGAAGTTAGTTTATACAAAATTCAACAAAGGTCTACATAAAATTAGAAAAAGAAGAAATACGTTAAAAGAAATAGTTGGTATCAAAACTGGCCCAGAGGTCTACATAAAATAAAAAGAAAAAGAATTAGATAATAGGAATAAGTTTGTTTAAATCTCACCCAAAGGGCTACATAAAAGAAGAGGAAGAAGATGAATTAGACTATAGGAAATAGTTTGTATAAAAACTCACCCAAGGTCTACATAAATTAAGAAAAAGAAAAATTAGACTATAGGAAATAGTTTATTTATGAACTGTCCCAAATGACTTCACAAAAGAAGAGGAAGAAGAATTAAACTCCAAGAAATAGTTTGTATAAAAAATCACCCAAATTCTACTTAAATAAATGAAGAATTTCACTATAGGAAATAGTTTGTAGATTGAATGACATGTGTATTGTAGTTAACCTAAGATAGTTTAATAATTTTCCTATACGAAATTAGTATATTGTTGGTTTTTAAGTAGTATTAGGTATGTAGGTACCTACCTACAATGATGTTCTAAATTAATTCGAATTCGATTTATAACAAATTTTATTTGAATATCAGAATGTGTCCGTTACCATAGTAACCATAGAACACGTAAAAAATATCAAATGGTTTGTAGACATTTTTTGAATAATATGTAGGTACCTACCTACATTGGTTTGTTCGATGCCATAAAAATGAAAACTGTCCGAAATATCAAATATTATATACAAATTATGCAATTTTATTATGCCTATATCTTTACTAATAATTAACAGACTTTTACAATATACGTCTTAAAACTTGCTGTAATGTCTTGTGTTTCATTTTATTATTTCATTATTTATATGCAGATAATTATATTTATTTCAAAGGTTTATTATTTTCAAGAACATATTCATTCGGTAGGAAAATGAAATATTGTATGAAAAGATATTAAAATGGCGGCATTTATGTACAAAACGCTTACTTTAAAAATAAGTTAAACAATATAATTATACAAAATATTCACCATGTTTTTCACTTAAACGCTAAGTTATACTTGAAAGTAAATTTTTTTCGTGTAAATACGTACTTCTAACTTTTAAACTAACAGATATTTGCGTGCAAAATGTACACTTTTTTGACAGATACGACTTGGAAAATTTTGTATGAAAAAAAATAATTATTGAAATATTTTTAAAATTCAGCATTTTTATCGCATTATTTTTAGCGTGACACTGCATCAGGTATACAGGTACACGTTCGCACATAAATTAGATTTTTAGATGCTCTTGGTTTTTCAGAAGGCGTGAGACAAACACACACACACACACATACACACACACACAGACACTAACATTTTGATTGCTTTATTACTTTAGATATATATATAGAACCAAAAGTTTACAATATATTAACAAAAGTAGAAAAAAATTGTAGCCCAACATCTTGAACTTTAAGCTGAGACGGGGGGCGAATTGCACGTAAACCAACGAAGCAAAAAGACAAAAATTTGCGCTCTGCGCAACCGGAAGCTCGTTCAAGATGTTTGGCAAAAGTAATACGTTCCTTTATTATGTTATATTAAAATTAAAATTCTTTTTAGAACCTAGGTAACTACAACCTATGTAGAATATTGAGAAATTGACAGATTTTTTTTACAAAGATTAAGAAAAAAAACGAGGAATTCTTCATTGTTTCTAATTGTTAGGTTAATTCCGTAAATATAATTAATTAGGTATTGCATTTACGGAAGTTATTGTCAAAAATAATGTTATTTCACCATAAGTGGTATAATATTATTTTTCCATCTGAAACAATGTAGGTATCAGTTGTCGTAAAATAAATTATGTATATTGCACTTCGATTGATTTGTAGATCACTATTGATGCAATTGTTACACTCAAGAATGCTCATCAAATGTGTAAATATCTCAAGAACCTATCCATTTAGATAGGTACTGTTAAGTAATGTTAGCTGTTCAATAAATCTTGAAAATTAACAATGGAATTATCAAATGCTTTGAGAATAAAACATTTATGTAAACGTTTTAGATAAGTGGGTAAATAATGGATATTTATAATATAGGGACAATTAACTCCATTCCCATACTTTTTTGCGAAATAATTATTCATTCGGTATCATAGTTTATTAATGGGTAGGTACATACCAGTATTAATAAATATAAATTGATCGCTATAAACAAAGCCGTTTCAAGAATATCATTAATTCTTTTTAAAAAATATCTTCAAGTATTGAAATTAAAATCATATAATCGTTTATTAAGATTTAATTTCTTTTTTATTATTAAGAGGACGTATAACGCTAAATCTAGTGGCTGAAAAAATGATATCATTATTATCTCAGTCTTCCTATCATTGCTATGATTTGTTCTTATATGCTATCTTCTTTGTTTTTGTGTTCTTTTTTTCTTTATTACTTTTCTTCTGCTATCTTTATTTATTTTGTAATGTGATTCACTTATTGCCATAGTACACATTGTTTTGTATATTACACATTTACTCTGGTTGGTTGGAAGAAATTGCCATTAGGCAATTAGCCCGCCAGTGTACTTATTATATGTACAAAAAGATTAAATAAATAAATATATTATAACCGCCTAATGCACTATGAAGTTACGTGTTAGTAAGGGTTACTATCGCGTGCATTAAAAAATGTTTATACGTGGTTTAAATTATCGGAAACCTAAAATTTGTGGATTTTTTGCATTTTAAGAACAAGCATTACTTGAAATGAAAAAAACTTTATCGGTCATTCACTTTGATTTTATGCACTCTTTAAGTGTATAAAAGATTTATTTCTCTACGACCCATAGTTATGGAGTAATATAAAAAAATACTGTAAAAAAGGATATTTTTAATATTTTTTTAAGGGAATTTAGACTGGAATTTGAAATAGTGTGACGAACATTCACTAGAAAAATGTTGAAAACCCTTATTCTATTTTTTCTAGAAACACACTGTTTAACATACCTATCTGAGGAATTTGTTTTGAAATTGGGGTGTTTAGGTTTATATGGCCCCTTGAGTACTTTTATATGATTATATATTCCACGTTCATGGTCACATGGGGAGAATGAATGAGGAGCGCCTGACGAAGAAAATATACAGAGCGGAAAGGAATGGAATGAGAGGTCGGGGACGCCCAAGAAAGGGATGGCACGACCATGTGAACGAAATTTTGAAACACGGAAATGTTAGAAGTGTGAGCAATAGACGAGCATGTATGAGACGATGCATGAATGTGGACGAAGCGAGGGATGCGTGCCAGGATAGGAAAATGTGGCGTTCGGTTCTCTCTGCCTACCCCTCAAGGGACATGGCGTGATGGTATGTATGTAAGTCATTTTTTATTACAAATATATGTGTTTAACTGCCTATATTTCCATTTTTTTAGAATAACAAAAAAGCCGAAAAACACCAACTAGATAATTTGATTTTCTCCAAGAAATACATACCTACATTATAGTAGTACATACTTCTCGAACCTTTTCAACAAATTTGTAAAAAATAAATTTAGTGATTTCATCGTTTCATACAATTTGTATGGCAGTATACACAATATCTACGGAGGCTCTCAATATTTTGATACTTAATCTCCATTCATAGGAAAAAAGGACTGAACTCTACACCATCCTATCTTGATAAACATGTTTTGCATAGAAAACAAAATACCTAAAAATATTCAATAATTTGGATATATTTGGGTTTAGGTATAGTTTGGTGTGTATTCTTCAAATATACATGCTATCGCCATCGATAGTTGAATCTCATGTGTTACATGCAACTAGTATTCGTCAATTAATTAACATAGTTCCTAATTGACTCTTACATTATCGTAATACTTAAGTGCTTCTGAATTTGGTAATTTATATTCGTGCGCATTTCTTACTGCGTCTTCAGATCATCTTTGAAGATTATCATCTCAGTTTTTTTCCAATTTTAAAACGAATTTATTGTCATTGATAATATTGCATTGTACCAACCATTGTACATCAAAGATAACGTGTAAATCTATCTACAATGATAATAGTGCGTTACGCTCCGAATCTTTAATAATCTACTTTTATCTACTCACTTTCTATTTTGTTGTAAACACAATCGTTTTTGTTTTGTTGAAATTGTCACTTGAAAGTATTCCAACTGTCGATTTGTTAAAGAGAATTTTATTCTCTCAACATATCAACAAAGTATCAAGCCAAGATACGCGAGGTTTGTATTCAGGGTCTATATTTTTCACGTTTTTCCAACTTTCAAGTCAAAAAACACTAACTTAGAGGCATCACAGCATATATCATGTTCTACTCAGAATTCTCAGATTTATTCAGAATTTGGAGTAGAACATTGTGTGTCTGTGTGTCCCTCCCCTTATAACTTTTGATCCGCTCAATTTAGAGAGCCCAAAATTTCAGAATATATAGATAGCCCTACAAAACTTTTATACTCAGAATTTTTAATTTTTGTTTCAATCTGGGGTTATCAACTTTTGAATTTTTACTTCATTTTTCCATATATCTCAAAAAATAAAAGCTAGAACCCTGAAAATTGGTATAAATATAGACAAATACAAAATATCAAATTCGTTTTATTAAAAAAAATCCAGAGTTTCTCAAACATTTTTTATTGAAAAAACATTTTTTTATGATATATTTATGTGTTTAAACTATATTTCCAAAGTTTTTAAATATATCGAAAAAATCCGAAACACCCCAACTAGATAATTTAATTTTCTATAAAAAATACCAGCATTGTAGTATTATATCTCAAACTTTTTTTAACAATTTTATTAAAAATTGAATTTAATGACGACATCCCTTCATACAATTTGTATGGCAGTCGCCTATACACAATATCTAAGGAGACTTAATAGTTTGATACTTAATCTCCATCATGCTGTTTTCATATTCTGGGTAGGATCAAAGGACTGACCTCCATACTATCCTATCTTGACATACATACCTACATGTGTTGTATAGAAAATAAAATATGTTAAATAATTCAATAATTTGGATTTATGGGTTTATAGGTTCGTATGTATTCTTCAACTATACATACTATCGCTATCGACAGTTGGATCATGTGTTACATGCAACTAGCAAGTATGAAAAAAATGGGGTTATTTATTACCTTATTTTTTCTCTCATCAGGAATCTACATACATACATACAAATATATACATCTATGTATATATACATCTACATATATATACATCTACATATATATATACATCTATGTATATATACATCTATGTACAATATGTACATACCTACATCAAATATTATAACAAAATACATAGGAAAATTTAAATATTTTTTTGTCATATAGGTACCTATTCCGCGAATAATTTGTTTTCTACTCCTGAATCTAATATCTACATATTACTCACTAAAATATGGTGCGGATACGTTTTGTAAGAATAAACAAAATATAATAGATAGCCGTTTTTTTTTATTTTTCATTAGTTATTCCCTTATAAAAAAATTCATGCAATGATAAGTTTTAGTTTTCTTTTGATTTATTCGTTAATAAAAAAATCAGGCCAGCAAGAAAAATAAGACTTTAAAATTTCAATAAAATCCGCAACCTATTTCTAACCAGACTTTTGGTTAGAATAGGTTGGTTAAATAAATAAGAATATTATAGGTACATTTTAATGAGAAAGCAAATGTTAATTTTAATAAAATTTACTATATAAAATATTAAGCATAGTTTTTAAGGAACTAAATTGTTTTTATCATTTCTTTAAATTATAATAATAATATGTGTGCCTATTCAATAAATAAGAAAAATAATCAGAAAATAATTTATACTTTTAATCTGATATCTCATTATATTTTAAATGTCTGTGTATCTAAATACCTACTTGAATATCAAATACATACCTATAAAAAGCATTTCAAAAATCAGTACAAAACACTTCATTTCTTAGCAGATTTTTTTGTTTTTTGAATAGAATAAGTCGCAACCTATTCCTCTTGGGGTAGTGAGGTGTAAAAAAAAAACACACACTCAAGTGTCCCGCACCCAAGTGGCCGCAACAAAGTGTCCCTTTATTTTTAAATTATATTCACAAAATTACAAACTTACCTTCCTAACAAAAATTCATATCACACCGCTAATAAATGTTTATTAGAGTCCGTTTCAAGTAAGTGTGCACCTGGCGGTTAAGTTGGTACGACTGACTGTCAGTTGAACAAGCATGGCGTTTTAATTTCTACAAATTTGCTATTTTTTCTACGTAAAGATGCCGAAAGCGATAAAAATTGGTGAGAGATAATTAGTGTTGAAGATAAAAAGTTTTTGTGAACGTAAAAAAGCAAACAAGGCACCTATAATACAATTAGACAGTGTTCGTCGTCGAATTGCAGCAATGACGAGTTAGTTATAATGTTGCTATATTACCAAATTAGTTCTCTCAAATCTACATCCATACATATCATCATGCCTTGTCCCTCACGTTGTAAGTAGAGAAAACCAAACGCCTCATTTTTTTATCTTTACATGTATCCATAATCTCATCAAAATTCGTGCATTCTCTCATACATCCTCGAAGTTGACTTGCTTTTGGAAGCACATGGACAGTATGGACACAAAGTTGTAAGGTTGCCTCCTTACTACTGTGATTTGAATCCAATCGAGTTGATATGGAGTCTTTTAAAACAGCGAATTGCTGAAAGAAATGTAGCACAGGAGCCCAAAAATATGGTAAAACTGACAGAGGAAGCATTTTTACGTGTAACTGCAGATGAAAGGAAAAAGGAATGCGATTACGTCAAAAATATCGAAGATAGGTATTATAGTAATGATGTAGGCATGGATACACAAATGGATCAATTCATTATAGCACTAGAAGACAGTGAAACGTCTTCCGATAGTGAATCCGATGAAACCTCTGATGGCGGCAGTGACGTGTCAGCTGGTGTATTTGTATTTATGTCGCTCACAAAAAATAGGATTTTATTTAACCTCGATACGGGTTTTTTTCTAGTGAGGTTGAATGTGTATTATATTTAAATGTAAGAATTGTGAGATTTATTAAATAAATAAATATAAATTATTATTTCCCTAATTATAGGGAATATTATTTTTTATAGCTTAACCACACCAAATCCAGGGATACCAACATAACCGCCAGGTGCACACTTACTTGAAACAGACTCTAGAATGTTTTATATTTTTGTTAAATAAAAATGATAATGCTGCCATCTATGTGATAATGCTAGAAACTATTTTTTAATCATTATTGAAATGCTAATGAAAATCAGCACTACCAACTAAGATTATCTAGTAACTAGTTGCATGTAACACATGAGATCCAACTGTCGATAGCGATAGTATGTATAGTTGAAGAATATGTACCAAACTATAAACCCATAGATACAAATTATTGAATATTTTCAGATATTTTGTTTTCTATACAACATATGTAGGTATGTATGTCAAGATAGGATAGTATGGAGGAAGATCCTTTTTCCTACCCAGAATATGAAAATAGCATGATGGTTTGTATGTATGTTTGAAGATGAAGTATCAAACTATTAAGTCTTCTTACATATTGTTTATAGTCGACTGCCATACAAAATTTTTTGAAGCTATGTCTTCACTAAATTCAATTTTTAAAAAAATTGAAATCTTCTACTACAATGCTAATATTTTTTATAGAAAATTAAATTATCTAGTTGGGGTGTTTCGGCTTTTTTCGATAATTGTAAAAGTTTTGGAAAAATAGGCAGTTAAACTCATAAATTTATGATAAAAAAAATACTTTTCTTAATAAAAAATGTTTGAGAAACCCTGGAATTTTTTTGAAAAAACTAATTTGAGATTTTGTATTTGTCTATGTTTGTACCAATTTTCAGCGTTCTAACTTTTATGGTTTCTGAGATATATGGAAAAATAAAATAAAAATTCAAAAGTTGATAACCCCTGACTGATACAAAAATTCAAAATTTTGAGTAAAAAAGTTTTGTAGGCCTATAACTGTGTATATATTCTGAAATTTTGGGCTCTGTAAATTGAGCGGATCAAAAGTTATAAGGGGGACACACACACACACACACACACAGACATACACACACACACACACACAGACACACGAAATGTTCTACTCCGAATTCTGAGTAAATCCGTCTATGGAACATATATGCTGCGAAGCCTCTAAGTTGGTGTTTTTTGACTTCAAAGTTGGAAAAGCCGTGAAAAAAGTAGACCTCTCCATACAATTCTCGCGTATTCTGGCTTGAAACATTGTCGATATGTTAAGAGAACAAAGTTCTCCTGAACAAATCGACAGTTGGAATATTTTTTGATGGATGGAAAATATTTTATATTGTTGCAAAATTCAAATATATTTTTTACCATTATATTCCATACTGATATTGTTTTACGCTGAAAATCAAGGTTTGTTTCCTAGCAGATGAGAACCAATTTTCTATGTTTTTTTTAAAGAAGGAATACGGAGGTACTTCTATCAATAACATATACATCCTCATACATTTCCTAAACTAAGCATAACTGCTTATGCTATGTGTAAATGAAATCGGTTGTGGCAGAATTTTAACTTGTGATCACTAGATTACTAACCCAGCGTGTTAAATGCTCTGCCACCACCCATCTAGTATGATTACTAAATTTAATTCAACCCTCAAAATTCTTATTACATTTTCAACACAAATTAAAAAAAAAATAACCAACAAATTAATTAACAGGTTGGCTGTTGATTTTTATGTGAGGCTAATTAAAAAGATGTAAATATAAAAGGTTGAATACCCCGCTTAACCCCCCTCCCCTTAACTTACATTATGAAAATATTTTATGTAACAAAAATTATTTTTACTTTCAGGAACCTACGCCCACCGTGACAACGTCATTACAGATATTTACTTAAGGTTTTATAATGGGTAAGATATATTTTTTCACAACAGATACATAAGTCAAAATTGAATTTAAAAAAATTACTGATGATATTGGTGCCCACTATCCTGGGCATCCTTTTCTCATTTCTATCCCACTTATTTATTTTTCTCTAGTAATTTCCAATGCCTATTTCAGTCATAGCTCATTCAAGTTCTTATGCTCAACTTGTGACAAAACAGTTTCGAGAGTAGTATAGTAGACTAGACTCACAAATTGATGAGGGCCTGAGAGCAGTCTCGAAGACAAGCTCGTTCAGTGTCAGAGACAGTATCTGTCACAAGTGGTTCATTCCTGTTCTCGTGACTTAGTCTCCAGATTTCCGTCATTGTTGAAAGATTTTTATCAGTCGCTGAGACTTGATTTCATTTTGGTTAATTTTTTGCCATTTATGTCGTGTACCATTTTAGAGACATACTCCATCATGTGCCATACTCCACCTACCTAGTGAGGTGGATACGTAATTGTATATTTAGAATATTGTACCAGATAAAAGAGACTGGGCTGATGATGAAGTGTTAGAGTTAATCCATCTTTACGAGGAACAGGAGTTTTTATGGAATGTTGAACAATCACACAACTGACTGCGAGTTAACTCTCAAGTCGACACAAAGTGTTCCTGTCACTGTCGTAACTCGTAAAACTGTCTTGAGAGCATGAATGATCTCAAATGGACATCACTCTGAAACAAATCTTGAGATTTTCTCTCGAGATTTTCTTTCAATTAGACACTTAGCTTTATGGTTTTGATTTCAAATCCAAAATTAACTCTAAATATGTATATCTACTTGTACTTAAAAAACATTTGGTTTTTAAACAAAGAAATTGAAACTGTTTTCAAAAAATATTCAACATTTTATATTTTTTTATAAATATGAATAAACTGTAACATTTGGGAACATTGTAAATATTTAAGTAGTGTTGGATTAGTCTGAGGATAGCCGGGTCCCAAAGAAAGTATTGGAAACCTGTCCTGAAAGAAGAAGAAGCAGAGGAAGACCTAGGATGAGATGGCTGGACGATATTGAGGGAGATATGAGCGATCGGACAGACAAATTGGAGACTTACTGTTGACAGGGTGGAATGGAGGCAGTTTCTTGAGGAGGCCAAGGCCCACACCGGGCTTTAGTGTCATCGCTGATGATGATGTTGAATTAGTCATGTTAAATTACTTGATAATGCCGGGTCATCTCAGCGAAAACGTTTTGTCAGGATAAATTTAATTTGTGGAAAAATACTTATATTTTATTTCCACTTTGTAAACACAAAAGTTATGTAATTATTATATTTTTTTATTTAAATTTTGTAATATATATGGTATAATAGGATTTTTTTATCATGGGTTGGCAACTCCATGTATTTGAAGAAATTGTAAAAGCCTAAATTGAATTCCATTTGACTCCTTCAATTGCTTATTAAATATTTTATTCTGTGTAGCACCGGCTTTGAATAGTGCTTCCACTCTTATCTATTATCATTGTATTCGGGTGTCCCTTAAGAGCCAGGTAATTAAAAATACATGACGCAAAATAACATCATCATCATCATAATATATACAAAAAAAAGGTTCAGCAATGAGGTTCACCACCCATTTTGAATTTAGTGCCTTTTTAGGTGTGACGAGATTGGTGTGTGGGGATACACGCATGTGTCGTGCTTCCCTTATAATGTACTGCACACCTGCACATCTATCGCTCTATACTACGTATAGTGGAATATGCCGTGATGGTATAGTTGTCACCAAATAACTTGAACTTTTAGCCGAGAAGGGGGTGATTTGCATGTAAACCAACGAAGCGAAAAGACACAAATTTGCGCTCTGCACAACCGGAAGCTCGTTCAAGATGTTTGGCGAAAACTATTTAATATAATAAAGTATTAATTAATTTCAAAAATAATCCAACATACAATACAATGTTAATTTTTTAACATTTACCTAATTTCAGATCAACAACCAAAGATTATATTGATATTCAACTTCAACGCTCTGAAGAATTACTTCAGCAAAAACAATTTATTCCAGAGAATCCGACTGTAATATACACTCATGGATTCATAGAAACTGCAGAAAGTGAAAGTGTACAAGTGGTGATATCTTCCTATCTCGAAACACACCCAGAGACAAATGTTATCTTTTTGGACTGGTCAAATATGGCTTTTGGAAATTATTTTTTGAATGCTGCTCCCAATACCAAAGTGGTATGATTTTATATATTTATTTATTTTTAATCACACCATATGTACAATGACAACAATAAGTAGATTTCTGCTGCGCAACTAGGAAATCCTGTTCTAGGGCTAGCAGTTTACAATTTTTAGTGACAATATAAGCAATTATGAACCAGGTGATTGTTCCCGTTCCACATTAAATTGGCACACAATCTCAACATTCTGCACTCACAATTATAACCTCAACAAACATACAATGTCCGCCATAAATCCAATGTCATAAATCCAATCTCTGACACAATTTTTATTTCAGAACCATGGAAAAAAGACTAGTTTACTATGTTAGTGTAGTCAATATGAATCACAATCACATCTAATTGAATATAGCAAAGACAAATTCTCTTTTTATTAACATCATTATTTGAAAACCTGAGTATGGTAAATGACGAAAGCAGAATAAAGTCAATTGAAATGAGATCTCTAATGTCTATTATACCTTCATATCTCTAATACAAAATTGTACCAAAACAGTTTATTGAAGAATCAGAATGTGGAAATAAGACAAGAGTGCAAGGTGGAAAAGGAAGTTGTGATTGAAAATGTAAAGGCAGTTCGTCCTCATTGAAAGGATTAGTACCTAATGAATGACTGAGGTAATGAGAAACAGGATCATAAAATACAAAAGTAATGATATAAATATTTCAATGACATGAAACACAAATGAAATATTAATCAAGTTTATGTAAATAATGTCTTACCTGGATTTAGATTGATCTTAGATATATTTTTTTGGAACTTTCTTATGTTCATCAATCATTTTCAAAACTTTTTTGTGCATATATTTAGTATTGAAAGACTTTGCCCTGACAAATATCAATTTTCGCATGCATATAATTCTAATAATAATCCATTTTAGGTTGCTGAAGAAACTGCCAAAGAACTAAAGAAGTTAATAAATCTCGGTGTGCCCGTTGAACAAATTCATCTGATCGGCCATTCATTAGGTGGACAACTTATTGGATTTATTGGTTCCAATATGCAAAAACATGACATCAAATTAAAAAGGTACTGAATAAAACAATATTTTTCAGTGTGTTTATTTTTCATCTGTAAAATAGTGAAGATATTGCACATCTTATAAACGACAAATGAACTTATAATAGTCTGACTCTGGATTTTAATAAATTTACTGTGAAAATGTATAAATATTAACATATTATTATATGAATATAACGTCTTATAAACAAAACTACAACAAGAATACATACAGCAAAATCTACGGAAAATCATGGTTTCCTAAAAGAATAATGTATTATCTACTTGTTCAAAACTTGAGACCTATTGTATACAAAATCTTAGGAAATGTTAGGAAAAGTATTTAACAATAAACTAAAAATGATCATTATATTTTTACTTTGAATCATAATTGTATCTAGTGATGAGGAAATGCAAGACGAAGACTGGGGTGGTCTTGTTCTTACACTCCCGGCCTTATGGCCGTGTTCACCAAGGAATATCAAATGGATCATCAACTAACTACCTGCTCGGAGCTCAAATCCTTGAGTGCATCACTCAGTGAATTTGCATTTCACCAACTAAAAACCAACATTCTTAATTGAGCCCTAGGCTCAACTCTCCTTAAATTTCCGGTGTACAGGAATACGAACTCAAGTTAAATTATATAGAAATATTTAAAAATCAAGAACACATAATTTATCTTGTTTCCTTTATTTTAATAACAATCAAATATTATTCAGTGTGTATTTCACAATTTTTACATATTTTTGAAATTGTATAAAAAAAAGTAATACTTTGATCTCATCAGTAGGTATATTCGCATTAGTGTCGTGAATGGCCGCGAGCGCTGTATACCTGATACCATGTTTACAAACATATCGCATACCTGCTATTCTACCCATTCTACCCCAGCTACCTGTGTTATTGTGCATATCGCCATTATTGTTTTCGTTGACATCAGTTATGCTGTTTTAAATAAAATTCAATTTTATATCTGGATAATATAGACAAATCAAATATAACATAAAATATAACACTTATGACACAAAACAACTAACAATAAGTGCTAAAATGTAATCATTTTAGTTACAAAATACGTTGATGAATGACTTAATCCACAATAGACCGTCACTTAAGAGTTGAGTCGCCGGCGTCACTTAACGGTAGTAAGATTGTTTGGTGAAACGAAATTTTACGCTAAGTGCATCAAAAAACTGATTTTAGCGCTTAGGAACCTTGGTGAAAGTGGGGGTTAGTCTTCCATTTACAGGTGTGGTCTTGGGACCGTATTTATAAACCATTCTCAGTGCTTCAATACTTAGCAAACCGAAATGTATGGAATTCGTCATGCTAAGCATTGAGAAAATTCTTAGTACGTTTTATATATTCGGGCCTTTGTCTCCCTTACTTGATCGAATCTTGGTCTTACAACTTTTACAAAAAAATATTGTATATTTTTCTGATAAAATGCAGTAATTACAATGAAATATGACAAAAACACCAACTTATAATATTATGTCAGTAGTACATAGTTAATTGCTTAGTTTGAAATTAAAAAACAATAAGTTTACAAAATTTTACGAGACCTGCAAGACTCTTGCTTTAGTCTTACAAGGTATTTGGTTTTGGTCTTGCAGGGACACATGTGGCTTGGTCTTGCAAAGTCTCGGAAGACCAAGCTACAGTACTTGCAAGACTTTTGGTCATCACTAATTTTATCCTAAATTCAAATCATTTTGTGATTTTTTTAGGCTAACAGCTTTGGATCCAGCTTTTCCAGAATTTTATCCTAAATTTATTCTTGGCCATATATCAGCTGCAGATGCTGAGTTTGTTGATATAATCCACACAGATGCCGGTATGTACGGAGCTCCTGTTCACACTGGAAGTTTAGACTTTTGGCCCAATGGAGGAACGGGAAAACAACCAGGATGTCCAGTATTTGCTCCGATACCTCTATCTGATCCAGGTTATTTTTTCTTTCACAAATCACTAATGAACCAATACTTAACATAAATAAATATTAATTCATATTTTACATTTTTAAAAACAGTGATAACAATCAATACTTGGTAGAAATTTTATTTAAACATTATGGGCCAGTATTAAAGTCTCAGTTTAAGAGCTAAACTCAAGTTTTACAAAAATATAGCGTACATTACAGTGTCCGTTTAGGCCTAATATTCCCTCAAATACGTCACTAAATTGATAAATATTTAATTCAACATTTCTGGCGGATTAAGTACTTAACGGTGAGTCAACTGTCATTTCTCGACTCTTTGCTAGGCAACGCGTGTAGTTTCAGTGTTCTATCACTAGAGGCGTTAGTTATATCGACGGTGGCGCTACACAACAAAACAAACTGACAGCCGTATTGAAACGTTATACATATATTTATCGTTTAAACGTTAAATTTACCATGTTGGATAGTTAAACAATAGTATTTCAAGTCGTAGCGTCCCGTTTTCTAGTTCGTATTATTTGATGTTATTTAAAATTTGACAGATAATAACCACAGAAAAAGTAAAATATGTCTATAATTGAAGATTTAGTAACTGACATGTCATATTTGTTATATATAGAAACGAATTTGTCGATAATAAAAGGTTTTAATTAACAGAAAACTACATGACGTTACATGATAAAATAAGTGACATATCAAGATAATAACAAAAGAATAAAGACTATTATTTTTTAAAATAAGACAGCCATAGACAAAACCATCACCACATTCACCCCCACTATTTTATTTTGTAACATAATCAGACAAGTATGCTGGAGGTAACTTTGGCCTGTTAGAGTGTCTGGTATTTTGTGCGTTTACAATTGTTTCTCCTGACGGATTCACAGCGGTTGGGAGGTCATTGGAGATTCTCCGTTCCACATCCTCTGGCTCTGCTGATGTTGAAGGTTCATCATTTATGTTTTCATCTTCATCCTCTTCATTCAGTATTGTTGATTCTCCTTTAGGAGCTAAATGGCGAGTTGAAACAGTAGTTTCTCTTCCATCTTCCAATCGGACGTGTGCATAGTTTGGATTTGCTTCCAGAAGTTCCACCTCCCTAACCAAGGGTTCATATTTGTTGTTTCGCACGTAGTTTTTCAGTAAAACTGGACCTGGTTGTGTCAACCAAGTAGGAATAGCACATCCGTTGGCTGATCTTCTGTGGTGAGAAAACATACGTTCATGAGGTGTAGCATTAATCGCCGTGCATAAGAGAGATCGTATAGAATGTAATGAAACCTGTAGGGCCTCCTCCCACTCTTCTATTTTCATTCCGTTTGACTTTAAGGTCAGTTGGATGGTTTTCCAAATGATGCCATTGTATCTTTCCACCTGTCCATTCCCTTGAGGATTGTAGGGAGTTGTCCGGCTTGTTGCAATTCCTTGAGAGTGTAAAAATGATTTTAATTCGTTTGACATGAAGGCTGATCCTCTGTCTGAGTATATGTAAGCTGGCATTCCAAAGATAGAAAAAATATTCTTTAATGAACTTATGACTGTAGCTGCTGAAATATCAGAACATGGAACAGCGAAGGGGAATCTGGAAAATTCGTCGATTATTGTTAGGAGGTAGCGATTCTTAGAGTTGCTTGGTAGTGGGCCCTTAAAATCTATGTTTAATCGTTCAAATGGAGATGTAGCTTTGATTAATATTCCATGGTTTTTAAAAAATCTTGGTTTTAATTCATTGCAAATTGGGCACAAGTTGATCATTTTCTTGACTTCTTCTAACGAAAAGGGCAAATTCTTACTACGAATCCAATGATGCATTCTGGTAACTCCTGGGTGACAGAGAGATTTGTGCAACTCCTGCAGATTAATATTTGAATATGTAGCTGCAGTTATTCTGGACAACGTATCCGCTGTTATATTCTTACTTCCAGGACGGTAGATGATATCAAATTTAAAGGAAGCTAATTCCAGTCTCCAGCGCATGATTTTCTCATTTTTGATTTTACTGTTGTGGTGTTGGTCGAACATAAATGAAACTGATCGTTGATCAGTGAAAACTTCAAAGTGTCTACCTACTAAATAGTGTCTCCAATGACGTAGAGACTCAACAATTGCATAGGCTTCTTTCTCAATGGATGAATGTTTCTGTTCAGAATTATTTAGTGTTCTTGAAAAGAAGGCTACAGGGCGACTTGCTTGACTGAGTGTTGCACTGATGGCAAAATCAGAAGCATCAGTCTCTACTCGAAAAGGAATATTGTCGTCTATTGCAGCCAAGGTTGCCTTAACTATATCATTTTTTTAAAGCGTCAAATGCCAATGTTGCATCTTTTGGCAGAGGGAACTTGGTCTTTCCAAGCAATGGGCGTATTTTCTCAGAAAAAGCAGGTATCCATCGACAGTAGTGAGCGAACATACCTAATGCACGTTGTAAAGAAGTAGAATCCCTTGGAAAAGGTAGATCAAGCAGCGGTTTAAGACGATCAGGATCTGGTTTGATGTCTCCGTCTCTAATTATATATCCGAGCAAGCAGACTGTGTTTGTTGAAAAGCTAGATTTGTCTTCGTTTATAGTTAGATTGTACTTTCTAACAGCGTTCATAAATTTTTTTAAGTTGTGATCATGTTCTTCTTGAGTTTTCCCACAAACAGTGACATCATCTAAATATGGGTATGTTCCTTTAAGTTCTTCGTCTTTTATTATTCTATCAATAACTCTTTGAAAACAGGGTACTCCGTTAGTAACACCAAAATGCACGCGAAGGAATTGATATAGTTGACCACATGCCTCAAAAGCGGTGTAGATTTTTTCTGTATTTTGGATAGGTATTTGATGATATGCACTTTTTAGATCGATTGTGCTAAATATTTTGTTTTTCGATACTTTTGAAATGACTACTTCTATACGAGGAAGAGGATATGCATCTAACATGGTAAATTTATTAATTGTTTGGGAGTAATCCACAACCATTCTAGGTTTATGGTTTCCCCCTTTAGTAACAAAAGCCTGGGCGCGCCATGGTGAATTGCTAGGCTCAATTATTTCTTCATTCAAAAGCTTCTGAACCTCTGCTCTTATGAAGTTTAAATCTTCTTCCGAATGACGTCTTGATTTTGTGGTTATAGGTTTACAGTCTGGTGTCAAGTTTTCGAATAATGGAACAGGGTGAATTAGAGCTTTAGCCAGAGAACAGATTGACAGGGTTGGTTTACTACCATTGAACCCTATTTCTACAGAGGTGTAGTATTTTAGTATATCATGCCCAATCAGGACATCTGTGCAGAGGTCTTTCATTATAAGCAATTCAGTAGAATAAGATGACTCCATTATTGTCATATCTACTAGACAACATCCCACAACATCGCTCACCATAGTAGAGTTTGCCATAGATATTTTTCCGAAGTATGGTTTTACACGTATTTTACATTTGGATATATGTTTTTGATTTACAAAACTTAAAGAGCTTCCAGTGTCGATTAATGCTTCAAGCTCAATTCCATTTATTTTTACCTTTGTCATTGATTTTTCAAGGCAGTGTGCTGTAGTTGAGGCCAAAAGTGCGTTCATGGAAGCGGTGGAGATTTTTGGTGCTCCAGATCTGCAAACACGTCGATAGTGTCCTTTTTTGTTGAATAACTGGCATACTGCGTCTCTAGCAGGACATGATGATCTAGGGTGGCGTTTATAACCACAAAAGTAGCACTTCTCTAATTTTTGTGGAATGGCTGCAGTTGTGTCCGTTTGATCGGCTTCATTTTCAGAGGTTTTTATGTTTTTTATGGCGGCAATGGAGGCAGGCACATTTAAATAAGATGATGAATGCTGCTCAGCTAATTCTAAAGATCTGGCCTGTTCAAACGCTATGTCTAAAGTTACAGAGACATTTTCAAGAAGTCGTTGGCGTATATTTGAACAGCGTAAACCTCGAATAAAGGCGTCTCTAATATACTCATTTTTGTAGTCTTCTGCCGAAACAGCCTTAAAATTACATTCCTTACTCATTTGTTTGAGCACTTGTAGATAGTCACTTACTGTTTCTCCAGATTGTTGGTACCTGCATGCTAAACAATGCCTGGCGTAGATCTCATTTCGTTTTTTGACGTATATTGAGTCCAGAGTCAAAATAGCTTCGTCGTAGGTTGCACATTCACTAATATGTTGAAACACGTTTGAAGTCATGTAATTACATAAAAGAGGAAACTTTTGCTCTTCGGTAATCTTTGGAATGCCCTCCAAAAAGTTAGTAAATGTCCTCTTCCAATGATTCCACTTTGCGTCGGCGCAAGTGTTTGTCGGTTCTATGTCTAACCGATCGGGTCGCAACAATTGCTCCATTATGTAATGATGATTTGCGATTTTTTTTTTCTGTTAATTAAATTGTTATATATAGAAACGAATTTGTCGATAATAAAAGGTTTTAATTAACAGAAAACTACATGACGTTACATGATAAAATAAGTGACATATCAAGATAATAACAAAAGAATAAAGACTATTATTTTTTAAAATAAGACAGCCATAGACAAAACCATCACCACAATATTGCACTGTGATACGGAAAAGGATTCAATCTCCCCTTAACATTAATCTTGAGTTTAACAAACTCAATGAGTTGAGGGCCGACTGTAATATCGGGCCTATGTATCCTATTTGAGTTTAATGTAACAAAAACCTAAAAACATTCAAAAAAACAGTTAAACTGCTATTTTATGTACATTTTTTTCTATAATAATTTATTTATCTATGACAAGTGAGGAATAAGGCATTTACAGGCATAATGTAACTTTAATTTTTTTTTTTACATTACTTTTTGGACAACTTACAGGTACTATGTCAAATATTAATTTATCACACACCCAATAACAAGTTGCCACATTCTGATGACTTACGGTATTAATCGTCTCACAGATCCAGACTGAAAACACAATTAAAACTGTGTCTCCACCGGGAATCAAACCCGGGACCTTTAGGTCAGCAATCAGATACCTAACCAAGTGAGCCACAAAGGCCGATAATCTACCTTTTTTCAAAATAATCCAATATTTTGCTAATTCAATCATAAATATTTTATATTCTTTTTAATGTCATATTATTTACAAATATTGTTTTCTTTGTTATAGCGCTATGCAGTCATTGGCGATCATGGAGATTTTGGGCTGAATCAGTAAGAAAACCGTCAGCTTTCCCGGCTGTTCAAGCAACATCTTACAAAAATTTTAAACGAGAAAATCGTACACTTAATGCAAATCCCAAATATATATATATGGGCATTGATGCAGATCACAGGTAATAAAAATACCTACATAATTACTTTTCATTATAATATTTCTATTCATATTTAACTAACTATGTGTAAACTGTCAAAATATTGTACTTATTTTTGTATAGAAATAATTTTAAAGTAATTAGTTTGATTATGAAAAATTTAAAGGAAATTTAATTTATTTCCACTGCAATACTTTATAAGTCAATCTTCAAGACTCAGATGATTAAATATCATTTTTCTGAACCACAAATTCGAATAAATCTGCTGTGTCCCAAATTATATACCTTTTTCAGCGCCAACGGAGATTACTACCTCACAACGAATGCCTGCCCACCATATGGTAAAGGGATGGATGGAATAGTTTATACAAAAAGTAAAAAAAAATAAAACCTAACCAAAATATGTATAAACTTGATCTGACATAGTATAATTAATTTTGTTAATTATTATAATGTAATTTTAAATATATTTATTAATGTTATTTTTTGCCTTTTTATTTTATTTTTTCCAACTGTCGATTCGTTCAAGAGAATTTAATTCTCTTAATGAATCGACAGTATTAAGCCAAGACGCATGTAATAGGTAGGATAGAAAGTCTTTTCGCATATAGTATGTATAAACTTGTAATGAAATATCTTTGGCTGTACCATTTGTATCTGGCTGGTTTTGATGACATTTACCTCCATGATAGTGAGTTTTGATATGATATACATACCTATACAGAGTGAATTATTTTAAATATAAAAATTTAAAATAAAAAGTATTACGTTTGACGACTCCTGACACAATAGTCGGGTAAAAAAAACTTACCATTTTTTCAAAGTTTATATTGAAAAATCGTATGATTATTTCGGGTGTCTTCAACTATTGGTGGCGGTGTCAAAAATATTCATACTCTAGTAAAAAAAATCTTCACTTTACTTCTCTAGCCGTACCTGCCCCCCTAGACAACATGTCATTTAGCTCAAGAAAAGATAACTCAATGCATGGAAGTGACAGTTGCCAGTCACGTGACAACTGTCACTTCCATACATTGAGTTATCTTTTCATGAGCTAAATGACACGTTGTCTAGGGGGGCAGTACGGCCGTACTTCGATTTGCAATGACATTTCCTGCCGTACCTACAGGCACTGCCATACTGACTTAGAGGTTAAAAAGGTTACATTTCAAAAAAAGAACCAAATTAGTAAAATGTTGTTTCCAGCTATTTTTCATTTATTTTTCTTTCTGTCAAAATGAGTGAATCTAATGAAGAAATTCGATACACTTTAAAATTTTATTACAAAAAGGAAAAAATGCAACACAAGACGCAAAAAAATTGTGACGTTTATGGACCTATTGCAGTGTCAGTAAGAGTAGCACAAAGTTCATTTAAGCGTTTTCAATCTGGGAATTTTGATGTCAAAGATGCACTTAGCTCTGGTCACCCTGTTACGGATAAAATGGACGCCATTTTCGAAAAAGTGGAGCAAGATTGGCATATCAGTAGTTAAGACATAGTTGAAGAACTGGGAATAATCCACAAAACAGTTTTGACCCATTTAGAAAAATCTGGGTTCAAAAATAAGCTCGACATTTGGGTGCCACATGAGCTCACTGAAAGAAACCTAATGAACCATGTACTCATTTGTGATTCTTTATTGAGACATAATGAAACTGAACCGTTTTTGAAGAGAGTGATAACTGGTGACGAAAAGTGGATTACGTACGACAAGAACGTGCGAAAAAGGTTGTGGTCAAAGGTCGGTCAGGCTTCACAGACTGTGGCAAAACCCGAGTTAGCTCGCAATAAGGTGATGCTGTGTATATGGTGGGATTGGAAGGGCATTGGTCAATATGAGCTTTTACCCCTCTGGACAGAAACATCGATTAGGACCTCTACTGCCAACAACTGATTATATTAAAGCAAGAAGTTGAGAGAAAGCGGCCGGAACTGATCAATAGAGAGGGTGTGGTCTTTCATCACGATAACGCTAGACCACACACAGCTTTAGCCACTCAGCAAAAATTAACAATTTGGCTGGGAGGTGTTAATGCATCCGCCATATAACCCTGACCTTGCACCTTCAGATTTCCACCTGTTTTGGCCTCTTCAGAATTATGAAAAAATATGAACGCATATATATTCTATAAATAATTTATTTAACTTCCGACGAACGTTTCGGCTTTTAAGGCCATAATCAACTGGTTTGGAAGCCGCATCAATCGACAGATTGAAAACTGCTGCTCTTCAGAATTCTTTATGCAGTGTCAGGTTAGAGACGACTCAAGAGAGGACTGCCAAAATTACTTATTGCGTTTTTTTGATCAGAAGTACCAAAATTTCTACAGCAATGTCACTACCTACAAGATGGCAGAGAGTCATTGAACGAAATGGCACATATATACTTTAATTTAATGTAAATAAACTTTGAAAAAAAATGTCTTGAGTTTTCATATAAAATGCGAAGAAACTTTTTCCCCAACCTAACATGAAGGAACATTTTGTATGGTGTCGTGGACTTTTTGCATGCAAAAAACACCAACTTAGAGGCTTCGTATCATATATGTTGTATATAATATATGGATGAATACAGAATTTTATGTAGAACATTTTGTGTGTCCGAGTGTCCCCCCCCCCGTATAACTTTAGATCCGCTCAATGCATTAAAGCCTAAATATTCAGAAAATATAGGAAGTTATAGACCTACAAAACTTTTATACTCAAAATTTTGAATTTTTGTTTCAATCGGGGGTTATCAACTTTAGATTTTTTACTTTATTTCCATATATCTCAAAAACCATAAAAAGCTAGAACGCTGAAAATTTGTATAAATATAAACAAATACAAAATCCCAAATTTGTTTTTTTTTTAAGTTCCTGAGTTTCTCAGAAATCATAACGGATATCTATGGAAAAATAATCAGCTCTAGGTCTATGCACATTACACTATGATGTTAATATGAAGTCGATCGGACTTATAGTTTGGACTATAGAGAGGACACAAAAAGGATAATCCGTATGCCATACATACAAACACATCATGACAAATCAAATTACTGAACTTTATATCTTTTTTTATTCATTCAAAAGTTTATTATTAGGACCATAATTTTTCTAACGATAGTACATTGTTCTATTAAGATAGACAAATTATTAATGCAGTATGGTGAAGAATGCTTATGTTGTATGAAATATTTTAATATAAGCAGATAAATTTTGTTTCAAAGAGCATGAGACCATTTTGAAAATTTGGACAGATAAAATCATAGAGAAGAAATTAACGGATATCTATGGAAAACTAATCAGCTCTAAGTTTATGGACTTTATATATATGAAACTACGTAAATAATGAAATCATAGAGAAGAAAATAAAAGTTGTGTATAGAAAACTAATCAGCTCTAGGTCTATGCACTTTACACATATGATCTAAATATGAAGTTGATCGGACTTATAGTTTGGGCTGTAGAGAGGACACAAAAAGGATAATTCCGTACGCCATACATACAAACACATCACGAAGAAACTCACAGTGTGCACTATGGAATAGTGGAGAATCATGATTTCACAATTTTAAACGTATTTTTTTACATCAATTTCTCAATGGGTGTAAATTATGAAGGTATTAAAGATGAAGTGGATAAGTCAAAGTTGGAGTGATGACATTCTCTTCTCTTCAATGGCTCTACAGCCCATATCGAGCCTTGGCCTCCAGCAACTTCCTCCTCCAACCTCTCCTGTCACCTGCTGCGACCCTCCAGTTTGGCACATTCAGAAGCTGGGATGCGTCCCTCCCAATATCATCTTCCCATCGCAGCCTTGGTCTCCCGACCTTTCTTTTGCCACCTGGGTGCCCCTCTAAGACTCTTTTTGGTACCCGTGATAACGGCATTCTCTGAACATGCCCGGCCCATCTTAGCCTGCTTAGTCTTATATGTTCAGACAGTTTGGGTGCTTTGTAGATGCTGTACAACTCATTGTTGTATCTAATTCTCCATGTTTGTCCACCATTCACGAGTCCCAGGATTTTACGCAGCACTCTTCTCTCAAAGATGTCCAGCATCTCCGTAGACCTTAATGTCAATGTCCAAGCCTCATACCCATATGACACAACAGTCCTGATGATTGTTTTATATAGGGTTACTTTTGTCTTTCTATGGACACTTCTAGACCTGAACACCGATAACAAAGAGAAGAATGCTTTGTTACCTGTCACTATTCGTCTTTATATTTCTAGGATATCTTCACTATCTTTATTGATAGTAGAACCCAGGTATGCAAACTCCTCTACAGTTTCAAAAGTGTATTTTTCTTTGAACGTTATGTTGCTTTGTAGAGCGTTTCTAGCATTTCTAGTTTGTTTCATTATTTTGATTTTATTTACATTAATTTGCAAACCTATTTCTGCTGCTGCTGTTTCAAGTGGTTCAAAGACTTCCTGTAGGGCTGCAAGGGATCTTCCGACAATATTGAGGTCATCTGCATAACCAACTATTTGAGAACTTTTAAAATATATAGTGGAGCTGGTGTTAACAGATGTTTTTCTGATAACATATTCAAGAGTCAGATTGAACAGTGTAGGTGCCAAACCATCACCCTGCTTGAGATCCTGGGATACAACAAATTCTTCAGTTATCTCACTGCCAATTTTCACCATACATTTTGTATTGCTCATTGTGGATTTAACCAGCCTTATGAGTTTTGTTGGGATCTTAAATTCTAGTAGGATGCCATAGAGCTTTTCTCTGCTTATGCTGTCGTAGGCCTGCTTAAAATCTATAAACAGCTGGCATATATCTACGTCAAATTACCAGCATTTTGTAAGTATTTGCCTAACTGTGAACAGTTGGTCGCTGGTGGACCTGTTTCTTATGAACCCTGCTTGATATTTTCCTATAATGTTTTCCGCATAGGGCTCAATCCGGTTCTTCAATATGGTGGTAAATACTTTATATGCGGTGCTTAGCAGCGAGATGCCTCTGTGGTTTTCACACCTCAATTTGTCTACTTTTTTATGTATTGGGCATATGACACTCCTCAGGTATTTCCTCAAGGGACCACATCTTTGTGATCAGTTTGAGTAGTTCAGAGGCAATGTTATCTACTCCTGGTGATTTATTGTTCTTCAGGCGGCTTTTTATTGCTGCCTTTGTCTCCGCTAGTGTTGATGAATTCACTATCTGATCATCCTCTAATGATATGGCTGTTGGTTGAGTTCCTGTGTCTGTATGTGGGTTGAGTAGACATTGAAAATATTCCTTCCACCTATCTTTTATCATGTCCGAATCTGCTATAATATCTCCATTTGTGTTTTTACACAGGGTTGTGTTCGGAGTGATGACATAACATGATTTTAAACTAATTGAAATTATGACTTCTTGTTTTTTTCACCTATTTTAAATACTTTGCACAAAACACAATTGAATTCATAGATACATTTAGATTGATAAAATGTATCATTAATTAAAAACTAAAAATTCAAAGGCGAAAATAAAAAAAATCCATACCTTTTCAAAAAAAAATAAAATAAATTCAAAAAATAAAATAAAATAAAATCCATATTTTTTACAAAAAAAAAATTAGCAATGATTTAAATTAAATGTGTTTCAGTTACAATGTCAGCTCGAGACTGATTGAGATTCTGCATAAGTAATTAATTTTACTATACACTTCATAATTATGTTTTATCAATATTTGCATACACAAAAGGGCATTTGAATCTGAACTGTGTTCATGTTTGCATACACAAAAGGGCATTTGAATCTGAACTGTGTTCATGTTTTGCTTATGATGAGAAAAATAATACTACAAATTAAGATAATTAAACATTAGCATCAAACTCAGCAAAACATTGATAAACATAAAAATTTTTAGTCCAATGAACCCAATCATCATCAAAAATTATCTGAAAATGAAAAACGTGTTTAAATAACAAGTGATCTTATAAATCATTTTAATCAAATATAATATAAATAATATATTTCATGATATATTTTACCACTGGATATAATTATCATGAAAAAATAATTGAAACTCATATGATATTATATTCACTGGTAGCAGATCCCCATTATCTTTGGTGGAGAAATATCTAAGAAATTCACAACACGGAAAAAAATCTACTCTATGGAGATTTTTTATAATTACTAATTATAGTTACTAAATATACATAAAAATATAAACATTTGTTATAAATAATCATCATAATTATCAAAAATTTTACTAATGTAATTGAAACTTGACAATAGAACATATTGATTTTATCTTGATATAAACATAGATGTCCATCCTCACTTATAAAGATGACAATCATTTTTTTTTTTATTTCAGATGAACTAAAAATATTCATAAACAACAATGTATAAAATTAATTCAACAAATTGCCATGTAAACAGAGGCGGATTTACCAATAAGTTAACTATGCTAAAAAGCTTAAGTCATGAAAACCTTCTTGTTGAAGTGTATATTCAAGAGATAGTTCAGGTCCAGATAAAGATAATCAAATTTCTTATCTACCACGAATACATTTTTTTATTGCACATAGTCCAAGAAACAAACTTTTATTGTTTTCCTTACAAGCTTATGAAAATTGTCAGGAAGCTATGGTAAATAACATATAATATATATAAACTTGATGCGTGACTTTCGATTGCACTCCTTGGACGGTCTAAGAAGATTTTTGGATGTCTCATCCAACCGTCGATTTAGTTTCAAGACAAGATACGCGAGATTTGTATGCCAGGTCTATATTTTTCACGGTTTTTCCAACTTTGAAGTCAAAAAACACCAACTTAGAGGCTTCGTAACATATATCTTCTATATATATATAAAGGCTTAGAATAGTGCTTCCATTCTTTTAAATCATTGTTTTCGAGTGTCCCGTAAGAGCCGGGTAATCGAAAATACAACAGGCAACAATAACATCTCACATAGTTCAGCAATGAGGTTCACCACCCATTCTGAATGTAGTGCCTTTTTTGGTGAAACGAGACTGGTGTATGGGTATACATAGATGTGTTGTTCTCCCTTTTATAAGGCAATGCACACCCGCACACCTTTCTCTGGTTACCCCACATTGTGGGATATGCCATGATGGTATGAATGATTTACTCAGAATTCGGAGTAGAACATTTAGTATGTAAGTGTGTGCCCCCCCCTTATAACTTTTGATCCGCTCAATTCACAGAGCCCAATAATTCAGAATATATAGATAGTTTTAGGCCCACAAAAATGTTATACTATGAATTTTGAATTTTTGTTTCAGTCAGGGGTTATCAACTATTGAAGTTTTATTTTATTTTTCCATATAATCTCAAAAACCATATAAGCTAGAACGCTAAAAATTAATAGAAATATAGACAAATACGAAATCTCAAATTTATTTTTACTCTCCACACTATAGACAAGTGTATTTTTTACTCTCCACTTCTATCTTCCTGAAGGGGTAGGCAGTGAGAACCGAACACCACATTCTTCTATCTTGACACATACATCGCCTCATCAACATTGATACACTGTCTCATACATGCTCATCTTGCTGATAATGCAATTTTACTCAAAATTTCTCAACAGGTATCACGTAGAAAATGCATACAATGTTTTCCGTGACAATGTTTTTGTGTGTATGGTGTATCGTGAAAACTTTTGTCCTCTGGGAATCTTATATTTGTTTACGAATCTAATAGAAATGTACTTCATAAAAATGCATTTAGAGATTGTCAACCTTTCAAAAAAAAAATTAACGCTTACTATGGTGTGGAGAGCTTAGTGTTGGCCACAACCCAGTCGTTTTAAATAAGTTCCAGAGTTGCAATTTAAATATTGTTGATATCTTGAGACATAATATAAACATAAGTATTCAGTATCCTACGGGTATTATGTATATACTCTTTGGTATTCAGTAATCCAACTGTTGATTCACTCATGAGAATTCAATTCTCTGAATGAATTGACATTATTAAGCCAAGATGCGTGTACGAAGAAACATTTTGTATGGCGTAGTGGACTTTTTGCATGCTAATAACACCAACTAGAGGCCTCGCAGCATATATATTCCATTACATGGATTTACTCAGAATTCGGAGTAGAACATTTTATGTGAGTTTTGTGTGTCAGTGTGTGTGTGTGTCTGTCTGTCCCCCCCTTATAACTTTTGATTCGCTCAATTTGCAGGGCCCAAAATTTCAGAATATATAAACAGTTATAGGCCTACAAAACTTTTATACTCAGAATTGTGAAGTTTTGTTTCAGTCAGGGGTTATCAACTTTTGAAATTTTGGTTTATTTTTCCATATATCTCAGAAACCATAAAAGCTAGAACGCTGAAAATTGATATAAACATAGACAAATACAAAATCTCAAATTTATTTTTTCAAAAAAATTCCAGGGTATCTCAAACATTTTTTATTAAGAAAAATATTTTTTTTATGATAAAATTATGAGTTTAACTGCCTATATTTCCAATTTTTTTAAAAATATCGAAAAAAGCGGAAACACCCCAACTAGATAATTTAATTTTCTATAAAAAATATTGACATTGTATTAGCACATCCCAATTTTTTTTTAACAATTTTTATAAAAATTGAATTTAGTGACGACATTGCTTCATACAATTTGTATGGTAATAGCCTACACACAATATCTAAGAAGACTTAATAGTTTGATACTAATCTCCAAACATACATACATAACATCATGTTGTTTTCATATTCTGGGTAGGATCAAAGGACTGACCTCCATACTATCCTATCTTGACATACATACCTAGGTACATGTGTTGTATAGAAAACCAAATATCTAAAAATATTAAATAATTTGTATTTATGGGTTTATAGTTTGGTACTTATTCTTCAACTATACGTACTATCGCTATTGACAGTTGGATCTCATGTGTTACATGCAACTAGTTATTACCAAAAATATAGTTCTAAAAATCCTCTTTTTAAATATTAATTTAATTAGAACTATTTCACTAAGGTTCATTATCTTGAATGTCACTATCATCCTTAAGTGTGCTGTTATTTTAATTAGATAATAAATAAGAATATTAGAAAAATAATATATCATGTGATTTGTTTGCAAAACTCAGTGCAATTTGTCGTGTAATCATTTATCGATCATCATTGAGTATAAAAGAGCCATAATGCAGCATAATATGCATCTGTCAAGTAGTGGATACCTTATCAAGTACAAGATAGATCATTAGATAAATTGTCCAATGAAAAAGATGGGAAAATACACATTATTTTTGTTACTCTTGTGTGGAGTCTTTTACCAATTCGAATTTCATTCTGTGCATGACAAATCATCACAACAGGAACATGATTCACCAAGTAAGATTTCATTGTGATTATTATTGGTAATACAATGATTTTGAATTTCATTCTAATTTAATTGATCTTCATTTTGTCTTAAAAAAAAATATAAACTTCAAATTTTATTTATAATCAGGGGGCAAGTCTTGTCCAACCGGTGAAATCAAAACCCTCACGATTACCCATATCATGGATATAATTATTATATGGAGTTCTATAATATCTTAAGATGTCATAGAACTCCATATGATAATTATATCCATGATATGGGTAATCACGAGGGTTTTGATTTCGCCGGTTGGACTTGCCCCCAGGCCCTAATTTATGAGGGCGCCATCGTTCCAAATGACTCGCTATCACTCCAAATTGCAATGCCGAATGAAAAGCCCGTGAATGGGAGCCTTTATGTTTTAAATCTCCACAAATATATAGTTAAAATAAAAATTAAACTATAGTTAAAATAAAAGCTGTAACAGATGTAACTTCATATTTTAACCAGATTGTGTAAATTATTTTTTCAGACGGAGTAAAAAAACAGGATGTTCTCAAATCTGTAAAGCTTCGCTTTTACTCTGGGTAAACCTGTGAATTTCATTCAAAATTTTATTTCTTTTCAATATTTTTTTTCTTTATCATAAAATTATAAATTTTCTTGTAGAAATTCATCGGCTGAATATGTAGATTATAACCTAGGAGATTCTAAGAATCTTCTAAATCACGCTAACTTCACCAAAGATAACATCACAGTATTTTACATTCATGGATACAAAGAAGATGCCAAAGTAGAGAGCGTTCAGACAGTTGTTGCATCATACCTTCAATGGAGTCCCAATGTAAACGTTGTTCTCGTTGACTGGTCAAAACTGGCAGGAGGATCCTATCATGTCAATGCTGCATTGAACGCTGGAATTGTATGTATGAATTAATTATACATTAATAATAGTAAGGTTTCATTGCCGAGTTGGATAGATGTCCTACTCTTGAGCCAAATGTTGTAGATTCAAAACCCATCAGAATTAAAGAAATGATATAAATAATTAAGTATAGGACCTTGTCATTAATTTAAAATACTTTGAGTTACCTTGGAATCAAAAATTCATGAAAGTATTGTTCCATTTTGAAATTTTTCTATAGATGTACAATTTTCAAACAAAATGAATTTTCAAAATGTACTGCATTCTTAAATTTTATAATTAGGTCCACAAAAATTACATTGAAATACTCCTCTCAAGAAATTCAGAGGACGAGTTCACTTTTTAGAGTTAATTTTGCTGTAATATGTCTGATCACATAGAATAATAAAATTGTAGTCTGACCATAATAAAGAATGTCAAACTATCAATATACAAAAGTCGGACAGCACGATTATGTCACAGGTCAATTCAATCAGGACTTCACAACGGTTAGCGTAAAATAAGGATAATTATGTATGTCATAGATTGAAATCATAAATAAATAAAAACACTAAATCAGTTGGAATACAACAGAAAAAAATTATTGTCACAAAAAATATTGTTCTTGATGGGCACATAGTGTATTTTCCTCATTTCATACTGATGCGATGTCTATCGCTGGCACTTCAGGGCAGGTCCTCATGGCTCCAGGAGGCAATAACCGACCCATTTTTCCTGACATGGTTTCCGCGCAAGGAACGCCGATTTGCGTTTGACAAGCGCAGTCTGTGTTGTCAAGAATCATGTCTAATTCCGACTGTCAAATCGTCACATATTTTGAAGTTTAACTGTCAGTTTTATGAGATTGATTCACCTGACGTTTGACATTTTTTTTTCTTGTGGTATTCGTGGTTTCTTGGTAATTTGGCGTTGAATTTAAAAAAGAAAACGCGAACGGAAGAGGTCACATAATTATGACTAACCGAATATCATCAAATATTATTGTATATTATCAAATTTATTGCTTGTGAAATGAGTCTCCTAAATGATAAATCAAACGATATTAATAATTTATTAAAGAAAAGAATAATATATGTCATTACCTTATTGCCATAGTATACATTGTATTGTACAAACATTAACTCTGGATGGTTGGAAGAAATAGTCGTTTGGCAATAAGCCCGCCAGTGTACGAATTACATATATGTACTAGAAGTTACAAATAAATAAATAGAAAATCATTAATGTATTTATAGGTGGCCAAATCAGTAGCTTACCAAATGAAAACCATGTTTGATGGTGGACTTCCAGTGGACCATGTACATATTGTGGGTCATTCTTTGGGTGGACAAGTGGCAGGATTTATTGGCAAATCCTTGATTGATGAGCATAACACAAAATTGAAAAGGTAAAAGAAAAATTTATAAATGATCTCAAAACTACAGTATTTATGAAAAGGTTGCTAAAAATGAGTAATTTAACTCAGCGATTGGTGTACTGAACAATTTCGTTTTTTGTAACTGTTTAATGCAATCCTATTCAATATAAATGGAATGTTGGAGTAATTCAATTATTGGAAAAAGTGAACAATATGTTATTGAATTATTGATAAAAAATAACTGTGACGATTTCAAGTAATTTATTTGGTACTATCCACTAAATTTATTATGATTGAAAATATTATGAAAAACACCCTATACACATGTCATGATTTTAAAATACAGATGTATAATACCATTTTTTTTTAATCCAGAATAAGCGCATTGGACCCAGCATTCCCTCTGTTTTATCCTGGATTACTTTTGGGTCAAATTTCTGCTAATGATGCTGAATTTGTTGACGTAATCCACACAGCTGCTGGAACTTACGGTGCTCCAGTACCCACTGGAAGCGTGGACTTCTGGCCAAACGGCGGACGTGCTGTGCAACCTGGATGTCCAGTCTCAGCTTTCGTACCTATGTCTCCTGAGAGTGAGTCCAAAAATTATATTATAATTCAAGGAACATGCCTAAACAAAAAAAAAAATACTAATGAATCATACATTGTAGATTTAAAACTAAATGAACATATGAAAGCTTACCTACATCAATCTAACAATGTCTTGATCAAAACCTTTTAAGGAACTGATATGCTTATTTTTACAGTTTATTTATAAGTTAACCAATTTTTTTCAAAGTAACTAATCTTTATATTTGACTTATCAATTTCAGATCTGTGCAGCCATTGGAGGTCATGGCGATACTGGGCTGAATCTGTGCAATACCCCGAAGCATTCTTGGCTGCTAAAAAATCATCACACAGTTCTCTAGGTGACAATTCAATGGCATACATGGGTATCAGTGCAAATAGCAGGTTTGTTTGTACCATTGATTACATATTTTATACATTCAACAATAATTATTCATATTTACTCAAATTACATCATAAGTATTTTTTTTTAACAATAGGTTAATTTCAATTTAATTGAAAGAAATAAACAACAAAACCATGTTCCATGTGATAATTGTTGGATCAATATTGAAGAAAAATCTGTTTTACAGTCTGTCTATGTTTCCTTTTACTAATATTTTTTGTATACAATTAAGACTTTATGTTTCAGCGCACATGGAAACTATTACCTGAGAACAAGTTCTGAATCTCCATTTGGTTTAGGAAAAGGTGGAATTGCTCACTAAAGATCATGAAAAAGTGAAAATTTATAATTTGTCCTGACAATAAGACCATTTACATATTATAGAATAAACTAATTTATGCATATATGACATTTAGATAAAAATATTTATTATCAATCAATAACATTATAAAATAAATTATTTTCAAAAAAAAATCATTTTATAACTAGTGTTTTATATTTTTATTAATATTTTAATATTATGGACAATATCAATCACAAATGCAATTTATTCATAACAAATGTTTATATATATATACATACTAACTAGCAAATGATCACAGATTATTGGGTATGTAAAAGATTTCTTTTTAAAAAAGCCTTTGAAAACAAAGATTGATTTATATATATATATATATATATATATATATATATATATATATATATATATATATATATATATATATATATATATATATATATATATATATATATATATATATATATATATATATATATATATATATATATATATATATATATATATATATATATATATATATATATATATATATATATATATATATATATATATATATATATATATATATATATATATATATATATATATATATAGGAAAAGCAACCAGCTATAAAGAACAAATATTGACTAGCAAATTAATTATACACGCTCATAAAAAATACTACATGAAATTAATAGATATTATTATAACCAAGATATATTGAAAAATATATACATGCATATAATTATTTGTGAATACATAATAATAAGTATGTATTTTAATCAATCTTTATTTTAATTTACATGCATATTTAGTCAGGCAACTGCAATTCTGCTTTCAGCCTCTGAATTTTCAGTGGTAAAAGTTGAACCATTTCTCGACAAACACTTAACTCGGCAGTCATCAAATCTGCTGCAAATTTATCTGTATCACAGTACTCAACCAGTTTACTATAGGCATTCAAGGTCTCCTCAATATTGTTCAATTGAGTTTTCTTATCCACAACAATCATTTTCATGAAGAGTCTGCCAATATGGAAATAGGCCACAAGCGCTGGTTTTACTAAATCCGCTGGAAATTTTTTAGGCATATTATGAGAAACGGGTTCTTTGATAGAACTCAGAAAGCTATTAAAGTGTTTAATACTCTGTTCACACAAATGGTTTATCTTTATCAATGCTTGAGGATTTGGCCTTTCGGGTTGTTTTTGAATACGTTCCAGTTTGATATCTAAAATATCAGAATAAGTTTCTCCCAACTCGTACCAGATTTGTCTACATAACTGAACATAATAAAGTGGATTGAGGTCTTTTATTATTTCCTCCAAAAGGTCTATACGCCTTTTGTGCATCTTCGCTTGTCTTTCTTCGTTATCTTCAAAGAATGCTAAATATTTGTACAATTGAGATGCATCTTGAATAATCTGAACATGGTCTGAAGCGAGATTTTCCATGGAATAATACTTTTTAGCTTTGTCAATCCATGATTGAACATTCAAGAACACAGCTCTGGCATCCTCAAATGTAAGAATAAATTGATCAGATATTTGTCTTTCATAAAGTGATAAATCCAAAGTAGGAAAAAAAAGATCTGATAGATCATTTACTGACACAGTACTGTCTTCTGATAACTGTAATTTAGTAAGATCTGGAAATGAAAGAATATTTTTTTTATTAATTAATAAATATTTAAAAATATAACATTGTATCTCTTATAAGGGGTGAATCAAAATTGCATTTTAACATATTGTTAGAAATGTATAGTGAATTTATAAATGTAGATTACATATTTACTTTAAAATGTAATGAAAATAAATAATAATCAATCAATTTAATAATTTACAATCTTTCTGAAAAATAAATATAATGTCAAAAAAAAAATAGTTGTGTAAAAATTGGAGTCAACATAATATGTACAATATGGTAATTATTTACAAGTGGTATAAGTCTTCAATTTTGCTGAATTTTTTTCTATAGATAGATAAAAATATACAGATTACGGGAAAAATAGTAATTTTCCCGAAAAAAATTAAAAAAAAAAATTACATTATAAAAAATGTATGAAGTTTCCCAAGTGTATAGTTGCTTTTCTGACATCTATGGGCGAATATTCAAACTAATTGTTAGTATAGAAACACGCCGCGAAAATAGAAACATGCCGCGAAAATCTGAACTAAATGAAAATTCTATGAAATATCGAAAATTAATAAAATTTAAAAAAAAACAAGGTTATAAAATATATAAATACTACTTACACGTCAGGTCTTGAAACCAATTTTTACCAAAAGTTTGCTTAGAATAGGTTGGTTAGGTTTGTATTTAGTTATTATTGCGACTTGCGTGAGCGAGTTGCATTATACATTGAGTGACAGTATGTAATGCAACTCGCTCACGCGAGTCGCAATAATAAATACATACAAACCTAACCTAACCAATTTTTACCAAAAGTTTGCTTAGAATAGGTTGGTTAGGTTTGTATTTAGTTATTATTGCGACTCGTGTGAGCGATTTGCATTATACATTGAGTGACAGTATGTAATGCAACTCGCTCACGCGAGTCGCAATAATAAATACATACAAACCTAACCTAACCAATTTTTACCAAAAGTTTGCTTAAAATAGGTTGGTTAGGTTTGTATTAACCAACCTATTATTATAATTTTGATGATGTATTCGCATTTGTTTATAATTTGCAAATAAATTATATTTAATAACAAATTTAGGTAGTTGTATGGTAACTACCAGTTTTAATATTTTTTATGTGATATTTTTTCGCAAATATTGTCTGTCATATATTTTGTAGTACGCATTTGTCTGTGGTTTAGTTTTCAGTTTTCTGTCGCGTTCAGCCGAGCGGTTCAACATACTTGTTATGTGGGTACCAGGTCACAATGATATAACAGGTAACTGTAAGGCAGATGAACTGGCCAGGGCAGGTACCCTGTTACCTTTAGAAACAATAAATCATCGACCCGGGGTTCCCATGGCAACATGTAAACTCCGGGTCGATGAGAAAACGATAACTCGTGCCAATCAAAGATGGTCTGAAGAAAGCACGTGTGCCATTGCCAAACAAACATGGCCAAAATATGATCTCAAAAGAACAAGGGAGATGCTCTCGTTCAGAAGGGACTCACTAGCCAGAGTCACATCGGTATTAACAGGGCACTGGCTCATAGGAAAACATGCCAGAAGGCTTGGTTTAGAGGCATCTGATTATTGCAGAGCATGCCAAGACGAAGAGGAAGAAGAGACGGTAGTCCACTTCCTCTGTCAATGCCCTGCTCTCTCCAGAAATAGGAGGAAATTCTTGGGAAGTTTCTTCTACGATGACCTGATGGACATAGCGTATGCTGATATTAGCGACGTTCTGACATTTATTAACCACTCAGGCTGGTTCAATGTGGTTTAGTGAAGGGGAAGGACAACCCCACTGTGGTATCACAAAGGGCCAACCGGCCTAAGTGTGTTCTCCTTGGAGAGCTGCCACTCAAAAAAAAAAAAAAAAAAATTGGCTCGCGTATTTAATAAACGTTAAAAATAAGAAATTAGTAATGATTTTTCTGGTTTTTTTATCGTGAAAATCGAATGTTTATAGATATTTTGCGTGTTAATATGTGTAAATTGTGATTTAATAAAAGTATTGTTGGTTATTTGACTTCAAATGAGAAAATAGTCACGTGCAAACTCGGCGATAGGTGTCGTTAAATTAGACAATTCTTCATACATTGCAATTTTATTTTTTTTTTATTTTTTCAGGCGTTTCCCGGGAAAATTACTATTTTTCCCGTAATCTATATATTTTTATCTATCTATAGAAAAAAATTCAGCAAAATTGAAGACTTATACCACTTGTAAATAATCTGCATATAAATAAAGTAGACCTGGTAAGATTGTCGTTCTGGATTTGCACATGTTTGTGCACGGCTAAATTCATGTCAGTCTGTCTGTCTGTCTTTCGTTTGAAATCTTACTATGTCAAAATCGTCAATTTTACAGTAGAGCAAAAATCTTATAATATTACATTTTTATAATATAACATTTGAAACAGTATAAAAACACAAAGCCTCGCGAGCTAATGTTTTTTATGTTATTTTCAAAAGAAAGTATGTTTTAACGTTATATAATAAGACTTATAGAATGCTTTTTTGCATTACTCGCCGAGTCTCCAAAATTGATTTATGAGAATATATCCTTACGGTTATTATAATGCCAACTGATGCCAACGTAAAATTTTGTTTGTTCCCGTCATAGCCAGAGCTCAAAAGGCACGAAATAATAAAATCCTACATAGGGAGAGGGAACAATTTACACGGAACAAGTGTTTCCTTTTGCATTGTGGGTCAGATTTGCTTTACTTGCATTGTTTTACCGATTTAGCTGTCAAAATGGTGATTCTTTACAAGTGGCCTACAACGCCAATTATATTGATTTTTTGTTTAAAGATAGTCAATATTATACATATTTCGGGAAAAATATTCTTTTTTTGTGGAAACGCCTAATTTTTAAAAAAAAAAAATACGAAAAAATATATAAAGAGTATAAATGGTTGGTTTTCGACATCTATCGGTAAATTTTCAAACTTATGGAAACACAATATAAAATCATTTTTACAAAAAACAACTTTATTTCTACGAAATTTTGTAAAACAGGAATACAGTTTAAAAATATATAAGATTACAAAATATTTAAATACCTTCAACTTTCGTGTCAGGTCTTGAAATTTAATTATTATTTAACTAAGGAATATTATTTGAATGACATCACAAAAGCGCCGCAATGCGTTTAAAAATATAAGTTTTCTTCCGATGAGAATAATATCTAATTATGAAATAATATTACTATCAACAACTATTGATTATTGATTACAGTTTAAAAATATATAAGATTACAAAATATTTATATACCTTCTACTTTCGTGTCAGGTCTTGAAATTTAATTATTATTTAACTATGGAGTATTATTTGAATGACATCACAAAAGCGCTGCAATGCGTTAAAAATATAAGTTTTCTTCCGATGAGAATAATATCGAAATAATAAAAAGGTCATCAAAATGAAATATTATTATTAACAACTATTGATTATTTATTATAAAATAATGTATGCTGTGCACGTTACAACTTTAAAAACACATTCGTTCTATATGGGCAACCCAAAGTTTGAATTAATTGGACTAACATAAATAAAAAAAATACTTATTTAAAAATAATCAAAATGAGGTAATTAACTACATTTTGATGATGGAGAATAGAGTGCTTTTACTCATCATAATATGCCCATGAGACACAAAGCGAAGATGCAGGTCGATAAATTGCAGCATCCAGAGTAATTTATCTTTTCACGGCACTCACGGTTGAGGGCAAACGTTCGTTCTTCCTCGCGGGTGCTCAGGTTGACGTGGCCAAGTCTTCATGGACTATTGGCATCGTCATGGGCATGTTCATGGGGCGTGTGGCTGGGGCCATGTGTCCATGCGGAGTAGCCGCAAAAACAACACTGGCAATGGACTGGAAGCCCGCACCTTGTGAAGTCCACTAGATATTGTGACGTCCACCAGGTGTTGGTTAACACTGTACCGAATATATTTTTTAAATACCTACCATAAAAGCTTCGTTTCATTTTGTTGCATGAACCGCCGAAGGCGGCCATTTACCGCGCAGCGGTAAAAAGTAGGCTGAAAGCCCTAGCTTAGAAGCTGAGCGAAGCGATGCTTCTCAGCTAGTTACCTATAAAATTTAAATTGTTAAGTTCAGAATTTCACCCCTTACCTGAAGAAAGTTTACATGGAGCATCCTCATCAGAATCATCAGTGTGACTCATGAGTCTGTCTTTTGAATTAGATAATAATAGTAAACCATATTTAATCCAACATCTGGCTACATCTGCAGTTCTATGCTTTAAGGTTTCTACTTTAGCATCGTGTACTTCACTTCCAGCTTCTTCTGCGAGTAATTCTTCTTCGTATATATCCAAAACATAAGATGCTGCAGCTAAATGATGTCTAGACTGCTTAAATCCATTCTTTTCCATAAAAAATTGAGACAATGTTGCTGAGTTCAATGCCCAATCAATAGGTTCATAATCTTTATATTCTAGTTGTCTCTTCAATGTAATATGGCAATACACTGCAGATTTCAAATAATCTTCTAAACTTCCATATATTTGTGCCAAATAATAGAGTGTTAGAGTATGAGTTTTCTCAAAATTTACCACAGATAATTTACTGGGTTCATCCTCAGGCCCACGAAACAAATCTCCAATGTCAACAGGAATCAAAGCAGACTCCTTGAAATATTTATACAGTGCCTCGGCTTTGTCTAGAAATATTTTAGACTGCTGGGCATCTTCTCTGTGAGACCACAAAATACCGAGTTGATTGAGTGCTGTTAAAGCAACAATAACAGTTTCAGCATTTTTATCTTTATTTTCTAAAAGATCAATACACCTGGTCAAATACTTTTCTCCTTCTGTTAACTCTTCTGTGTCAATAGCTATAATTCCGATATTCAAAAGTACAGCACTAAACATTGCCTCGTACAATAATTTAAGTTTATCGTCCGTTTCTAATTCCAAGATTTTAGAAATTGTACATTTCATTGTTTGTAAAATACTTCTTGCGGCATATTTCGATGCGTATGGTTCATCTTCAGGGTCGTGTTTACTATCTTCATCTAATAATTTTCTAACTTTTTCGTAATTCTCCTTCAATCCAATTGTTATTTCTTTTTCAACACCCATATTTATAATTTCCAATCAATTATTTTAAAAGCAATTGATTCACAAAATATTCTCTCATCAAACAAACAGAAACAAACGTCAGTTGTCAGATCGAGTTCTATTCATTTCAAAATAAAACTAAAACTAAACTCGATACAAGCAATAAACAACCGCACGTACATATTTATTGACATGGAATCATAAGGAACTTCTAATATTTTCCAATAATGTATTTTGATCGCTATCTGCATAATGATAATGTTTTTTAGTCATAGAAAATCTTGATGAAAACGCGCAGTGTGACCGTTTTCCAAACTGCCGAAAATACCGCACTTGTGGCGAAAATATACTAAACCCAATGTGAAAAATACTAAATTTTTTAACGATATTTGGGAAAATACTAAGAAAACACGCATATTATATTTAAAGTATAATTGTTACGTATATAAATAACAAGGAAGAGCGTGGAAAACGAGTTAATAACCGGATAAACAAAATAATATGGCTGGGGAGAAAGAATGTGCCGCGAGTAAGAAATGGAATCATATGAAATTCGGTTATATGTACAGAATAATAATGATCATCTTTGCAGAAAAGAATTAAAAAATAATCGGGTGTCATGTACTTGAAAATCCAAATACTATATTCAAAGCAAAAATAATATAGGTTGTTATCGCATATAACAAAGAAGAGCGTTGATGAGTGTTTAAATGCCGGCTAGTCAATACAATAATTAAATATGGTGGAGACGAAAGAACGTGTTGAGAGTATAAATTAAAACAATGCTTCAATTGACAGAAATACACGCGTAATAGAAATTATCGGTTAGTAAAATTTGCTGTAAAATTAAGAAGAAAATTAATTAGAAAACTAGTGATGACGGCCGCTGAAAAGAATTATAACATACAGGAAATACACGTGGAACAAAGAATAACAGTGCTGAAAAGAATAATCAAATACATGAAATGCACGTGTAATATTGATGACAATCTTGCTAAAATAAATTACGAAACGAAACGTTCAGAGCAAAGAAAACAAATAATAATAAATCAGAAAGATCTTACCAACCGCTGCTCTCGTTCCGGGTCTATAGATGAAACACTCACTACATAATATCACTTTTTATTAATTGAAAATAACTTAAAACTATCTTAAATTCACCCCTCGTTGGTTATATGGACCTGAAACACACTTATTCACTATTATACGATTATTTAAGTTATATTTATTCTTAAAAGTTATTTTTAATAGTAACTTAAACTATCTTAAATTCACCCCTCGTTGGTTATATGGACCTGAAACACACTTATTCACTATTATACGATTATTTAAGTTATGTTTATTCTTAAAAGTTATTTTTAATAGTAACTTAAACTATCTTAAATTCACCCCTCGTTGGTTATGTATGGACCTGAAACACACTTATGCACTACCATGCAAATATGAAATTTAATGCTGAGTATCAAGCAGACGCCTCGCAGAGATAAGATTTTCTCTTTCAACGTTCGCGGTCTACGTTTGTTTTAAAAAATATATATATAAGTTATCTTTCGTACGCGTGAGTTAAAATTCGTCTATCCCGATCAAGCGTCCACTCAAATACTGATTCAAACCAGCTATCGCGTCCACCGCTGGAGACGGGGGGGGGGGGGAGGAGCTACCCCACCGCGCGGCGGGGCGCATTCTACCATCTGCCAATAGGAAACCTCCATTTCACCTACCAAGTTAGAAAGTATAAAGTTCCAGGAATATGCATTGAATATAAAATTATTAGAAATGACATATTTACAAAATATAAGCATTGTTTAAACACATTAAGGACCCAAAGACCCGTTAATATGATAAAACCATTATAAGAGAAAGTTTTCCAAGAATCAAGGTATTTTGTTGAAACAAAATAATAGATGTCTGGCTTCTATGCTACCATAACCCATGGTAATATTTTGATCATAATACCTATGTATATATCAATCGGCCCTCTTTTTTGATCAAGATATACCATGTGAAGACCAAAGAAACCAAACATCATGTAAGTAGACAAAACTATTATGCCGGAGCTGAACGAATCTCATCGGCATGAACTTTAACAGGCTTCCCGCGACGTTCTACCCAGTAAACGTGTCCTCTTCCGATGGGCAATAAGATCCGATGCGGACCACTCCATTTAGGAGCAAATCCAGCGTGAAAACCGGTATTCATATCAGACTGAGGGTGTTCTCTAATTAATACAGCCTGCCCTATATCGTATTTCGAAACCGTATCATTATCAGGTGCGTAACGTTGTCGATATTCCTCCTGAGACGCTCGTATTTCATTATCTAACTGGGTACGCTCACGTGCTCCCGCTGTTGGGATGATATCTCCATCGGGAGAATGAATCATCCATTCACCTGGACGGGGAATGTCGTAACCTAATAATGCCGTGCTAGGAGATACGCCTGTTGACTCATTACGACGACCACGTAACGCATATAAAATAGTCGGTAAATGTTCATCCCAACGATTATGAGGTTGACCTTGTAAATAAATACGCAACGCTTTCTTTATTTCTTGGTTTCTACGTTCCGTAATATTCGCTCGTGGATGGTACACTGCCGTTGTCCAGTGCAAACATTGCCATCTATCTAGTGCGCTGGTCCACAAACGATTCTTAAAATTAGTGGCATTATCCGACAAGATCGCTTTTGGATATCCGTAACGAGAGAATACGTCATCTTCTAATATTTTAATTATAATCGGAGCTCTACTCGATCGTACCGCAAACGCTTCCACCCATCGTGTATATAAATCCGTAACTACTACAATAAAACGCTTGCCGTGTGTGGATATAGGATAGGGTCCCATCAAATCGACTGCGCATACGTCAAATGGTTTATGTACGTGAGTATTACCTAATGGGGCCGCAGGACGAGTCGGTACGGCTCTCGATAGAGCACACGTCATACACGCTCTCACATATTGCTCAACGTCAGTACGCATGTTCGGCCAAAAGAAATGGCGTGCCGCAGCCCGAGTCGTTTCTTTAGCTCCGGGATGACCTGCCACACGATTATCATGATACGTAGATATAACCTTCAAAACCATCGATCGGGGTACAAATAAACGCATATCATCATCCGCAAATTTTCTCCAAAGATAATCACCTAATAACGCATAATCACGTAAATATTGTTGTTCGTGACGTGCCGTCGATGTATTTGGTCGAGATAATAATATACGCAACCTATTTATACGTCGTTGTACGTCGGTATCTCTTTTCTGTCGTAACCGTATTTCTTCCGCAAGACTTACATCTAATACCTCAACATCGTCGGATGACTCAACCGCGTCCGGCTGGTCCTCCGTCACCACATCATCTTCCGTTTGATGTACTTGTGCCGTTATCTCATTCGTTTCCGTTGATGGGTACATCATGCGACTTAAATCTTTTGTGTCTGCCTCCGTTACTATTGGGGACGATTCGGGATTTCGGGATAACGCATCAGGGAGTTCATTTTTACGACCGGGACAATGTTCAACTGTAAAATCAAATTCCTGTAAGAGGAGTGCCCATCTGATGAGCTTTGCCCTATCATTTTTCGCCGTATTCAACCATGTTAATGCTTTATTATCCGTGCGTAGCTTAAACGATCGTCCTTCTAAATACGGACGATATCTTTTAATGGCCCATACGGCCGCAAACGCTTCCTGCTCATTCGAATGCCATTTTTGTTCGGCCGGTGAAAAACGCATACTCGCATATGATATAACATCCCGTTCTCCGTCAGAGCGTGGATGATATAATACGGCCGCAATACCTAACTTACTCGCGTCTGTTTGTAAAATAAATTCGCGATTAAAATCGGGTCGTGACAATTTTAACGGTTGTGACATAGCCAACTTAATATTACGCATAGCGGTATCGGCTTGGCTATTCCACCGATACGGCCGATTAACTTTTAATAAATCGGTTAACGGAGCAGCAATCTCAGAGAATCGCGGTACATACTCTCGTAACCAATTACACAGTCCTAAGAAGCCACGTAGTTCTTTACGAGTTCGCGGAGCTGGTGCAGAGAAGATCTCCTTGCAATGAGACATTTGAGGATAATTTCCTTCCGCAGTAACAACATGTCCCAAATACTCTATTTCTGACGTGGCTAATTTACATTTATCAGGCGAGCATCTCAACCCGAACTGATCTAACCTTTCAAAAACCAGTCTTAAGTGATGAAGATGACTCTCCCAGTCAGAAGAATAGATTACAATATCGTCTATATATACAATGCAAAATTCTCTTAGATAACCGGCAAGAACCTGCTGACACATCGCTTTCTGAAAGCAGCTCGGGGCTCCCTTAAGTCCGAAGGGCATAACCTTAAATTGATATAACGCACCGTCAGGGGTAGAAAATGCCGTATATGGTTTAGAAGCAGGATCGAGAGGCACTTGCCAATACCCCTTTGTTAAATCTAACGTGGAAAATATCCTTGCGTTTCCGAGATCCTTTAATGTTTCGTGGATGACCGGTAAAGTGGAGACCTCGCCCTCAGTGACGTCATTTAGCCGACGGAAGTCTACACAGATACGATAATCATTATCTCCCTTTTTCGGAGCCATCACGATAGGAAAACAATACGGAGATCTACTCGCTTCGATTACGTCATCAGTTAACATTTCTTCGATTTGTTTATGTAAATTACGTTTCTTAGCGTCTGATAAACGGTACGGTGGGATACGAATGGGTGTCTCATCTTTCAGCCGGATAACGTGCGGCTGCAACCGAGCAGGGCCTGCATATGGGGTAAATAAAGCATTAAATTCTCGCAATATTTTATGTAATTCATTTTTTTTCGCATTAGATAAGTCGTTCGTAATATTTGGTAACTGTACGTTAGTTAAATTTGGTTGACGCTTCATTGAATGAAAATATGCCGTAATTCTTTCCTTCTTGCCGAAATACAACGCTCCACGAATAAAATCAATCACGCCGTGTTCCGCTATTAACCAATCTATACCTAATATTACGTCATCTCGGAGACCGTCGACTACTAAAAATTCGTTTTTTATCTTAACGTCTGCTATCGAGCAGTCTATTTCAGCTTTCGCTACTACCGTCATTTTGGCCGAAGCATGTGCAAGATTTAAACTCTTTACATCACAAAATTTTCTTCTATACTTGTGTACTAAATCTGCACGAATTAAACTGTGAGAGGCGGCAGAGTCTACTAACGCTACATAGAGACGATCATCGATCGTCACGCTTATCCGTGGGAGGCTAACTTTACCAATCGCACATACACCGTCTACTTTATGTTCTAGTTCGCAAATTCCGTCACTGTACTCCTCTTCGTACCTACTCATCACTTTCGCCATCTCATTACTACCCAGCGCAACTACTGCAGTACCTAACTTGTGATCCGGCGCGACAACCGGTTTCCTTTCTTCGAACTCCTCTGACGCAACTACCAGCTTCTCAACATCCGACGTACCTGACGCAACTATCAAATCCCTATCGTTCAACACATCTACCAACTCTACCTCCGACGCGAATTTCGAACTATCTCGTATGTAAACTGCCTTCTCATTATTAGCCTCCACGGTCTCAATACTATCCTCATCATCTCTATGCACATCAGCCTCTACCACCATCTCAGTAAAACCTACAGAGTTTTGATCGCCTATTTCTACTACTTCAACAGATTCAATCGTCTCATTATTAGCCTCCACGGTCTCAAGGCTATCCTCGGCATCATCCTCTCTATGCACATCAGCTTCTACCACCATCACAGCAAAACCTACAGATTTTTGATGGTCTCTTTCTACAATTACTTCATCAACAGACTCAATCATATTAATAGCATTCTCATTTTTAGTACAGGGCGCCAGTTCCACGTTTGTTAACCTGGTGGAAAACAGGTTTAATTTCTTCGGGAGCCCGCGACAGGTCGAGGTCCGTAATTTGTGTTCCTGTCGGGGCGGCGAGCGTTTCCCGATGCCGATGCGATAAACTCGTTTCTTTCCACGCAATCTTTATTAAAATGACGACCAGGGCAAAATTGACATTTTGGTAACTGTTTTCTGTTATTTACTGGGCTATTATTATTAGGGCGCGAATTCGCATTACGGTTGTTTGGACGTATATTATAATTATCCTGCCGGTACGTTGAGGTATTATAGTTATTACCGCTTTCGCACGAATTGTCACGTTGGGTATTCCTATTTTCATGATTACGTTCGGCAACTGGCTGAAATAACGTTTGTCGGGGGAAATCAATCATCATAACTTTTTCTTTAAGCGACGTGAACGTAAAATTTCCGAAAATCACTCCAACGTCTAAAATACTGCGATAAGTGTCTCTCATCAGATATATTAAGTCAGCACATGTAGCATCCGACGGAGCCGTTTCAAAGAGCCGCATATGAACCGCTTCCTTCCGCTTAAGGAATGCGATTCCACCCTCATCCGCACGCTGACGGTCACCATAATAATTAGCCATAAGCGAAGACCGGGCAACGTCTATTCCGTATCTACCAATTAAAAAACCTTTGAATTCATCCCATGTCCATTTACCCTGCGCATGAGGAGACCACCAACGCTTGGCTTCTCCTCGCAACCTCTGAGACGCACGGCCGACCATTGACGCAGGAGAACAAAATATGTGGTCGAAAAACGCTTCGCATGCCGTGATAAATAAAACAGGGTCTTCTTCTGGAAGACCGCTGAACGTATCTTCCAGTTCGCGACGTTGTAAATATGGGAATAAATGTTCAATTCCTGGGCTATCGTTTCTTGGGGGTTCTGGAAAATCGCGGCTAACATTATCATTTGTTCTTTCCCTAGTAACGTGTCTACTATCTCCTCCGCCGCCATCGTTTTCGCGCTCTACTACTCCGAAAATAAGATATTTGAATAAACGAAAAATAAGTTGAAATAACATTTTTTTTGTTAATACGAGAAAAAACAAACGAAAAGTAAACGCTCAAAACCTCAGGGTGGTTCGATAAAAACTACTGTTTTTAAAAATGGCTACACGTTGGATAGCGCCAAATTGTTATCGCATATAACAAAGAAGAGCGTTGATGAGTGTTTAAATGCCGGCTAGTCAATACAATTTTAGCGGTATGTGCGTTGGGAGGATGTTTTATATTTAATAAGATTATTAATAAGAAATCAGAAAAGGTTGCGAGTTTATTGCGTGTTCTAAATTCATCTCCCAAAACAAATACAACTATTTTTAGATATTGCAATTGTTTTAATCAGCTATTTATTTATAATTGAAATAATAGAATGATGATAGGTTTCATAATAAAAGAAAACTTACTCAGATTAATTATATTTTCAGATTAAAACAGTTAACAAATTTAATTAGATTGTTTCGCGATACTAGGGTCGGTCGGGATAAAATATTATAATTATTGAACACTGTGCTTGAACGCTGGGCCGAGGAGCGAATGGCGATTCGCCTCGTCGATCGATCGAAATACGATGCGCTGTCTCTCGGTCGTCTTCGGCAATCTTCGTGAGATGCGAGATCGTCCGAGCGAGATGGCATCGATGATGGGAGGTACATCCTCGCCACACAATAATTAAATATGGTGGAGACGAAAGAACGTGTTGAGAGTATAAATTAAAACAATGCTTCAATTGACAGAAATACACGCGTAATAGAAATTATCGGTTAGTAAAAATTGCTGTAAAATTAAGAAGAAAATTAATTAGAAAACTAGTGATGACGGCCGCTGAAAAGAATTATAACATACAGGAAATACACGTGGAACAAAGAATAACAGTGCTGAAAAGAATAATCAAATACATGAAATGCACGTGTAATATTGATGACAATCTTGCTAAAATAAATTACGAAACGAAACGTTCAGAGCAAAGAAAACAAATAATAATAAATCAGAAAGATCTTACCAACCGCTGCTCTCGTTCCGGGTCTATAGATGAAACACTTACACTACATAATATCACTTTTTATTAATTGAAAATAACTTAAAACTATCTTAAATTCACCCCTCGTTGGTTATATGGACCTGAAACACACTTATTCACTATTATACGATTATTTAAGTTATGTTTATTCTTAAAAGTTATTTTTAATAGTAACTTAAACTATCTTAAATTTACCCCTCGTTGGTTATATGGACCTGAAACACACTTATTCACTATTATACGATTATTTAAGTTATGTTTATTCTTAAAAGTTATTTTTAATAGTAACTTAAACTATCTTAAATTCACCCCTCGTTGGTTATGTATGGACCTGAAACACACTTATGCACTACCATGCAAATATGAAATTTAATGCTGAGTATCAAGCAGACGCCTCGCAGAGATAAGATTTTCTCTTTCAACGTTCGCGGTCTACGTTTGTTTTAAAAAAAATATATAAGTTATCTTTCGTACGCGTGAGTTAAAATTCGTCTATCCCGATCAAGCGTCCACTCAAATACTGATTCAAACCAGCTATCGCGTCCACCGCTGGAGACGGGGGGGGGGGGAGGAGCTACCCCACCGCGCGGCGGGGCGCATTCTACCATCTACCAATAGGAAGCCTCCATTTCACCTACCAAGTTAGAAAGTATAAAGTTCCAGGAATATGCATTGAATATAAAATTATTAGAAATGACATATTTACAAAATATAAGCATTGTTTAAACACATTAAGGACCCAAAGACCCGTTAATATGATAAAACCATTATAAGAGAAAGTATTCCAAGAATCAAGGTATTTTGTTGAAACAAAATAATAGATGTCTGGCTTCTATGCTACCATAACCCATGGTAATATTTTGATCATAATACCTATGTATATATCAAGGTATATAATTGAAAAGATCTTTCAAATCTGAGCTGCTCCCGTACTGGAGCTGTTAATTAAATACTTCACTGTCACTTAACTATTTTCGAAAAAAAGATATTTTTAATCGTCCCATAGATATGAAAAAAACTTAAATTTTCCTACAGAGTATGATTAACAAAATATTGAGATTACTTAAAGATGATGGTGCATCTGAAAGAAAATTTACTATGAAATTCATTTCTGTTCCTATTCAGGACAATATTTTTGTTCGTATTTTCGCTTCATAATAATTATTAACTCCACCAAAACACAAAATGCCAACAAACTTTGTTTAATGTGGACGATACATGTAATTTTACAGAAGTTATTTAATGTTCGATACTTTTTAGTATTTTTTAGAATAATGTGATTTCGGAAATTCATCAATTAAAAAATGTAATTCAAAAGATCCCGCCACCACCATGTTCATCAATAAGTAAATAATAGAAGTAAGAGGCATAAAATTATCATAGACAAAAAAAGTGAATGCTGACAAAATATTAAAAAAATACCAAAACATGGTATTTAATTTTCCTAAAATCACAAAATATACCATGTTATAGCCGAAAAACAGTGTTGTCGAAAAACAATAATTTTTAATTTTTTCCGCGGCAACATTTTGACGGAAGACTACTAGCGCCCCTGACGGCGTGAGAGAACGACAAGGAAGCTTATAGCCAACGCGTCAGTGACGCGCTCTCTTGGCATTCAACTCTGGTGGAAGACGGACGGCTTGTTGTGACGCCGTCATCGGTCGACACGCGTGTCCCGATGGCGGCCATATTTCTAGAGCACGAGGAGGTCTGTGTGACAGGACCCGTCACACGCATGGACGCTGATGGTGCCCCAGAACCAAGATGAGGGCATCAACAGGACAGGAGGTTGGAGGCAGAGCGCAGTGTGAGGCCACCGCGTAGGGAACGCGGCGGCTCGCAGATTGGACCACGAAGGGCAATCCGTGTCGTCTGGAGCGTCGGTTCGCCTCCGGTGAGGCCCAACTGGTATGCCACCTCTGTCGAGATGCGCCGTCATAGCGTGACGTGGGGCACAGAGCCAGCCATGGGTGACGGTCTGGAGGAGGAGATCAGGAGGAGAAGAAGAAACCACGCCGGACACGAGGAAGACCTGCTAGCCTGACGCAGAGGCTGGGCCCCACCGATCTACCGTCACCACGTGGAAGACAGTGACATGCCTGGAGCAAGGATGTCGCTGTACCCTGGGGCGGTATATTCTGGTCGGCGTCTTTTCGTGTGTTCGCGTGTGTTTGACAGTTCGTTTCGGTAGATGCCACGTGTTTTTATTTGTTGTCTGTTGTTTTTTTTATTATTTTTTTATTGCCATGGACCAACTATAATGATTTTTTGAATAAATGCGCCGTACTACTACAATTTCATATTGTCACCATCATTTCTCTCCTTTTCTTCCCCACACCTTGGCTTGATGTTTCCTCGTGGTAGACGAGAGGTCTCATCAACCAAATATACCAAAAATACTAAAAAAAATACCAAACGTGTTCCAAAGTGGCGAAAAAATACCAATTTAGTACTAAAAATACTAAAAACGGTCACACTGAAAACGCTGTTCCTGCTGTATTGCCATATTGTAAAATTTCCGATTTTCTGAATTCTGGTTCTTCTCAATTTAAAATATGAAACTGCAACAATCTTTGTTTTACGGGGAAGTTACATAAAACAGCTGTGGGGAAAGTACTTCTTCTCTATCCCTTGTCACTCCGTCAGACAATCTTTTAGCAGGTCTTCCAATACTCTGAATAGGTCTCCACTGTAGTATTCTAGATGTCCATCCAGTATCCCCTTGTCTGACCAAGTGTCCAGCTCATTATTACTTTAATCCAGCAACACCAACCATAAAAAATATAATAAACCAAAAGTAGCAATCTGCACACTATAGAAATATATTAAAATTGTGAAATATACATTATGCAGCTATTGAAAAATAATAGGTCAAAGTGACATAGCATTTTATTCACGAAACATCCTCTGTGGTGGTGTCCTCGTGGATAGATAAACTTATTTAATTATCTCTCCAGAGTAAGAAGCGTTTGCTTCAAAACCCAAAAGAACTCATATTCGTGGTTTAAATAAATAAAGAGAAAATATACAAAAGGGCGAACACCATCAGCGGGCTATGCCTCTTGCTAGTGTTTAAGATGAAGTACACAATAATTGAGCACACAACAAATATGATACTGTGATTCTTTCCTTTCCTCGGTAGTACCCTCTGAGTCGTCCATCGTTTCTAGTCGTCCATCTATCGCTTGTCGATAAAATTGAATTAATATGATTTCGTTCAGCATTTTCTTATTTTTCAAGAATGTATTTTTATTTATTCCTCCAAGGAATATTAGTTCCGGCAAATAACTTGAGAATTTTCTTCATGGTGGGTGGCGATTTCCACATATATCAACCAAGCAAAAAACTTTAATTTACGCTCTGCGCAGCCCACATAATTTTCAAATTATTTGCCGTTAACTATACAAAATATTCAATATTATACTTGTTATAATTTTTGGCAAACATCTTGATCGAGCTTCCGGTTGTGCAGAGCGCTAATTTGTGTATTGTTGCTTCGTTGGTTTACGTGCAAATCGCCCCCCTTCTCGGCTAAAAGTTCAAGAAATGTGGTAACAAGGGTGAAAGTTCTTATATAAAAATAAAAATTTCTTAAATAAAAAATGCAACTTTTTTTTTATACAAAATATAAATGTTACAATGTTAGAAGACATGCTTAAAATACACAATAAATGTTTTTTTTCTCTAATTTTTTTAGCAAAAATTACAATAAGTGGATAGCGTTACCAAAAGATAATTAAATTGTTTAATAATTTATAGAATCTTGTTGGAATAAAATAGTTCCACATTTTTGAAAATCAATAGATTTTTTTAGTACTTACGAATACAATAATAATATTTTACGATTAATCAAATAAGTTTTGCATGAAATGACACATGAAAAAAATGGCTATCTACAACAATATTTTTTGTTTTAAGTGGAAGTGAAGTTAATTAAAAATTTACAATACCTTAATATACAGAATTTTTCTTCCACTGATCCGCCCGTCAGCCACGTTCTTTTTTATAACTTTTATGCGAAACAATTCATCACTCTTGCAAAGCTGATTATTTACATATCTTTCATAGAATAGGCAATATCTTTGTTAATAAAAAGTAGAAAGAAATTAAATATTACACATTTTATTTTTAAAATTTCATTTAAATAATTCATTATCAATTTTAAGATTAGTATTTGTTCAAATAACATTGTAGTAGATTGAAATTATGAACTTAAATGTTTTTTATGAACATGTAACAAAAATATAAAAATTTTAATTCGCTAAAAAATGCTAAAATATGCATAAAAATATATTAAAAATTGTTTAAAATCACCAATCAAAGATAATAGCGATGAATATAAAAGAATGTACAATGTTAAAATGATAATTATTTCTTTTTGAACAAAACATGTAACAAAAATTTACTAAAAAATGTGCTAAAACTTTAAAAAAAATATATATTAAAACTGTTGTGGGTCACCAATTTAGCGGTATGTGCGTTGGGAGGATGTTTTATATTTAATAAGATTATTAATAAGAAATCAGAAAAGGTTGCGAGTTTATTGCGTGTTCTAAATTCATCTCCCAAAACAAATAAAACTATTTTTAGATATTGCAATTGTTTTAATCAGCTATTTATTTATAATTGAAATAATAGAATGATGATAGGTTTCATAATAAAAGAAAACTTACTCAGATTAATTATATTTTCAGATTAAAACAGTTAACAAATTTGTGCATCTGAAAGAAAAAGGATAGAAGCAGCTTCTCAGGCCGTAGTGCGCCTCGTAACTTGCAATTTTTTATTTTTACACCTGACTTTATCTTATTACTGACTCGAGGCGCCAACGGCCTGGGAAGTGTCTGCCCTAGCGCAAGCCAGGGCCCCCCTTTTTTAACCGTGTGGAGGGGAGGATTACCATAGCCTGTCGCGCCCTTGACCCAGAATTTCTCGTCTGCAATCGCTTTTCTGTTCTCTTTTTTTCTTTTGTTCTGGATCGAGGACCTATACCTGAGGACGTCACCCACCTGTAGCTTCCTGCTGGTCTACGACGGGGTGATCTGCTGAGCGTCTCCCTCAGCAGACGGTCGAAGAGGAAAGGACCGCGTTCTTGGGGTGAGTGCCTTCAATTCTCTCTCGATCCAAGACCGAAGCTGGTCACACTTTACATAACTAGGACGCCTTGCGTCCAGAGGACTGACGGCCCTCTCTGCGACCGCTGAGAGAGAGCTGGTGTCATTGTATACTTACCTCTTAAAAATTCTTGATGTAAAACATGTAATTGCTAGAATTTTTATTAATGTTGTATATTTACTGCTTTGTGATTCTTATTTGGTACAAAAAGGTTTAATTGCAATAATTTTTAGTTGATGTAAAACTTTTAATTGCAATAATATTTTCATATCTTGTATACTTCATAATAATTCTTATTTTATGTTTATTTGATTTAAAACGTTTAAATTGCACGATTTTTTTTTGTTTTTCTGTTATACTTGCTGCTATTGTATTTTTTTATTACAATGTACCTGCTACCTACCTATTATGATTATTATATATCGAGTTCATTTGAATGTGGTAGTGATATAAAATTTTCTGAACTTGTGTTGTGCAATCAGAAATTATTTACTGGAGAATTAGCGCTTTGAATCCTTTGTATTTTCTTTATCGTATAGGTCAGTTATTTCCATGTAAATGTATTATTTTTTTTCCTCGAGCCCAATAATTCTTTAAATGTAAATTTTCAAGACAATTACTTGTTTGTATTTGTAAGGATACATGTTTTTTTCTATCACAAGTATTTTATTTATAATATATAAGTAAATTATCCTTCTATATAATAATCAAATTAATTATTTATCATAATCAATACCTACGCATTTTCACCTAATCGACCATTACGCATATCTCTTGTTTGTACATAAATTATTATTGTTTATCTCTTGTTTTAAAACATTTCAATATTATGTATTCTTTGTTATTATATTATATCAATAAATATTTTTTTATGAAATAAGTGTGTGGTTGTTGTTGGTTTTATAATTTTTAATGAAAACATAATTTTATTTTAGTATTATTTGATTTTCATCCAAATAACTCCCTATAATTCCTTTGAAACAAATATGTACAACTAGTTAGAAAGAGAGAGCAAGCCCCCCCAGTTGTAGCTGTACTACTCGCATAATGCGACACAGATTCTTACCTGCAAATGTTCTGTATATAGCGCTCCAATGTGTATAACACAATGCTCGAGTGTCACCCGCCATCATCAATGAGTTCATCAGTCACGAGAAGCTAGCTAGGCTAAAATAAATACCAATGCGCATGCGCGCCAAACTATTCCCGCTGCATTGTCAATTGTCAACCTATGTCTGTGATTAGCGTCTAGTACCGGCTCTTCTTTTCGGCATTCTTAGGTTAGGTTTAAGTTTGTCTATAATAATAATAGCGACTCGCGTGAGCGAGTTGCTTTATAAATTGAATTATAAATTAAATTTATATATTCTTTTAATTTTTCGCATTTAATTTAAAAATTCACAGCTCATTTGTAGACTCTAGCAAAGAGTATATAATACCTACGGATAGACTCTAGTATGTCTGTCTGTGACCTGTGTCGGTGTTAGTGGAAATCATTTTGCGCGCATGCGCATTGGTATTTATTTTAGCCTAGCTAGCTTCTCATCATCATTCGCCGGCCAATCGTATAAAATAATAAATGTAGAAAAACTGCTTTTTTTAGCGTACAATATTAAGCTTTTTAATTACAATTACTAAAGTAATATATTAATTTTATTTCTTTTTTATTAGCAGAAATAAAAAATATTTTTCCACGTGTTAAGTGTCAATAAGCCAAATTTCAGTAAACAATACATTTTTTACTGTCTGAAAAAGTTTCGGTTTCGGTTTCGGCCGAAACTGAAAGAGATACCGAAGATTCGGGTTCGGTTTCGGTAGAAAATTCTGTTTTTGTCGGACACATAAATATACCTATTCGTGTTTTCGTATGTTCCTAAATATCGTTAAAAAAATAGTATTTTTTCGCCATAAGTGCGGTATTTTCGGCAGTTTGGAAAACGGTCACACTGGTCAAGTCAAATATCTCTTTTCTATGGTTAAGTCGGAGTTTGTCAAATAGTCAACTATTATTTAATATTTATAATTAATGCATGTGAGAGACGAATTTTATAGTTTCGTGTTCTATTAATTAAATGAAAAATGGCTTATTCTGTCAATATATCAGTCGAAGCTCCTATAGAAAATCTCATCCAAGAAATCACTTACGATGGTCAAGAAATATATCAAGCGTAAGTATAACAAAATATTTAAAATCAAACAATCTTTCATTCATCTTGTTGATTATAATTTGTTTATTTAATATTATTCTTGTATCTCCCATATTTTTTAGGCCTTTATCAATGTCAGAAAATTTGGCAAAACTTGCTCAAAAAATTGACTTCAGTAAAACCACTCAAGACGAATGTATAGGCAATGCCATCAAGGATTTCAATGATGCCAGTTCAGACACGAAGAGCGTCGACGAGGACACCAAAGATCCAGGATTTCAATCTAGTTTGTGGCCCTGGGATTCCGTAAGAAATAAGTTGAAAAACGCATTAACAGAAGTCTGTGTCTTGGCAGATGTCCTAGCAATTGCTAAGGAAAAAAGATATATGGTTAGTCTCTTATACCTTTAATAGATATCCATTTTGGTCCAAAACATGACAGATATATTTTTTGCTGTATTTAAAATTAGAAACCTCAAGAAATTATCTGGACCAAATAAAAACCTACATAGACATTGAAGTATCACTACGACCATTTTGTATGGCTCTGGCTTTCCCTGTGCCTTTGTCTGCGTCATCAATTGTTGTCCTTTTATATTCTCCGTTCCTGTTCTGCCAGTCACTTTGATAGCCTCTGAAATTGCCCTATGTATGGTCTAACCAGTCTTAAGAATCACTGATTATCTACTTATTTTGAAATTGTTTTTGACAAAAATAAAATTGTGTAATGTCATGTATAAATATCAGCAAATATCTTGAACCAATCTTCCGGGTGCGCAGAACGCAAATTTGTGTCTTTTTGCTTCGTTGGTGTACTGGAAAATTACCCCCATTCTCGGCGAAATGGCTCAAGGTATTTGGTGACAACTATACCTACATGAAATTTTGAATCAAATGTATTTTTGCTACTTCCACCACCACCCGCTCTGCATATGAGGACTGTAAACGACCCCTTCACAGAAAGCTAAGTGAGCGGCAAGTAAAAAATTCATAGCACGAAAAGTAACTCATGGAGCCCTCTAGATTAGCAATCTCTGTACCATAGTGCAACCTAATGTATACAAAATACAGACAGAGAAATGAGCTTCAATTGTTAATTTTTCATGTATTAGAAGTTATTTTTACTGACAAACATTTTTTCAACATCTCAATAGAGACGAAGTAGGAATATTGTAGAAGAACCAGGAACTCGAGGCACCTACAGGGCCAAATACCATTTGACTCCCGAAAGGGAAAAAAATCCAATGTTTGCGTATATGCAATTAAAAAAGAATATTCAATATTAGAAGTTAATTTTTCAATATGTAATTCGTAAAATGGCCAATATAAAAATAGAATTATAAAACGAGTAAGCATGTATGTTAATTTTTTTTTTTTTTATAAAAATGAATATGTCCTTGTTAAACAAGTACATATACATCTTCCTACGTTCCCTAAAATAAGCAAATAAATGCTTGTGCTATAGGTGAACGAAATCGGTCGAGGCAGGATTCGAACTCGCGACCACTGGATTACTAACCCAGCGCGCTAACCGCTCTGCCACCGACCCATCTAATAACATAAAATAATAAAAGATGAGTGGTGGCAGAGTGGTTAATCGCTGGGTTAGACATACAGTGGTCGCAAGTTGTTTTTTTTTATAATAATTATCAAAATTGCCGATTGGCTCATGACAATAATTTACAGTCAACATTGTCAGTCTTATTAATAAAAGTGTTGTAAAAGTTACACGACCATTTTACACCCGTGTAGGCAAAAACTTTACCAATAAACGCTGTGTAGCAGATCAGTTGGTCAACGACTGTGTATCTCTCATACAAATTTTACACATCGTTTGCACGCCTGTTCTAGGTAGTTTAGCAGTGTTTTAAGACAAATTTCATCTATCACAAATCAAATTTTATTTTTATATGCGTGTTTATATTGTTATATCTTAGAATAATATGATGAAATCTCTACAAATTACTATATCCTCGATAGTTGTGCATTTTAAGAGCAAAAAATTTGCTCTTTTATAATATCTACAATGGTGTTTGCTTGGGTATTTGTCTGATGAAATTATTCGTTATAATTTCCATATTCCTATTTTGAAATGTGAAAAACATAAAAACACCAACAAATGTCAAAATTAGAATGTCGGATGGCGGCTCTGCGCATGCGCAACTGCGAAATTACAACGTTGTTGGATTATTTTTTGTTGTACGCTTGTTGTAACTACACAGTCGTTATACAGCATTTATTAGTAAGTTTTTCAAATAATTGCTGCACGGGCTTTACACGGTGTGTAACTAAAACACTAGTCAACGGGTGTGCATGAAATTTTTATGAGTAAGACTGTGTAAGTTAAATATAGTAGTTTATTTATTTATTTAGTAGCACAATATTAAAAAACAAAATATATTAAAGATAACTGCTTCACTAGACAGAGTCTGTTCCGAAGCAATTATCAGTTAAGTTTGTAAATTTTGTACATTTTACAATGCAAAAAATATAACACATACATATTAGGTATAGAAAAAATATAAACAATAAAAAATACACATAAATCAACCTTAACAATAAAAAAATATTATTTACATATCAACCTACACAGTAAAAAGTTCACAAAAAAAAAAGATGACAGCCAAAAAATATATTAAGTGGGAGAAACTGAAAGAAATCAAATTATTATTGTTGAAACATTCTTTTCGTTTTGGAGTCTACCTACTTAGAGTAGCCACTTTGTTCCTGACATTTTGAATGTTTTTAACACTTTAAGTGCCGATGGCAGTTTGTTAAATATACGTTGAGCAATATAATAAAAAAATCTTTGTCCAAATTTAGTATTCATTTTCGGAACTCGATAGCTACCCGAAGTTTTACTCCTAGTTAATTTTTTAACCTTTTGTGAAATTTGAATTGTTTTTAAAAAATAAATATAAAATTGATCTTGTATAAAGTTGCCGTATATCCAGTACTTTGAAAGATTTAAAAAGGTTTTCAGAGCTATACCTGAATGGCTTCTTATTGATAACTCTGATTATGCACTTTTGAGCTTTTATTAAAGAGTCTAGTAAGGTAACTGCTGCGCCACCCCATGAAGATATTGCATAGCTAATGTTGCTCTGACATAGTGCATAATAAACCATTTTTAAATATGGGACATTCAAATAATTTCTTAAATTTCTAAAAATATATATAAGTTTTCTTATTTTATTATCTATATATTCAATGTGAGGTTCCCATCTTAGATTTTCATCAATAATTACTCCTAGATACTTAATTTCATTTGCTTTCGCAATCATTTCGCAATTGCAAGTTTTTTTATCATATACAGCAACACCTTACTTCTGTTCTTGATACGATGCCCCTGAGTCAAATTGAAAACACTGTTCGTTATCGCCAAGCGCTATTTTTTTGTATAGTATTTGACGTTTGTTGTTCATTATTGTAGAAAAAAATTCTACAATAAACATCTAATCTCATACAAAAAAATTTTGCACTTGTCGATAACGAACAACGTTTTCAATTTGACTCAGGGCCAAAGTCTGGTTTTCAATTCCCGTTGGAATGATTTTTCGTTCATAGTTATATTATAGAACTCCATAGGATAATAATTATATCCATGATATGGGTTATCATGAGGGTTTTGATTCCACTGTTTGACGGGACTTGCCCCCCCCCCAGAAGTGTATTGTAAGAGGAATCGGAAAGTGTTTCATAAAATAAAAAATATTATATTGCAGGTGCTGGATCCAGTTCCTCAGGAACCGGTAGAGTCTCGACCCATGGTTCAAGTTTATGGAAGAAAAAAAGCTCTGGCTAGTGCAGCTAGTACCCTGTTGGCAGGGGTGGAAAGACTTAGGGCCAATGAAAATATCAGAAATACTCGAAATGCACCAGATTTCCACATTGACCTCTTGAGGTTGAGACAAAACTGGAGGCTGAAGAAAGTATCAAATTCAATAATCGGCGATCTTAGTTACAGAACGGCTGGATCTAAATTCAGCCAGACTGGCGTGTTTGAAGTAAGTTCTATTGAGCATTGAAAATAGTGCTATCACTTTACTAGATTCTTCATAAAATTAAACAAAATTAGACAAGTAGTTATTTATTTTATTTTTATATCCTTTAAAAATGTTTTTTTAATATGAGTGTTCTTAAATATTACTTATGTGTTTCAATTTGAATATCATTATTTTCTAACAAAATTTAATTGAGGGAAAATAACAGGTATTGCTGTTACTTCCATTTAGACATTATAATGCTGTTCACCGAAGAGTTATATAATTTTCCCAACGCTGTAATAATATAAGTTTAAAAATAATATTTGAATAAATAATTTATTTCAAATGGTACAAAAACTGCAAAGGTACAAAATTACAATTTCTATTTAATTTATTCCTAATTAAAAAAAAATTTCACACAATTACTGCCTTGCTAGACATAGTCTGTTCTGAAGCAGTACTAGTTTAAAATTGCTATGGCTATAAAATTGATTTATCTTCACATATTCCATCCACACAGAACAACAACAACTTGGATGAAAAACTCAAAATGTATATTTAAAGAAATCCAAGAGTACTGAGGCAATTCCTTCTCTACCAATCTGCTTCAGACAATGAGTTACGAGGTCCCTAAAATTTTTCCCGTCATGCTATAAGTTTCTTTCAATATCCGCCATTACTCTATTATACAGCTAGAAAAAATAATATATTGGTTTATTTTTAAGTTTGTTGTAAACCCATGTCGCTGAATCGATGTTTTATGTATTTTAATTTATTATCAGGTCAGTAAAGCTCCAGAAGATTCTTTACAAAGCAGTGTAAATCCCGGTGGGGGAATATTAACAGGTCCTCAACCTCCACCCCCATCAGCATTGAGAGTGACTGTTCCCACTGAACTTCAAGGAGTGGCATTTATATCTGTCTTGTGTCAGAAAGGTGAATTATTTTATAAATTAAAATTCTTGGTACTGAAAGACTGAAACTAGAATTTATATACAAATTGTACAGCATAGATGTATAAAACAGTTGCTTTTGAGACCAATTCAAACTGAATCTATACAAAGTAAATTAACTAAAGTTGGTTCACTGTTTGTAGCATCCCCAGTGTCTGCAAAGTCTATAACACCTTTTATCTGCCTTTGTTTCAATATTTAAGTAATAATATGAAGTTCTATCAAGAATAGTCGATCGACAAATTAAACATAGATATACTATTTGTCTTCAGATTAAATTGAAGATGAACTATTTGTTTTCAGATCAAGAAGAATTATTAAGTTCACAGATAACAGCGAGTGCTTTAGGAGTAGCAGCTGCTGGTGCAGTGGGAGCTCCCGGCTCAGAGCTTCACTGGCAACAGCGACTAGAAGCTGCACAGAATGTTCTTTTCTGCAAAGAACTTTTTCAGCGATTAGCATCTGAAGCAGTGCAACTCAACGCACCCATACCTCATATGGTTGTTGGAAACCAAATCATGGCCACTGTAATTCAATTTTTATTTACCAGTACTGCTAACTGCTTCTGTTTCAAATAAAGACATTTTTTGTCAATATCAACATTTCATTCAGCATTTGCACATTTTTATCTTTCTTGTAAACTGGAGTTCAGTTTAGTTTTAAAACATAAATCAATTTTAAAGGCTGAAAACCAAAATATGAGGATATTCAAATCAAATCCTTCCTTGTTTAATCTGACATACCTATTGTAGAGCTCGTCAAGCGTAAGAATGCAGATGATGTCACCTGTGCACAAACCAAACCAACTCTGATTTGAATCAATCTGTTGATTTTCGGCATTGTGTAGCTTATTGCGTATCACTTTTGTCTTGACCTTTGTAACCATGCTATAAAAATTGTAACCCGCATTCTATTGCTTGTCGAGCTCTATAAGTATTTATATTTTGGTTAGTTAATGGAATATACAAGAATGTTATATTCCACCAAAGAAAATATGAAATTTAAATAACATTGCCCCCAAGTCAAATTGAAAACGCTGTTCGTTTTCGCCAAGCGCTAATTTTTTTTGTATGGGATTTGACGTTTGTTGTTTGTTATTGTAGAAAAAATTTCTACAACAAACGTCAAATCCCATACAAAAAAAATTAGCGCTTGGCGAAAACGAACAGCGTTTTCAATTTGACTTGGGGGCATGGTGTTTTGTCTAGGTCTTGCCAGGTATTCAGTTAATTATTGGATTGTGCCACTCAAATGGACAGAACAATGCTGGCGGTGATGTAAAACCGCCCGAAGGCCGTGGAGCACAACAAAAGTCTGACCATGATCATGTACTGGAGCATTCTTTGCATCAATTGTTGAGACAAGCTCACCATTCCAACACACATCATCCCTTCCCACATCCAGCCAGTGGTCCCCTAGGACCATCCAAACGAAGATGCCTAGCTGGTAATCATAAATGTCTCTTAACTCTATTGCTTATTTAGAAATACTCCATTAACATTTAAGATGTATTCTCTGTAAATAATTAAATTTCATGTGTAAATTTACAAGTTCAAAATGGATAATTCAGTTAAAAATTGTGCTGAAAAAGGGACTTTTGGTAAGTTATCGGCTACTATAGTTTTCCAAATTCATTTTTACTATTTCTATGCCTCCTGACAATCTTGTGACTCAAATATTACATTAAATTTATTTATTTATTTAATATTGCTTCTCGGGCAACTAACAGGTACTATGTCAAATATTAATTTAACATGCACCCAATAACAAGTTGCCACATTCTGGAGACTTACGATATTAATCGTCTCACAGATCCAGACTGAAAACACAATTAAAAACTGTGTCTCCACCGGGAATCGAACCCAGGAGCTTTGGATCAGCTGTCAGATACCTAACCAACTGAGCCTCGAAGGCCGACAAATTTAATTAATCAACAGAAAATAAACACATCTGTTATTTTTAGGACCAATGGCTTCTGATCGTTATGAACTTTTGGATATGAGTAAACAACAAACACTATTAGAACAAATTATACAACAAGCACAACATTTCTTTATGCGTAGAAGAACAGAATATGTATTAGATACAATTGCTAAGGAGGTAAACTATCACTTTATTATTCGTTTGATTTTTGTAAAATAACATTGAATACATTTTTATACAAATAATAATACAGGTAAATACTTAAAACTAGATGTGACATGTAATTATACAAATAATAATACAGGTAAATACTTAAAACTAGATGTGACATGTAAGCTGCTTGACTAGGTTAAAAAACTGTTCTGAAGCAGTTTATAATTTAATATGTGTAAATGATTTTACTGCATGTGTGTGTCCGTCATTGTAAGTTAACTTTTGGTATTTTATTAAAGTTTTGTCTGTATTTTTTTATCCATTTTTAAATTGTTATTTATTTCAGGTGAAAGATCCACTTATTGTATCACATTGGAATGCTCTTAATAGTCCAACTCAATCATGTGTTAAAATCAACATTATGACACATGGGTAAGAAAATCTTTCTATATTTATTTATGAATTTTACAAAATTGAGTCTCATAAAAATTCCCTACCAATTAATGTTGACAGAGTACTCTACCTTCTAGATATAAAAAGACTGGTTTAACTTGTGATACCTCTGGGCATGCTAGATTCAGTCAAAAGTTTGAACTTATGCCACTAAATAAAAAATTCATTATATGTTATATAATGAATTTTATATAACATATAATGAATTTTTAAGTTAGTTCAAAAATACTATTTTAAGGTTCAATATTCAGCGTGATTATGTTTAATTAGGTTTAGACTTAAGAAATGAATAGGAACCTATCTGTACAATTTATAAAATGTTTATACTCGGGGCAACCATATGGCATTTTTGACGTTTGACTCTCATTTGTAATGATTGACAGCTAAGCATAGGGGAACAAATACGTTACTTCATTAAGTAGGCATACGCAATAAAATATAATTTTAATTTGTTCCCCTCCGCTTGGCTGGCAATAGTTATGAAACTTTGTCAAATTTCCCATTGTTGTCAAAATGGCCATTGTACATTACCCCGAGTATAATAAATTACACAATCTGTATATTTTCTGGTTAAATATTTTTTTTAGTTATGATGCAGTTTGCCGTACATCTTTAGTTGTGCATGTTGGAGAAAAAACCCTCAAATGTATTTGCAGAGATGGAAGAGTGATGCATATGTCTTATGAACCCCAAGAATTACGAGATCTCATTTATTGTCAGGTATATTTTTTATCTTAGATTTAATGATTATATATATTTTTTTTGTTTTACATAAAACGAAACATTCTTAAGAATCTTTGAATGAACCAGGCTATATGGTTCATCCCAGATAATCAGCTTTTGTAGCATTTACAAATGCCAAAAAAAAAAATTTAAACCATTCAATGACTGTCTGAACATTTGATAATATTTGGTCTGCAACCTGCTCGAATAGTTCAGTCACAATGGGTATCATATGAGAAATGTATTGAACAATATTTTAAGTTTTTATTCATGAATAGTATTGTACCAATTTAACTTCAGACTTCACGTTGCTCGGGTGCATGTACATAAATTATATAAATAGTTTTGATGCACAAACGTATGTACATGCAGTCTTAAACATCCATTTGGTTTATGTTTTTGTAAATATTTAAGACACTATTTAGCAGGTATTAAAGTCTGCATTTTTGTTTTAAAATGTGCACAATGCATACAATTTAAGTTAGTCAAAGGATTGTTTCTTTTATATCTCATTACTTGTGTAGAAGTGTCGCCAAATAACTTGATTTTTTAACAGAGAAAGGGGGCGAATTACATGTAAACCAACGAAGCATAAAGACACAAATTTGCAATCTGCGCAACCGGAAGCTCGTTCAAGATATTTGGCGATAATTATATGCCTCCTTTTGTTGAATGAATGTATGTTTAATTTTACCTCTTTTTGCCATTTCATATATTTTCAGATATATCAGCACCAAATGGTGGCCGTACAAGCTGTTGGTCGCTGCATGGGCTGGCAGTTCCTAGCAGGAAGTGCTCATCTGGGATCTGGTCCAGTTGAGCCTTTGGGAAATGCATCTTCTTGTTTGCTTGCTTCGCCAAATGGTATTTTTTTTAATATTTTATAGCGGGCACAAATTGATTTGTCAGTCAGAATAATATTATAGCTAGTCTTGTTGGGAGAACCAGAATCTATAATTAGATCACAGTCCGAGGAAGTAAATACCTCAAATTTTTAAAAGCAATAGGTGGATGTTGAATTCCACACTCTGTATAAATTTCTCTAATTAACTGTCATCATCAAGACAGCCCAGGATGGTGGTCTCTTCAAGGAATTCTCTCCATTGCGTGAAGATTCTTTTCCGCGTCTTATCATCCATACAATATGTACATATCCTAAATGGAGGAGCACCCCTATTTTTATAACTAGTTGCAGATAGTGAATCAAACTGTCAATGTTATTTATATTATGATATATATTTACAGTTGTATGTTTCATATTTGGCATTCACTATTATAAACAAATACTTAAAGATAGGTATTGTGTTTTCCTGAACTATTACAAAACATGTGTCAGGATAGGATAGTGTGGAGTTCAGGCCTTTTTTTATACCCCAAATATGTAAACTCGATGGTATGAATGAAGATTAAATATCAAATTCCTCATATTGTATATTCTTTGTATCAAATGAGGTTGTCACTAAATTAAATTTTTACCACATATAAGAAAAGGTTTGAGTAATTAATACTACTTTAATGTGCGTTTTTTTATATTAAAAATTAAATTATCTAATTGAAGGCGTTTCTAGATATTTCAATATTTTTGGAAATGTAGGCAGGTAAAAAATACTTTGAAATGCTGTATTTGTCTATAATCATATAAATTTTCAGCTTTCATATGTGGTAATATAATAAATTGTGACTGGAAAAATTCAAAATGAGTATAAAAGTTTCAAAGTAAATTTTAAAATATCTTACAGGTGATAGGATGATCTCAGTTCGATGTGAACCTTCTAGTGGCATCCAAGTTTCTATTGCTCAATCTCCAAGAAAAGATTTCTTCGCTGGACAATTAGTGCAAGAGCGTAAATGGGAACATCTCGGTGGATCATTCAAAGAAGTTCGATTTGACAAAATGGAGGGCAAAAATTTCCTCAACAAGATGGAACTCCTCATGGCCAGTTTAAGTAGTTCTAATTAATTTACTTACACTGTAGAATATCAGTACTAATTCATTAGTGTATTAAAAAATGTTATAATTTATTTTAAGTACATAGTTCAAAGAATTAAAATTTTGTTTCATTTATTGCCTGTTCAAATTTTTAAAACATTTATCCTTTGTGTTGTCTTGAAAAGAATAAGCATTTTATTTTTTTTTTATACAAAACCTAAAAATGTAGTATCCACTACAAAACAAGTTACTTAATTCCATTAATCAGATCACTGCTCATAAAATAATTTCATGTAGCCGCAATTCAGGGTTTCTCCGTGAACAAAAATTTACAGCATATCAGTAAAATCTGTGGTGGTGGAAGTAGAACATAACCAAATGCAAAAAGTTACTTTTAGTTTTTTGAAAAAGAAGACCTATAATTTACCATGAGTGATAGAAAACATTTTAAACAAAATCAGTAGTCTGTAATTCTGAATTTGTTGATATCAAGAATTTCCTATTTAATTAATAAATATGATTTAAAAAACATTTTATGGTAATAAGTCAAGGGGAGCATTTGAAATAAATACGCCAACTCAAGTATAAAAATATTTTATTTAAAAATATAAATGATACAATTAAAAATGTCATGCAATATTTTCAAATACACATTAAAATTTCAGGCAGATCCTGAAAGAAGCTTGACAGTTAGAATAATAATTATGTAAACTAAATATAGTAATGAAGAATAAGACGATAATGATGATATAACTAACTTGCCACTTATTTCAAAATTTGCCCAATTCTGCTTACCTTATGGCATCAAGTAGTAATGGTTAATATACCTTTAATAGTTCATTTTTCTATAATCAATGCTTGATTGTTTCTATTTTACGAATCTACATTGAAATCAAAACTGTAAAATAATATTCTATATTCTCAGTTCATTCTACATTCAAAGAATCATATTATACCAAAACGCTTACATATCATACAATATCAAAGGATCATAAACACCAGTCATAATATATTCCGAGCTTAAAATACAGCAAATCATACATACATCACAAAAGCATTCAAAAATTTAGCATCTCTTTTGACCATGACGAGATACGTTTATTTAAAAAAAATTATTTGCCAGTAGTACACAATATATTTAAACTTCTTACTCCCAACTTTTTGCCAGATTTTGTGTAGTATTCATAACTATGGGTGTTTATGTTGCAATTGGAAAATTAGATACCCCAGTTTATTACTAAAATTTACTGTATGTTACCTGAATCTAAAAAAGTAATGTAATCTGGCAACCATAAAACAGAAAATTCAATATCAAAGAAATGTATTTAAGTAAAAATTTAAATAATCATCAGCAACAGAGTTAACACGGAGGATGCGCAGAACTGAGGACAGTGGAAGCATAAGACACCACCATCATGTGAGACATTTGTTGAGGAAAAGAATATTAGGACCTACAAAGGGGCAGCCCATTCGATGGGTGATTGAGTGAAAGTCGAGGAGAAAGAAAAAGAATAATTAGGGCTGGGGGTAAAAAAAAACGAAGTTTTCTTGAAAAAATATCTTGGGATAACATTCACAATAGAGAGATACAAGTAAAAAAATCTTTTCTTCGGAAATTTGAATGCTTCCTTCATATTTCTGTTCTGATCCTTTTCCCACTTAATTTTTTTTCACAATATAACACTAGTTAAATACAATTTTTTTTTAAGTAAAAGATAGTTAATTTAATACTATGGAAACAGTCAGAAATATGAAACTGCACTGTGTCAAAATGTTATACTTCATTTGTAGTTACACCCAACTTTATCTCGGTAACTACTTATCGGACGAGTTTAATCTTTCTGTCACTAAAATAATACTTTTTCCTTATGTTTTACTTAACTCAAAACAGCTATTTTTGTAGTTTCTACCCTATGACCCTAACCCCCCCATATTATTGTTAAAAAATATTTATTTCAGAAACAGATACCTCTTTGTAAGTTTTCATTGAAAACAGATATGTGGATGGACAACTTCCGTGTAACTCACTTTGTATTTTCAAGAAAAAACAAAAATATTTATCCCTGAATACCTGATCCCGATTTCCTCTCCTTGGCCTTACCCTATCCTTTTTTTTTGCTATGTAGTATATTATTTTTTTCTGTTTTAATATTATCTTAGTGTAATATATATTTTCTTTGTTCTTTTTTTTGCTTTCATTGTTTTGTTGATGTAAATTCTCAATTTTGTCATACTTTGTAATCTGGTTGGTTGGAAGAAATTGCCTAATGGCAATAAGCCCACCAGTGTGCAATATATTTTTTTATATTATGTACAAAAAGATAAATAAATAAACAACTTCAAAGTATATCAAATACAGTTATAACAAGCATGGTTATAAGGAGGAAATATTCAGTATTGCATTGATTTAGGTCTATTCTAAGATGGGCGTTTACCTTATGGAAATTAATTTTAAAAAATATAAAACAAGACTTTTTGTTTATTTCCACTCAGTTTAGGTCTGTTTTCATACAAATGTTGACTAACTAGTTGCATGTTTTTGAGATTTTATATTTGTCTATATTCATACCAATTTTCAGGGTTCATACTTATATGGTTTTTGAGATTATGGAAAAATAAAATAAAAATTCAAAAGTTATAACCCCTGACTGAAACAAAAATTCAAAATCGTATGAAAGTTTTGTAGGCCTATAACTATCTATATATTCTGAAATTTTGGGCTCTGTTAATTGAGCGGATCAAAAGTTATAAGGGGGAGACCACACAAGACACTAAATGTTCTACTCCGAATTCTGAGTATATCCGTACATAGAACATTGCTGCAAAGCCTCAGTTGGTGTTTTTTAAATCTCGCATATCTTGGCTTGATACTTTGTCGATATGTTAAGATAATAAAATTCTCTTGAACAAACCGACAGATAAGGAGCAACTTGAACTGATATAAGAAAATGTTATCAACAAGTGGACAAAAGACACTTTACAAGATACAATTAAACCAAATTCTTGTAGTCATAGAATTTAAATAAGGGTCAGGAGACAATTATTTTTTATGATCATTCCTGATATTTTTTTTTAAAAATGGGTCCCTAATGACTTCATCCTATATTGCGTATTGCTTGAATGAGTCGTCTGACATACTTTATGTAAAAATGTTTCTTTTTACTTTTAGAAATATTTTGCATTAAGTTATCTTGCCACCTTTTTTTTCATGCATTAAACACAACACAATAACTAGTGTTGTGCATTTTTAATAATAATAACCAGTTACAAGCTAACCTTCGATAATTTAGCAACAAGATCAAAAATGTCTTTCAATTAGGAATAAAGTCGATATTAGCGATATTGAATGTGGCACGAAATGAGATTCAATTTGTAAAAAAAAACATACCCTCCTTCAGCTTATTTTTAAATGGTCAGTTTCTCATTATTAAAATATATAGAACTTTCAAATTTGTATTGGTACTCAATAAGAAGGCATAATTGGTGAACGTTACACAAGCGCATAAAATCATCACATAAACCAGTCGATGACAAGTCGTTAGCCCTGTAGGTGCCAGGAGTTCCTGCTTCTCTTAAAATATTTCAACTTCATCTCTAAAAATTGATGACATTTTCCATTCAAAAAGTGACACATTTGCCAACCATTACTGAAACCAAAGGTGGTGTAGATTTAATTTTAAAGTTTTTGTTAGGGAATAGATTATTTAAAGGTATGACAAACTCCTATTTCAAATTTGATGGTGGTATTTTGTACTTCAAACAGAAATAATGAGGCGAATTTGTTTCTCAAGTTTTTATTTATATTGCATATATTTGATTTATATTATGTATATTTTGATTAATATAGATTTTATTCATAAATAAATAATTGTTGAATGATTAAACAAAGATATTCATGTTTTATACCTCTAGGCATATCCTAACTAATTGAATGAAATACATGAGATCCAACTGTCAATGGCAATAGTACTTATGTAGAGTTGAAGAATACATACCCAACTATAAAACCTTAAATCCAAATGATTTAATATTTTTGTTTTCTATACAAAACATGTATTTCAAGATAGGATACTGTGGAGTTCCATCATTTTTTTTTCTACCCCAAATATGTGGTATGTATGGAGATTAAGTATCAAACTATTAAAAGAGTCCCGTTGATATAAGACAAATTATCTTTAAAACATTTCTTTTTTATTTCATTTCAGAGGAGAAAAATTTTGTTTTTATATTGCATTCATTTGTGACTCAAGTCAAATAATATTGTTATATACTGAGTATGTACGATGGTCCAGACCATAGAACAAATTTTAATTTTAAACTGCTACATATGATAAAAATATTAATACTAAACTGCTAGACCTAGAACAGAGTTACCTAGTTGGGCAGCAGTAATCTTCATAAGTCGTTTTTTATAAAGGTGTGAAAAATAAAATTACTGCCATACAAATTGTATGAAACGAAGTACATGTATTTTTAATAGGAAATAAAATTATTTAGTTGGTGTTTCGGTGTTTTTTGATATTCCAAAAAAATAAAATATAAATAAATAAACTGCAAACTTTTTAATAAAAACAAGTTTCGAGATATTGTACAGTAGTGTGCGTATTAATGTGAACATGACTAAATTAAAGCATTTTTTGTGTTTGCATAACTGCGACATGATGGCTATTTTAATTGTTTGAAGGTTTTTTTTAAGCAATCGCTGGCTGCATATTTTGTAAAGATTTTATTAGCAAATTTTTTAAAGTTTGTGCAATGGATATCACACCATGAAAACGAGAAAGATTATAACATTATGTGAGCATACTTCAATGAGCCAAAGGAAGATTGCCGATCATTTTGGGGTTAGTCTGGGCGCTGTCAGTAAAATTATTAAGCAAAAAAGAGAAACTGGGTCTGTTGGTGTAAAAAAGTTGGAAAATGTGGGAGAAAAAGAAAGATTCAGAAAGGGGCGAAGCATATTTAATTAGAAAAAGTAAACTGAAACCTAGGATGACGAGTTTTGATCTGCAGCAAGATTTGGAGACCAATGGGATCAAAATTCATGACTCCACAGTAAAAAAAAACTCATTGAATCTGGAAAAAAGACTATAGAACCACAAAAGAACAGCTGTTGCCAACAGATATGATGAAAATAAGATATATTTGGGCTAAAAATTATGCTGATTGGACAGAAGACCAATGGAAAATGTTTTGTGATGAAACTCACTTTTTAGTACAATGACAACGCTCACGTTATGTGAGAAAGAGTGCAAATGAAAAAATGACATCTGCTCACATAGAACAAACGGTGAAAAATCCACAAAAGGTTATGTTTTGGGGCTGCTTTTCTTTTTATGGTCCAGGATCATTAGGAACCTGATGTTGGAATGATACGGAATCGGAAAACATCGATTCTAGTGATGGAGCCTGGTTTCAACAAGATTCAGCATCTTTCCACAAATCCAAAAAGATGATGAAATACTTTGAAGAACACAAAATAAATGTATTGGATTGATCAGGAAATTCACCTGACCTAATCCCAATCGAAAATTTATGGGCAATTTTTAAAGAAAGGACACGAAAAATAGACTGCACAACGAAAAGAAAGATGATCTAAGCAATAATTCAAGTCTGGTTTTGTGACGAAACAATTAAAGGAAACTGTAAAAAATAATTAAATCAATACCAAAGATTACAAGATGTAATAAAAGCTAAAGGAGGATGTACATCTTATTAAAATAAAATTAAAAAAAGGTTTTATAAATAAATATCATTTTTACTAAAAAGTGTATTTTTTCTGTTTTGTAAACCCATGTTCACATTAATTCGCACACTACGGTACTTGGCTAAATACAATTTTTCAGCGTTCTTCTAGCTTTGTGGTTTGTGAATAAAAATTCAAAAGTTAATATCCCCTACCTTAACACAGATGAGATTATTGTTTTTATAAAATTATATATTTTTGAAAATGAGATTGTAACAAAAATTGTTAAAATAAAATTTCATTTGATTGTTAGGTAGTTTGTATTTTTTATGTTATTTATAACTTGAGAAACAATATCACTGTGTGTATGGAATTTTATACACGTTTATATACAAAGAAATTAGTATCAATAATTAGGAATTTCAGATGAATATTGTGATGGATACAGCAGAGATATATATATATAAACCCTTCCAAAGGAGATCTGCATCTATCTCTTAGACCTGACGACACATTTTCATTGAAAAGTTTTTTGGGTGGAGAACTGTTCCATGGGCACAAAAAGACCACCAATACAAGCTACTAAACAAGTACAAGGAACTGTTGATAAAACAGCTCAAAATGGCTTTAGCACAAATATATATGCAGTAGAGGTGGGGGCGGTCTTTAAATTCCTACTTAAACGACCTAGGTTCCTTAGGGGTGAAACAAAAGAACTTCTGGATATTATGGTGGTTAAAAGCAACATGGTCCCCGTACTATTGGATTTGGTTTATCGGAGGTTGGTGGATGAGTGGTGAGGGTAACTAAGTCATAAAAAGGCCCCTTAAGCCCACATACATGGTTGCAAGCCCGTGTGGCTTACCTATCCCTGGTCACCTGTGCTTGTGAATCCAGTGATGTCTCGATTGCCTTTCTCTTTTGTATCTTATGTTTATATACATTTTCTTTTCATCTGTATACCTGTTTTGTTTCCTTGTCGAAATAAAAAAATATGAAAGCACAATTTATTTAAAACTTAAGGAAATATCATACATTCAAAGCAAACACTACAAAATTGTGTCTTTAGAAATGAGATGGGAAATATTATTTAGGCACCAAGCACTAGAAAATATGAATCAAGCAAAATCAATGTGGTTAATAGCAACCAAAACTCAACAACAATCAGCGTGGGCGCCCACACAATAGAAACTGTTGAAAACTTTACTTACTTGGGATCGATTGTGACTAACGTAAATGACACATCCACTGAAATTAAGTGAAGGATATATACTGCAAACAGATGCTTCTTTGGTCTGAGAAGACATCTGGCATCTCGGACGATGTCTACAAAAACCAAAGTCACAATCTACAAAACTTTGCTATGCTCCGTACTAACTTATGGTTCTGAATGCTGGGTTTTAAGTAAAAAAGATGAATTGTCTCTACTAGTGTTCGAGAGTAAAATACTCAGAAGGATATTCGGACATGTGCAGGTAAACGGAGCTTGGAGAATACGATAGAACGATGAGATCTACAATATTTATAATGAGCCCAACATTATAAAGGTGATTAAAATAGGGAGGCTGCGATGGGCAGGAAACGTGGAAAGAATGGGCGATGAAAGAGTGCCAAAAAGGGTCCTGCACACAAAACCACAAGGTAGACGAAACGTTGGTAGACCCAAGCTCCGATGGCATGCAGCGGGATGTGGAGGCTGTTGGTGTAAGGGAGCTTGTCAGGATAGAGGGAGGTGGCGAGGAATGCTGCAGGAGGCCAAGGCCCGTAATGGGCTGTGGAGCCATTGATGATGATGAAAATCAATGTGACAAGAAGCGAAGCAACAGGTAGACTCGAGATGCCAAATATTTCATGCATAAAATATTTCCAACTAGGCCTGGGGTTGGGTCGCATTAAACGCACAGAGAATAAAGATAGTATCGACATAAAATTTTTCTAGGTATTAGTATAATCAGACGAGACAGGCAACCCAAAACAGTCTTGCCAGAAGAAAAATAAAGTGCCATAAATCTTGTCTTTTAACTGTGTCAAACGGACACGTAAATTTCATCAGCTTAAATAACAAAAGGATACTATTGAATATTATTTGTTTGCCAAAGCTAATATTAACCAGGAAAGCATATTTCTATTTACTTAATTCCAATAATATTTTGCTTTTACATAAGTTTGGAACTGTGACATAAAATTATCTATATTAAAAAGTGGAAAATCTAGTCTTACCCATATACGCTGCCGAGACAAAATTATGTGGACCAAGGTTCAAACTAGTCAATTTGCTGAGAAATAAATTCTATTGAACAAATCGACAGCCAACATCAAAATAAATGTATGATAAACCCATACTTTTGAAAATGAGGCTACGTTTAAAAAAATCGTTACATGTCAAATTTTCTTAAACACAATGCCCTAAAAGCTAACATGACAAAACACTGTTCGATGTTATACCAACTTGACAAATGGAATTTAGAAAATAGTGGATAAGTACACTTTATACTCCCAAAAAAATGTAAAAATTCAAATGTGATGGGTCAATGAATGATTTGAATCAGTAATTCTCACTATATAGCTATCTATATAAATGTATTTGTCAATAAACATCACAATTGCTCAAAAATAAAGAAATATTAAAGTTTTTTCTTTCTTTTACTGGGTAATGTGTAACCAAACACTATTTAATTTTTTTCTATAAATCATTTTCTTCACAAAGTATGAAATACTAAAAAAATACTCCACTTCATGAGAAATCAACAACATAAAAAGTATTGAAATTTTAGTAACTTGTTTTTTCCTGCAACTTTTCCAATATGAATATATTTACGTAGAAATATAAGCTAAAATAATATTTGAACATAATGGAAAACTTGAGACAAAATTTGCATAATTTTTTTCCTAAAATGATTTACTATTATGTTTTCTTCATGTAAGAGGGCACACCGAAAGCACATTTATAATATAAGATTGACATTGTTTTGACCTGAAGATATTAAATTATTGAATAAAAGCAAAAATACGTTACGCAGTCCATAGATTTTTCCTTAGCGAAGTCCAGCAGAAGTCCAAATTGTGAATGAAATTTTTTCTTTATTCTCCCATGAGAATATATTTTTGACCATGGCGAAATGGAATTCAAAAATGACCTCATACAAAAAAATTTAAGTGTCATTTCAAAAGAGAAAGGACAAAAAAGGCATACTATTAAGAATTCCATTTTCAGGGTCTTATATAATTGCAAATAAATAAAATGAGGCAATCCTGTTAAATATTGTAGCATCGTAGGTTTCAATTTTAGATCCGACATGTTTTTGTAAATATTGGTGACAGAAGGTAAATTTTTGTTTAAATACATTATCAAAAATGCTTATGCGAAGTAATTTCACAACACATTTGAATATGATTAATGTGTGTTTAATTAGCAGGTGATATATGCGATGCCTTTTGATGTATTCAGTTTATGACAAAATACACGGAACAACATTTGAGACGTTGCTGTGAATAATCTATGATTTCAACAATATTCACTTAAAATTGCCTTTTGATATTCGTGAACGTCTAAATACTTATATTTAGTTGAAATTGAGGGTTTGAAATAAATTTTCGAAGATCGAAGAATTTTTTGTAGTTTGTATTTTTGTAGTTTGTAAGTAAAAAAATGATAATAAACGAATATTTAAAATTAAGTGGAAACAATAAGTTGTTCGTAGTATTAAACATCATGTACACGTAATTCTTGTAGTTTTTCTAGTAGCGAAGATGTCGTCCGTATCGAGGATTGAATTCAATGCGTAGCGAAGATGAAGACGTCGGACTGTAAACATTGTAATAAACAATCATGTACATCACAGTCATAATTCGGTAAATAATAATCGGTGAAATAAATCAAATGAAGCAAAGTATAAACGGAGAGAATTATGTCAAGCATGGTATTTCAAATCGAGGAATTATTAATAAATTAAAACCTAAGGTTCGTAGGATGCACAAAGTTTTATAGGAAATTTTAAATAATTCATATGGTGTACAAAAATAATTATGTGAAGTATTCATATTTGAAGAATATGGAATTTTTCATTTACGAAGAATGCAATGAAAAAGTGGAAAATCGAAGAAATACAGATGAAAGTTCGAACAACTTAAATAGGGTTTAATTCATTATTTGATTGAAATTTATCTACATTAAGGCATACGGAAGAATACAAAAAATATATAATCGCTGATGAATTTAGTTAGTACCTTAAACATCTTGCGAAGCGCAGTCGTAGAAGATCAATTTGGCAACCTAACATCGGTCTTAGTAGATCGCGTTTAACCACCAATTTATCCACATGGCTGGGCGTTATCTAATTATATTTTACTAGACTCAGCTTACAAACCGCAATTTCCTTAACTTTACCATCTTAAAAATACTTAAATTAAGGAAACAGTAAATATCAATACGGTGGCGGTCATTACATTAAAATGCATTTACTGGTACTAAACATTACAAATAAAGAGATAAAATTACAAAATAATGACTTATTTTACAGATGATATCTGAGACGGGAATGTTAATACCTCCCCCGTGCTACAGGAGACCTAGATCTGAAACGAGAGCCCCCGTTGTAACCTCCGCCACCTCCCCCAGCGCTGTAAGCGTCACGTGATGCATAGGCATCCCGAGAACCATAGCCTCCCTCGCGGCCGCCACCGTAACTTCCGCCACCACGACCGCCGCCGCCGCTATAGGAGTCTCGCTCAAACCCGCCCCTGCCTCGTCCACCGCCACCCCGTCCTCCGCGGTATCCACCCCCTCGCCCGCCCTCATATCCTCCACGGAATCCGCCGCCACCGCCTCCCTCCCTGAAGCCACCGCCGCTGCCCCCGAATCCTCCGCGACTTCCACGGTAACCGCCACCGCCTCGACCTCCGCCGCGGTTTCTCCTTCTAGATATTTCTACGCGCAACTTAGAACCCAGAAAATCGGAGCCGTTGAGGTTATCGCACGCTTGTTCAGCCTCGTCGAGGTTCTCGAACTCGATGAACGCGAAGCCGGGAGGGTTAAACGCGACCCAGACCGATGTCAGTTTGCCGAATTTGTCAAATTCTTTCTCTAAATCCTCCTTCTTGATGCTTTCGGAGAGGCCTCCTACATAGACGCGGGTGCCTTGTGAATAATTGCTACTCATGTTGTTGATCTTCGATACTGTGGAGCAGACACGGAAATATTGCGAAGGTTTCTTTACAGAGTATACATGACATAAAATACATCATATCAACTAAATTTATACAATATTTTACAGATCAATAAAATAAGCTAGCACAAAATGGACGCCGGTGATCGATCGCGCGCTTTTGCGCAAAGGTCGCCGTTTTATTTATAGTAAATTATGAAAATGTTTTAATGGTAAGTACCAAGATAATATTGAACATTGTTACGAAATGATCTCACATATTTGAAAACAAATCATTCCAACTACAAAAAATGAATTCTTGGAATCACACAATTGAAAATGGCCGCGCCATTATAAAAATCTAGAAACGCTCAAACCAAACATTCTTCATGTTAACATCCACTGTAATTCGAAACAAAAAAGAAATAATCAAGCAGATAACTAATAGTACAAACGATTAATGTTTACCGTTTTTCCAATTCGCGAAAAGCTTCTTTTATCTTCTAGGCGATTTCGGCACAACACGAGACACAACACCCAAAGGCAAAGTGACGCTTGATTCGGGAAAGGGCAGAAAGGCGGAAAAGCTTTGCGACCGGCAAAACCATAAACAACACAGCGTTCCAGATTTTAAAAGTCAAACAAAATATTACATTATATTTAAAATTAAAACAAACCTAAATTTTATTCAATAGCAAACAAATATTTTCCTTTAAATAATTTTGATAAAGTGGAATATCAATGCAATGAAAACGAGTGTTTTTCTTTGATTTTTAATAAAACCGTAATGAAAAACAGTGGTGTTTCCGGTATCATAGACATATTGTTAATAAAGTCTACAACTAACGGCCAGAATACTTCGACTAAATTTATATCAAAATCGGATAACCCGTTTTACACTATTCTTAATTATTAACATGTTGATGAGCCCTCTCTCCGACCACGAGGAAACATCAAAGCCAATGCGAGGAAGAAAAGGAGACAAATGATGGTGACACTGAAAATTCTTTTAGTACGGCGTATTTATTCAGTATTGTTCGTCCATGGCAATTAAATAATTTAAAAAAACAAACACAACAAGCAACAGAGTTCAAAATACAAAAAAACAAAACGAAGAATGACACATGGCATATAACAATTTGGCTTCTCAAACACAACCGAGCACGAAGAGACGCCGACCAAAAGGTGCAGCCCCAGGGTGCAGCGACATCCTTTCTCCAGGCATGTCACTGTCAGGGCCGGATAAACGTGTGTTTGCGCCCGTAGCAATATATTTAAATTCCGCCCCCCACCCCCAATTTTTTTTGGAATTTTAAATGTAGAACAATTTAAAATGGACTAAGCGTGATTTTATACATACACACCATCATGCCGACCCTCTTTCCGGGTACGCAAAGAGAACCGAGCGCCATACCTGCGAATTTTTGATTAATTTGATTAAAATTTTAGAATTTTAAGCGCCCTTTTTAAGACAACCGCCCTGACTTCTCGTTCCTAATTGTTCTATGATTTATCCGGCCCTGGTCACTGTCTTCCACGTGGTGGCTGAAAGTCCGGCGGGGCCCAGCCTCTGCGTCAGGCTGGCAGGTCCTTGTCGTACCGGTGTAGTTTTCTCTCCTCCTCTGCCAAACAGTCACCCATGGCTGGCTCCGTGCCACACGGCAACGCAATGACGGCACTCTCACCTCAGCGACAGAGGCGGCAGGCCAGCTGGGAGCCTCACCGGAGGCGAACCGACGCCCCAGATGACACGGAAAACCCCTCGTGGTCCAATCTGCGAGCCGCCGCGTTCCCTGCTGCGGTGGCCCAACACTGCGCCCTGCCTCCACGCCTCTGCCCTGTAGATGCCCTCATCTTGGCTCCGTAGCACCGGCAGCGTCCATGCGTGTGACGTGTCCTGTCAAAAGGAGCTCCTGCGTCGTCGTAAATATGGCCGCCATCGGGAGCACATGTCGACCGATGACGGCGTCACACCTAACCGTCCGTCTCCCACCAGAGTTGAACGCCAAGGTCGCCAAGAGAGCGCGTGGCTGCCGATGTGGAGCGAGCCTAACCGACACCCTTTGGTGCGGTTTGCAGCTGCTCTGGCCACGAGGGATGCAGACATCCATCCCTCGGCCGTTCGGTGAGCGCGGTCCGTTTTTGACACGACGCGTTTCTAATTTCGACTGTCACTGTGACATTTTATTTATTTATTTATTTATTTATATATATATTTTTATATTTTTTTATTTATTTATTTACTTATTTATTTATTTATTTATTTATTTATTTATTTATTTATTTATTTATTTATTTATTTATTTATTTATTTATTTATTTATTAATTAATTTATTTATTTATTTATTTATGTTCACTTTTGATCATGGTAATGTGTAAGGTGGAAGAGAAAATATGTATGTACCTGATACATACCCTCAACAACGATAATATTTCTGTGGTATAACGATAATATTTATTTATTTATTTATTTATTTATTTGTTTGTTTATTTATTTATTTATTTATTTATTTATTTATTTATTTGTTTATTTATTTATTTATTTATTTATTTATTTATTTATTTATTTATTTATTTATTTATTTATTTATTTATTTATTTATTTATTTATTTATTTATTTATTTATTTATTTATTTATTTATTTATTTATTTATTTATCTATTTACTTATTTATTTATTTATTTATGTTCCCTTTTGATCATGGTAATGTGTAAGGTGGAAGAGAAAATATGTATGTACCTGATACATACCCTCAAGAACGATAATAATTATTGTGGTAAAATCTCTATTTTTTCTGTGATTTTATTTATTGAAAATTTCAATCTGTGATGCAGTGTGACCGTTTTTGGTATTTTCAGTACTAAATTGGTATTTTTTCGCCACTTTGGAACACGTTTGGTATTTTTTTAGTATTTTTCAAATTTTTGGTATTTTTTGGTATATTTTGTGATTTTTGGAAAATTAAATACCATTTTTTGGTATTTTTTTAATATTCTGTCTGCATTCACTTTTTTCTCTACGATAATTTTATCGCTCTTTACTTCTATTATTTACTCATTGATGGACATAGTAGTGGCGGGATCTTTTGAATTACATTTTTCAATTGGTGACTCTTTAATTAGCAAAATTTGATGAATTTCTGAATTCACATTATTTTAAAAAATACTAAAAGTATCGAACATTAAATAACTTCTGTAAAATCGTCCACATTGAACAAAGTTTGTTGACATTTTGTGTTTTGGTGGAGTTAATAATTATTATTATGAAGCGAAAATACGAAAAAGAATATTGTCCTGAAAAGGAACAGAAATGAATTTTCTTTCAGATGCACCATCTTAAATCTTTAAGTAATCTCAATATTTTGTTAATCATACTCTTTGTAGGAAAAATTAAGTTTTTCTGTAAATCTACGGGGCGATTAAAATTTTTTTTTTCGAAAGTAGTTAAGTGACAGTGCTAAGTATTTGATTAACAGCTCCAGTACGGAAGTGACGCGACCTCTCCTGTTCGCGTTATTTTCTATTTTGAAATCGGCGCTAAATCAGACCACAAACAAACATTTGTGAAAAAAATAAAGTGTAAGAAAAAATATTTGACAATAAGACATAACCTTGTTATCGCATATAACAAAGAAGAGCGTTGATAAGTGTTTAAATGCCGGCTAGTCAATACAATAATTAAATATGGTGGAGACGAAAGAACGTGTTGAGAGTATAAATTAAAACAATGCTTCAATTGACAGAAATACACGCGTAATAGTAATTATCGGTTAATAAAAATTGCTGTAAAATTAAAAGGAAAATTAATTCGAAAACCAGTGATGACGGCCGCTGAAAAGAATTATTAAATACAGGAAATACACGTGGAGCAGAGAATAACAGTGCTGAAAAGAATACTCAAATACATGAAATGCACGTGTAATATTGATGACAATCTTGCTAAAATAAATTACGAAACGAAATGTTCAGAGCAAAGAAAACAAATAATAATAAATCAGAAAGATCTTACCAACCGCTGCACTCGTTACGGGTCTGTAGATGAAACACTTACACTACATAATATCACTTTTTATTAATTTAAAATAACTTAAAACTATCTTAAATTCACCCCTCGTTGGTTATGTATGGACCTGAAACACACTTATGCACTACCAGGCAAATATGAAATTTAATGCTGAGCTTCAAGCAGACGCCTCGCAGAGATAAGATTTTCTCTTTCAACGTTCGCGGTCTACGTTTGTTTTAAAAAATATATATAAGTTATCTTTCGTACGCGTGAGTTAAAATTCGTATATCCCGACCAAGCGTCCACTCAAATACTGATTCAAACCAGCTATCGCGTCCACCGCTGGAGACGGGGGGGGGGGGAGGAGCTACCCCACCGCGCGGCGGGGCGCGTTCTACCATCTACCAATAGGAAGCCTCCATTTCACCTACCAAGTTAGAAAGTATAAAGTTCCAGGAATATGCATTGAATATAAAATTATTAGAAATGACATATTTACAAAATATAAGCATTGTTTAAACACATTAAGGACCCAAAGACCCGTTAATATGATAAAACCACTATAAGAGAAAGTTTTCCAAGAATCAAGGTATTTTGTTGAAACAAAATAATAGATGTCTGGCTTCTATGCTACCATAACCCATGGTAATATTTTGATCATAATACCTATGTATATATCAACCTGAAAAGACCTGAAATGTGAAATTACAAGTGACAGATGAAAATTTTTGACAGTCGAAATTAGACACGCGTCGTGTCGACACGGACCGCGCTCACTGCGGCCAGAGCAGCTGCAAACCGCACCAGAGGGTGTCGGTTAGGCTCGCTCCACATCAGCAGCCATGGATGTGACACCTGGAGTGCCGAGATGGATCGGCGCACCACCATTCGGCGAGAGAGCCGCTTTCCTGGACCGAAGCGGGTGCTGAGTTTGGAAAGTGTTCCAAACGCTGTTGGGTCGCGCTGGACCCTGGAGCAACGGCCTGCGTCTCCTTGAGACTCGCGCCGCCGCTGTCGCTCCCGCCAGTCACCCAACCGGCATTTGCCGGTGTCTGGGACCCGAGGTTGCTGTCGCCGATAGCCTTGCCCCTTCGCCCATCGACGACGATCCATTCCGGCATTGGCGGTGCATCAGCACGCCCATGGCCGAGACGAGGAAATTATGTGTGCCCCAGAAAACTATATACTTATATGTGATAATTTGTTTTTTCTCCGTGTGACAATAATTCGGCTGTGTGATTTTAAGTTATTTATTTTATTTTATTCATTTTAACGTGTGACGTCCAATATTGACTCTATTTATTTTTGATTTGTGACGTCTAATTTATTACCAATTTTAATTATTTATTTTATTTCAAATTTTTATCGTTTTATCTTGTGACATGACCGTGCCGTCTGACGTTTGTGCGCTGACATTTGACATTTGTGTATCGTCAGACCACGGCTTCAATTATCGTTTACCTTTTTTATGCATCTCGTCCAGCGAGGTAATGTGTGGAATATCTAATTCCATAACAGACGTTAAAAGAAAGGTGAGCTCGACCTCCAAGCCTCTTGGGAGGAGGGTATCAGAAGCAGCTCAGATTTATAAGATATTTTTAATTATATATTATTATTGCCTTGAATATAATATTTGGATTTTCAGGTACATGACAGCCGATTATTTTTTAATTCTTTTCAGCAAGACTCTAGCTGATCTGTTTAATTTTACTTTTCCTCAAAGATGATCATTATTATTCTGTACATAAAACCGAATTTCATATGATTCCATTTCTTAATCGCGACACATTCTTTCTCCCCAGCCATAATATTTTGTTTATCCGGTATTTTACTCGTTTTCCACACTCTTCCTTCTTATATACGTAACAATTTTACTATAAATATATGCATGTTTTCTTAGTATGCTCCCAAATATCGTTAAAAATTTAGTATTTTTTTGGTATTTTTCACATTGGGTTAAGTATATTTTAGTATATTTTCGCCACAAGTTTGGTATTTTCGGCAGTTTAGAAAACGGTCACACTGCTGTGATGTCTGTAATAGAGAACAAGCATATGTGAGGGATATGAATAAAAAAAAATGATTTAGAAGTAAAAAAGAACGGCGATTACGAAAATAATAATAAAAGTGATACCGGCCCGCCCCAGCCGTAGGTCTGCAAGAGAAACCCACCGTCCCTCGCATTTGAGTAGGCTTGATGAGACCTCTCGTCTCCCACGAGGAAACATCAAGCCAAGGTGTGGGGAAGAAAAGGAGACGAATAATGGTGACACTATGAAATTGTAGTAGTACGGCGCATTTATTCAAAAAATCATTATAGTTGGTCCATGGCAATAAAAAAATAATGAAAAAAAAACAACAGACAACAAATAAAAACACGTGGCATCTACCGAACGAACTGTCAAACACACGCGAGCACGAAGAGACGCCGACCAGAAGGTGCAGCCCCAGGGTACAGCGACATCCTTTCTCCAGGCATGTCACTGTCTTCCACGTGGTGGCTAAAGTTCCGGCGGGGCCCAGCCTCTGCATCAGGCTGGCAGGTCCTTGTCGTACTCGGCGTGGTTTCTTCTTCTCCTCCTGATCTCCTCCTCCAGACCGTCACCCATGGCAGGCTCTGTGCCCCACGTCACGCTATGACGGCGCATCTCGACAGAGGTGGCATACCAGTTGGGGCCGCACCGGAGGCGAACCGACGCTTCAGACGACACGGATTGCCCTTCGTGGTCCAATCTGCGAGTACGGAAGTGACGCGACCTCTCCTGTTCGCGTTATTTTCTATTTTGAAATCGGCGCTAAATCAGACCACAAACAAACATTTGTGAAAAAAATAAAGTGTAAGAAAAAATATTTGACAATAAGACATAACCTTGTTATCGCATATAACAAAGAAGAGCGTTGATAAGTGTTTAAATGCCGGCTAGTCAATACAATAATTAAATATGGTGGAGACGAAAGAACGTGTTGAGAGTATAAATTAAAACAATGCTTCAATTGACAGAAATACACGCGTAATAGTAATTATCGGTTAATAAAAATTGCTGTAAAATTAAAAGGAAAATTAATTCGAAAACCAGTGATGACGGCCGCTGAAAAGAATTATTAAATACAGGAAATACACGTGGAGCAGAGAATAACAGTGCTGAAAAGAATACTCAAATACATGAAATGCACGTGTAATATTGATGACAATCTTGCTAAAATAAATTACGAAACGAAATGTTCAGAGCAAAGAAAACAAATAATAATAAATCAGAAAGATCTTACCAACCGCTGCACTCGTTACGGGTCTGTAGATGAAACACTTACACTACATAATATCACTTTTTATTAATTTAAAATAACTTAAAACTATCTTAAATTCACCCCTCGTTGGTTATGTATGGACCTGAAACACACTTATGCACTACCAGGCAAATATGAAATTTAATGCTGAGCTTCAAGCAGACGCCTCGCAGAGATAAGATTTTCTCTTTCAACGTTCGCGGTCTACGTTTGTTTTAAAAAATATATATAAGTTATCTTTCGTACGCGTGAGTTAAAATTCGTATATCCCGACCAAGCGTCCACTCAAATACTGATTCAAACCAGCTATCGCGTCCACCGCTGGAGACGGGGGGGGGGGGAGGAGCTACCCCACCGCGCGGCGGGGCGCGTTCTACCATCTACCAATAGGAAGCCTCCATTTCACCTACCAAGTTAGAAAGTATAAAGTTCCAGGAATATGCATTGAATATAAAATTATTAGAAATGACATATTTACAAAATATAAGCATTGTTTAAACACATTAAGGACCCAAAGACCCGTTAATATGAACAAACCACTATAAGAGAAAGTTTTCCAAGAATCAAGGTATTTTGTTGAAACAAAATAATAGATGTCTGGCTTCTATGCTACCATAACCCATGGTAATATTTTGATCATAATACCTATGTATATATCAATCGGCCCTCTTTTTTGATCAAGATATACCATGTGAAGAACAAAGAAACCAAACATAATGTAAGTAGACAAAAACTATTATGCCGGAGCTGAACGAATCTCATCGGCATGAACTTTAACAGGCTTCCCGCGACGTTCTACCCAGTAAACGTGTCCTCTTCCGATGGGCAATAAGATCCGATGCGGACCACTCCATTTAGGAGCAAATCCAGCGTGAAAACCGGTATTCATATCAGACTGAGGGTGTTCTCTAATTAAAACAGCCTGTCCTATATCGTATTTCGAAACCGTATCATTATCAGGTGCGTAACGTTGTCGATATTCCTCCTGAGACGCTCGTATTTCGTTATCTAACTGGGTACGCTCACGTGCTCCCGCTGTTGGGAAGATATCTCCATCGGGAGAATGAATCATCCATTCACCTGGACGGGGAATGTCGTAACCTAATAATGCCGTGCTAGGAGATACGCCTGTTGACTCATTACGACGACCACGTAACGCATATAAAATAGTCGGTAAATGTTCATCCCAACGATTATGAGGTTGACCTTGTAAATAAATACGCAACGCTTTCTTAATTTCTTGGTTTCTACGTTCCGTAATATTCGCTCGTGGATGGTACACTGCCGTTGTCCAGTGCAAACATTGCCATCTATCTAGTGCGCTGGTCCACAAACGATTCTTAAAATTAGTGGCATTATCCGACAAGATCGCTTTTGGATATCCGTAACGAGAGAATACGTCATCTTCTAATATTTTAATTATAATCGGAGCTCTACTCGATCGTACCGCAAACGCTTCCACCCATCGTGTATATAAATCCGTAACTACTACAATAAAACGCTTGCCGTGTGTGGATATAGGATAGGGTCCCATCAAATCGACTGCGCATACGTCAAATGGTTTATGTACGTGAGTATTACCTAATGGGGCCGCAGGACGAGTCGGTACGGCTCTCGATAGAGCACACGTCATACACGCTCTCACATATTGCTCAACGTCAGTACGCATGTTCGGCCAAAAGAAATGGCGTGCCGCAGCCCGAGTCGTTTCTTTAGCTCCGGGATGACCTGCCACACGATTATCATGATACGTAGATATAACCTTCAAAACCATCGATCGGGGTACAAATAAACGCATATCATCATCCGCAAATTTTCTCCAAAGATAATCACCTAATAACGCATAATCACGTAAATATTGTTGTTCGTGACGTGCCGTCGATGTATTTGGTCGAGATAATAATATACGCAACCTATTTATACGTCGTTGTACGTCGGTATCTCTTTTCTGTCGTAACCGTATTTCTTCCGCAAGACTTACATCTACTACCTCAACATCGTCGGATGACTCAACCGCGTCCGGCTGGTCCTCCGTCACCTCCGTTTCATCTTCCGTTTGATGTACTTGTGCCGTTATCTCATTCGTTTCCGTTGATGGGTACATCATGCGACTTAAATCTTTTGTGTCTGCCTCCGTTACTATTGGGGACGATTCGGGATTTCGGGATAACGCATCAGGGAGTTCATTTTTACGACCGGGACAATGTTCAACTGTAAAATCAAATTCCTGTAAGAGGAGTGCCCATCTGATGAGCTTTGCCCTATCATTTTTCGCCGTATTCAACCACGTTAATGCTTTATTATCCGTACGTAGCTTAAACGATCTTCCTTCTAAATACGGACGGTATCTTTTAATGGCCCACACGGCCGCAAACGCTTCCTGCTCATTCGAATGCCATTTTTGTTCGGCCGGTGAAAAACGCATACTCGCATATGATATAACATCCCGTTCTCCGTCAGAGCGTGGATGATATAATACGGCCGCAATACCTAACTTACTCGCGTCTGTTTGTAAAATGAATTCGCGATTAAAATCGGGTCGTGACAATTTTAACGGTTGTGACATAGCCAACTTAATTTTACGCATAGCGGTATCGGCTTGGCTATTCCACCGATACGGCCGATTAACTTTTAATAAATCGGTTAACGGAGCAGCAATCTCAGAGAATCGCGGTACATACTCTCGTAACCAATTACACAGTCTTAAGAAGCCACGTAGTTCTTTACGAGTTCGCGGAGCTGGTGCAGAGAAAATCTCCTTGCAATGAGACATTTGAGGATAATTTCCTTCCGCAGTAACAACATGTCCCAAATACTCTATTTCTGACGTGGCTAATTTACATTTATCAGGCGAGCATCTCAACCCGAACTGATCTAACCTTTCAAAAACCAGTCTTAAGTGATGAAGATGACTCTCCCAGTCAGAAGAATAGATTACAATATCGTCTATATATACAATGCAAAATTCTCTTAAATAACCGGCAAGAACCTGCTGACACATCGCTTTCTGAAAGCAGCTCGGGGCTCCCTTAAGTCCGAAGGGCATAACCTTAAATTGATATAACGCACCGTCAGGAGTAGAAAATGCCGTATATGGTTTAGAAGCAGGATCGAGAGGCACTTGCCAATACCCCTTTGTTAAATCTAACGTGGAAAATATCTTTGCGTTTCCGAGATCCTTTAATGTTTCGTGGATGACCGGTAAAGTGGAGACCTCGCCCTCAGTGACGTCATTTAACCGACGGAAGTCTACACAGATACGATAATCATTACCTCCCTTTTTCGGAGCCATCACGATAGGAAAACAATACGGAGATCTACTCGCTTCGATTACGTCATCAGTTAACATTTCTTCGATTTGTTTATGTAAATTACGTTTCTTAGCGTCTGATAAACGGTACGGTGGGATACGAATGGGTGTCTCATCTTTCAGCCGGATAACGTGCGGCTGCAAGCGAGCAGGGCCTGCATATGGGGTAAATAAAGCATTAAATTCTCGCAATATTTTATGTAATTCATTTTTTTTCGCATTAGATAAGTCGTTCGTAATATTTGGTAACTGTACGTTAGTTAAATTTGGTTGACGCTTCGTCGAATGAAAATATGCCGTAATCCTTTCCTTCTTGCCGAAATACAATGCTCCACGAATAAAATCAATCACGCCGTGTTCCGCTATTAGCCAATCTATACCTAATATTACGTCATCTCGTAGGCCGTCGACTACTAAAAATTCATTTTTCATCCTAACGTCTGCTATCGAGCAGTCTATTTCCGCTTTCGCTACTACCGTCATTTTGGCCGAAGCATGTGCAAGATTTAAACTCTTTACATCACAAAATTTTCTTCTATACTCGTGTACTAAATCTGCACGAATTAAACTGTGAGAGGCGGCAGAGTCTACTAACGCTACATAGAGACGATCATCGATCGTCACGCTTATCCGTGGGAGGCTAACTTTACCAATCGCACATACACCTACTTTATGTTCTAGTTCGCAAATTCCGTCACTGTACTCCTCTTCGTACCTACTCATCATTTTCGCCATCTCATTACTACCCAGCGCAACTACTGTCGTACCTAACTTGTGATCCGGCGCGACAACCGGTTTCCTTTCTTCGAACTCCTCTGACGCAACTACCAGCTTCTCAACATCCGACGTACCTGACGCAACTATCAAATCCCTATCGTTCAACACATCTACCAACTCTACCTCCGACGCGAATTTCGAACTATCTCGTATGTAAACTGCCTTCTCATTATTAGCCTCCACGGTCTCAATACTATCCTCATCATCTCTATGCACATCAGCCTCTACCACCATCTCAGTAAAACCTACAGAGTTTAGATCGCCTATTTCTACCATTACTTCAACAGATTCAATCTTCTCATTATTAGCCTCCACGGTCTCAAGGCTATCCTCGGCATCATCCTCTCTATGCACATCAGCTTCTACCACCATCACAGTAAAACCTACAGATTTTTGATCGTCTCTTTCTACAATTACTTCATCAACAGACTCAATCATATTAATAGCATTCTCATTATTAGTACAGGGCGCCAGTTCCACGTTTGTTAACCTGGTGGAACGCAGGTTTAATTTCTTCGGGAGCCCGCGACAGGTCGAGGTCCGTAATTTGTGTTCCTGTCGGGGCGGCGAGCGTTTCCCGATGCCGATGCGATAAACTCGTTTCTTTCCACGCAATCTTTATTAAAATGACGACCAGGGCAAAATTGACATTTTGGTAACTGTTTTCTGTTATTTACTGGGCTATTATTATTAGGGCGCGAATTCGCATTACGGTTGTTTGGACGTATATTATAATTATCCTGCCGGTACGTTGAGGTATTATAGTTATTACCGCTTTCGCACGAATTGTCACGTTGGGTATTCCTATTTTCATGATTACGTTCGGCAACTGGCTGAAATAACGTTTGTCGGGGGAAATCAATCATCATAACTTTTTCTTTAAGCGACGTGAACGTAAAATTTCCGAAAATCACTCCAACGTCTAAAATACTGCGATAAGTGTCTCTCATCAGATATATTAAGTCAGCACATGAAGCATCCGACGGAGCCGTTTCAAAGAGCCGCATATGAACCGCTTCCTTCCGCTTAAGGAATGCGATTCCACCCTCATCCGCACGCTGACGGTCACCATAATAATTAGCCATAAGCGAAGACCGGGCAACGTCTATTCCGTATCTACCAATTAAAAAACCTTTGAATTCATCCCATGTCCATTTACCCTGCGCATGAGGAGACCACCAACGCTTGGCTTCTCCTCGCAACCTCTGAGACGCACGGCCGACCATTGACGCAGGAGAACAAAACATGTGGCCGAAAAACGCTTCGCATGCCGTGATAAATAAAACAGGGTCTTCTTCTGGAAGACCGCTGAACGTATCTTCCAGTTCGCGACGTTGTAAATATGGGAATAAATGTTCAATTCCCGGGCTATCGTTTCTTGGGGGTTCTGGAAAATCGCGGATAACATTATCATTTGTTCTTGCCCTAGTAACTCGTCTACTTTCTCCTCCGCCGCCATCGTTTTCGCGCTCTACTACTCCGAAAATAAGATATTTGAATAAACGAAAAATAAGTTGAAATAACATTTTTTTTTGTTAATACGAGAAAAAAACAAACGAAAAGTAAATGCTCAAAACCTCAGGGTGGTTCGATAAAAACTACTGTTTTTAAAAAATGGCTACACGTTGGATAGCGCCAAATTGTTATCGCATATAACAAAGAAGAGCGTTGATAAGTGTTTAAATGCCGGCTAGTCAATACAATAATTAAATATGGTGGAGACGAAAGAACGTGTTGAGAGTATAAATTAAAACAATGCTTCAATTGACAGAAATACACGCGTAATAGTAATTATCGGTTAATAAAAATTGCTGTAAAATTAAAAGGAAAATTAATTCGAAAACCAGTGATGACGGCCGCTGAAAAGAATTATTAAATACAGGAAATACACGTGGAGCAGAGAATAACAGTGCTGAAAAGAATACTCAAATACATGAAATGCACGTGTAATATTGATGACAATCTTGCTAAAATAAATTACGAAACGAAATGTTCAGAGCAAAGAAAACAAATAATAATAAATCAGAAAGATCTTACCAACCGCTGCACTCGTTACGGGTCTGTAGATGAAACACTTACACTACATAATATCACTTTTTATTAATTTAAAATAACTTAAAACTATCTTAAATTCAGCCCTCGTTGGTTATGTATGGACCTGAAACACACTTATGCACTACCAGGCAAATATGAAATTTAATGCTGAGCTTCAAGCAGACGCCTCGCAGAGATAAGATTTTCTCTTTCAACGTTCGCGGTCTACGTTTGTTTTAAAAAATATATATAAGTTATCTTTCGTACGCGTGAGTTAAAATTCGTATATCCCGACCAAGCGTCCACTCAAATACTGATTCAAACCAGCTATCGCGTCCACCGCTGGAGACGGGGGGGGGGGGAGGAGCTACCCCACCGCGCGGCGGGGCGCGTTCTACCATCTACCAATAGGAAGCCTCCATTTCACCTACCAAGTTAGAAAGTATAAAGTTCCAGGAATATGCATTGAATATAAAATTATTAGAAATGACATATTTACAAAATATAAGCATTGTTTAAACACATTAAGGACCCAAAGACCCGTTAATATGATAAAACCACTATAAGAGAAAGTTTTCCAAGAATCAAGGTATTTTGTTGAAACAAAATAATAGATGTCTGGCTTCTATGCTACCATAACCCATGGTAATATTTTGATCATAATACCTATGTATATATCAACCTGAAAAGACCTGAAATGTGAAATTACAAGTGACAGATGAAAATTTTTGACAGTCGAAATTAGACACGCGTCGTGTCGACACGGACCGCGCTCACTGCGGCCAGAGCAGCTGCAAACCGCACCAGAGGGTGTCGGTTAGGCTCGCTCCACATCAGCAGCCATGGATGTGACACCTGGAGTGCCGAGATGGATCGGCGCACCACCATTCGGCGAGAGAGCCGCTTTCCTGGACCGAAGCGGGTGCTGAGTTTGGAAAGTGTTCCAAACGCTGTTGGGTCGCGCTGGACCCTGGAGCAACGGCCTGCGTCTCCTTGAGACTCGCGCCGCCGCTGTCGCTCCCGCCAGTCACCCAACCGGCATTTGCCGGTGTCTGGGACCCGAGGTTGCTGTCGCCGATAGCCTTGCCCCTTCGCCCATCGACGACGATCCATTCCGGCATTGGCGGTGCATCAGCACGCCCATGGCCGAGACGAGGAAATTATGTGTGCCCCAGAAAACTATATACTTATATGTGATAATTTGTTTTTTCTCCGTGTGACAATAATTCGGCTGTGTGATTTTAAGTTATTTATTTTATTTTATTCATTTTAACGTGTGACGTCCAATATTGACTCTATTTATTTTTGATTTGTGACGTCTAATTTATTACCAATTTTAATTATTTATTTTATTTCAAATTTTTATCGTTTTATCTTGTGACATGACCGTGCCGTCTGACGTTTGTGCGCTGACATTTGACATTTGTGTATCGTCAGACCACGGCTTCAATTATCGTTTACCTTTTTTATGCATCTCGTCCAGCGAGGTAATGTGTGGAATATCTAATTCCATAACAGACGTTAAAAGAAAGGTGAGCTCGACCTCCAAGCCTCTTGGGAGGAGGGTATCAGAAGCAGCTCAGATTTATAAGATATTTTTAATTATATATTATTATTGCCTTGAATATAATATTTGGATTTTCAGGTACATGACAGCCGATTATTTTTTAATTCTTTTCAGCAAGACTCTAGCTGATCTGTTTAATTTTACTTTTCCTCAAAGATGATCATTATTATTCTGTACATAAAACCGAATTTCATATGATTCCATTTCTTAATCGCGACACATTCTTTCTCCCCAGCCATAATATTTTGTTTATCCGGTATTTTACTCGTTTTCCACACTCTTCCTTCTTATATACGTAACAATTTTACTATAAATATATGCATGTTTTCTTAGTATGCTCCCAAATATCGTTAAAAATTTAGTATTTTTTTGGTATTTTTCACATTGGGTTAAGTATATTTTAGTATATTTTCGCCACAAGTTTGGTATTTTCGGCAGTTTAGAAAACGGTCACACTGCTGTGATGTCTGTAATAGAGAACAAGCATATGTGAGGGATATGAATAAAAAAAATGATTTAGAAGTAAAAAAGAACGGCGATTACGAAAATAATAATAAAAGTGATACCGGCCCGCCCCAGCCGTAGGTCTGCAAGAGAAACCCACCGTCCCTCGCATTTGAGTAGGCTTGATGAGACCTCTCGTCTCCCACGAGGAAACATCAAGCCAAGGTGTGGGGAAGAAAAGGAGACGAATGATGGTGACACTATGAAATTGTAGTAGTACGGCGCATTTATTCAAAAAATCATTATAGTTGGTCCATGGCAATAAAAAAATAATGAAAAAAAAACAACAGACAACAAATAAAAACACGTGGCATCTACCGAACGAACTGTCAAACACACGCGAGCACGAAGAGACGCCGACCAGAAGGTGCAGCCCCAGGGTACAGCGACATCCTTTCTCCAGGCATGTCACTGTCTTCCACGTGGTGGCTAAAGTTCCGGCGGGGCCCAGCCTCTGCATCAGGCTGGCAGGTCCTTGTCGTACTCGGCGTGGTTTCTTCTTCTCCTCCTGATCTCCTCCTCCAGACCGTCACCCATGGCAGGCTCTGTGCCCCACGTCACGCTATGACGGCGCATCTCGACAGAGGTGGCATACCAGTTGGGGCCGCACCGGAGGCGAACCGACGCTTCAGACGACACGGATTGCCCTTCGTGGTCCAATCTGCGAGCCGCCGCGTTCCCTACGCGGTGGCCTCACACTGCGCTCTGCCTCCAACCTCCTGTCCTGTTGATGCCCTCATCTTGGTTCTGGGGCACCATCAGCGTCCATGCGCGTGACGGGTCCTGTCACACAGACCTCCTCGTGCTCTTGAAATATGGCCGCCATCGGGACGCGCGTGTCGACCGATGACGGCGTCACAACAAACCGTCCGTCCTCCACCAGCGTCGAATGCCAAGCGAGCGCGTGCTAGCTGCAAGTTCCGTTGCTTGCCCGCAACGAGCGCTAGCTGCTTTCAGAAATGTTGCCGTGGAAAAAAATAAAAATCAATGTTTTTCGGCAATATTTTTTTCGGGCATAACAGGCTGCGGGTTTGGATACTTACCCAAATTATTTTTGATTTTTTTGTCTATGCGTTTATTTCCAAAGAGAAATGGCAGCACCGGTTTTTCACCTGGACACGTTTTTCAAATTTAAAGTTTTTAAAAAAGGTGAACGAGAACGTTCACAAAAACAGGAACAATAATGTTTTGAAAAAAAAGAAAAGCCTGGTCTCTGCCGCCAGCATAATTCTATTTCAAAAACATTTTTTTCACCAAGTGACTAATTGCTGGTCCCTGAAGCGGGCAATTTTAACAAAAAAATTAATATTGACTGTATCCAATTACTGACTTAGCTATCCTGGTGCAGCATATCTGGGTTTTCCTAAGGACTGTCTCTTTGGCTGAACCGTTGAGGCCTTGACGAATTTCGGCAAAGTTGCCTTCTAGGGGCAATCGCAAAGAATCCCCTCGACTGTGTTGTACCAGCAAGGTCATCTACCATCTCAGGGTGGATGACCTTGTTCCTGAGGTCCTGACTAATTACTTCTTAACTGTGTTGCATGCATTTGGTGGGTGCGACGGACCATCAGGCGACCGAGGACGTCACCAATACGTGGATAACCAAAGACTACGCCACGTGGCCTGTCGACGTGCCCCCATCGACAGGCGGTCTTGGCGAGTTTTTTTTACATATACATCTTCCTACGTTACCTAAAATAAGCATAAATGCTTGTGCTATAGGTGAACGAAATCGGTCGAGGCAAGCTTCGAACTAGCGACCACTGGATTGCTAGCCCAGCGCGCTAACCGCTCTGCCATCGACCCATCTGTCATCGCTAACCGCTCTGCCATCGACCCATCTGTTATCACGTCTTCAGGTTAAGTGGCTCAAGTTTTTCTTACCCGGCCCAACTTTCGACGATTGTTCGGGGGAGGTGACCTACTGGGACGGACGCCTCACGTCTCCCCCTCCCCACTGTTCATTTGCGCTGGGTGCTGACCGGAGGCGTATTTACCTTTCCGTGTTGATTAGGAGGCAAATACTGTTCCTAGAATAATTAATAACATAAATATATTAGTCCAAAGTAAAATAATGAAATTTGTGTTTCTTTGATATCATAATGCATGGCAATATATCGATCACAATACTTATGGAAATAGCAATGTATCTAAATAGGTACTTAATGTAGGTATGTGAAGCATCTAGTAGATCAGAATATGATGAATGTGATAATTCAGGGGGGCAAGTCTGGTTCAATCGGTGAAATCAAAACCACCGTGATTACCCATATCATGGATATAATTATTATATGGAGTTCTATAATATCTTTAGATGTCATAGAACTTCATACTATAATAAATTATATGCATGATATGGGTAATCGTGAGGGTTTTGATTTCGCCAATTGAACCAGACTTGCCCCCCCCAGATGTACTTGCAATGATTTATATAATACATATGATTAATATATTAAAAGAAAAAAAATATACTTATAGTAATGTAATACTTAATATAATATGACATAATATAATATGATAAAATGTAATATAATTTTATGTACATACATACATATACATACCATCACGCCATGTCCCTCACGGGGTAGGCAGAGAGCACCGAACGCCACTTACTTCTATCTTGACATACATTCATCGCCTCGTCAAAATTCATACATCATCTTATACATGTTCGTCTGTTGTTCACGCTTCTAACATTTCCGTCTTTCAAAATACCATTCACATGGACGTCTATCCAAATTATTGAATATTTTAGGATATTTTGTTTTCTATACAACACATGTAGGTATGTATGTCAAGATAGGACAGTATGGTGGTCAATCCTCTTTTCCTACCCGGAATATGAAAACAGCATGATGGTTCTGTATGTATGTTTGGAGATTTTAGTATCAAACTTGAAACTATACATTTTGTTATAGGCGACTGCCATACAAATTGTATGAAGCAATGTCGTCACTAAATTCTTCTTCTTCTTCGTTTAGTAGACCTAGTTGGTCTGTTCTTCAGAAACTATGCCTCCTGGGATGACGAAGTCCAGCTATCCTTCCATCTCTTGGGTGGTCTACCGGGTAGGCGGCGGCCAAAAGGAATTTCATTTGCTGCTATATTTGCAAGCCTATCACTGTCCATCCTGGCTACGTGGTCCCTCCAATGTCTTCTTCTGGATCTACTCCATCGAACGATGTCATGTATTCCACATGTTTTCCTTATTTGAACATTGCGAACACGATCTCGGAGAGTTTTACCAGTGGTTGACCTTAGGAACTTCATCTCCGTTGTCCTTAGGAGCCCCTTGGTTCGTACGATATCTGCTCGCGTTTCCACAGCATACGTCATGATCGGTCGCACACATGTTTTATATATTCTGACCTTACCTACGCATGTGTTTATTTTTCCAGATCATATTTATCAAACATCCAGATACGACAGATGCTTTATTTACTTGTTCGCGGAGTATATAGGTTGTTTTGGCTGCAGATCTCTACTCCTAAATATTTGAAACTCATTACTTGTTCCACCAAATTCAATGTTTATAAAAATTGTTAAACAAAATTGAGATGTACGTACTTCTACAATATTGATATTTTTTATAGAAAATTGATTATCTAGTTGGGGTGTTTCAGCTTTTTTCGATATCTAAAAAAAATGGAAATATAGGCAGTTAAACTCATAAATTTATCATAAAAAAAATATTTTTCTCAATAAAAAATGTTTGAGAAACCCTGGAATTTTTTTGAAAAAATTAATCTTAGATTTTGTATTTGTCTATGTTTGTACCAATTCTCAGCATTCTAGCTTTTATGGTTTCTGAGATATATGGAAAAATAAACCAAAAATTCAAAAGTTGATAACCCCCGACTGAAACAAATATTCAAAATTCTGAGTATAAAAGTTTTGTAGGACTATAACTATTTATATATTTTGAAATTTAGGGCTCTGTAAATTGAGCGGATCATAAGTTATAAGACACACACACACACACACACACACACACACACACACACACACACATACACACACACACACACACACACACACACACTCACACACACACACCCTCACACACACACACACCCTCACACACACACACACACACACGCACGCACGCACGCACGCACGCACGCACACACACATACACGAAATGTTCTACACAGAATTTTGAGTAAATCCGTATAAGGAACATATATGCTGCAAAGCCTCAAGTTGGTGTTTTTTTACTTCAAAGTTGGAATAGCCGTGAAAAAAGTAGACCCTGCTTACAATTCTCGCGTATCTAGGATTTAAACTGCGTTCATTCTCTTGAATGAATCGACAGTTGGACTATAGTATTTTCTTTGTATTTTACCTAGTCGCCCCCTTGCTAATTAATTACAGCAGTTTCTGATCAAAATTAAATATGTCCGAACATACATTTTTTTCAAATTCGTGTATGTCCGGTAATGTAGTTTAAATGCAAATATTCCAATATTTATTTCAAATCTTAATGAATATTGGTGATTTTAATGGTTTTTATTTCTAATTCATTATGATTTTATGTTACTACAGATATCAATCAACAAGGCAATGTATGTAATATAAACCTTCGATAATACGATTAATACGATACCTACAAGAAAATGTAGCAAATTAAAAATGTTTTTTTTTTCTGTGATATAGGTACAATGCAAATAATGTTTTCTGCCACCTCCGTACAAGCTTAGCCTGGTGAGGTGGTTTCTACAAAAAAACACATTATATAATATAATATTTATTATTATATTGATTTTTTTCTTATATTTATGTTTCGTATATTGTGATTATGTATTTTGGTTTACAATAATAAAAAAAACGAGTGGGTTGTGGGCAACGCTAAACTCCTCACTAACAATTCATTTTCGTATGGAAAATATTCAGTATTTTCATGAAATGAGTTGTTAAATTGTTTTTTATTAAAATATTTTATTATGAAAAGATGGTAATTCTTCAATGCAATTTTACGAGAGTAATGTGCCTTTTTAGCAATTGGAAAATAAAAATTTCAAATTATAAATTTCCTGAGATTGGGGTCACTTTGAAATATTTGATAGTAAAATTGAGGCGCACTATTCAGATATCCTTTAAAATCTAATGGTGTCTTAGTGAGTATCAGTGATACTATCAGATATACAAATCTGATAAATTTGACAAGAATCAAATGAGTACTTTGGTCTATAATCGATAAAGTAATATAAACACGCCGTAGGTACCTACATAGCACACAGCACACACAGATAGATTGTGATGAATCTTTCAGAGTAAAATCTCAGCATGATACTAGTTGATAATCTGCAATTAAAAAAATAGTCTTCAAAATTGCGAAATCATAGCTCCCCACTATATCCCCTTGGGTTGATGATGAGTAAAAAATCTCGTTTTGGTCTCATATGAAGGACATTGAAATTTGAAGTTTGAGTATGTAAATGTGAAATAGACGAATAAAAGGAAAGCATGTTTGAGACGATGCATGGACACGAATGAATCAAAAAACGCATTTTAAGATGCGTAAAATTTTATTTCCTATCTCTTTTAGAGAATAAATATCATAATATGGTCCATGTGTATTTGATGAGTTTATTTTATTGTATAATGATTTAGGTATCATTTATAACAATTTATTGATTTATTTTAAGTATTTTTATTTTTACGAGCCTAGAAAAGCAAGCAAGTTGCGTGAAAAATAATTTTAAATGCATTTCTCCTCTGCTAGGAATCGAACTCACAGGACACCAGCACAGAAGACAAGTGGTTTATAACCATGCCACGGCGGTCGATATATAGGTACTTTTCGAAATATTATCAAGATTTATAGATTCACATTTGATGTGGAAAAATAACAATGAGAACAAAATGAAAATAAGTACTTACCTTTATAATTATGTATTCATTTTGTATTCATGTATTTAGGTTTTGTAACCTAGGTAATTTTTAAATTATTTGATTTTTTAGCCATATTTTATTACTATTAGTAATATTTATTCAATAAAAATCTCAACAGGTAGGTATTTATGTATATTCTACTCGTTGATTACAATGTGATAATTTGAACTAAGATATACAAAAACATAAAACTCAAAAAAAAATGTGTTTAATATTTAAGGACAAAAATACATGGCTTTTTGATAAAATATTATTAACTTTTGTTTTTAATTAATTTAATTTTCAAAATTTGTTAGGTATAATAAGCATAATATTTTAATCAAATACTCATGCTAATATTTTAGAGTGTAATATTTTTGAAGGTTGGTATTATTATGTAATATAGGTGTACTTATGATTTAATTGTTTATTTAATAATTGTCTAAATTTTTATATATGTATCTCATAAACGAAGTACCTACCTAATAATAAAAGTATGTAGGTAGGTACCTACTTGGAATTCGTTCGATTCGAACGATCCAAGCGGATGGGACAAGCAGAAACTTTAAATACTCTTTTTACCCTTAATAATAATATAATATATGTATAAGAACATGGGGGTTGTGGCCAACACTAAACTCTTCATAATGCTTAAATTCATCCAAATAATAAAACCACTTTTCAACTCAAATCCTACAGAAATTTCAAACTAATTTCGAACCACTTCCCTTTACATAATTAATTTGAGACCGAAGGGACAGTACCAGACAGTACCTAAGGACTGAAGGGAACGGACGGATGGAGGGACAGAGGGGATTGATTTAAAAAAAACTAACTTATTTTTTAGTTATTGTATTGGATATTTTTTACTCGTTTTGAATTTATCATAACAAATAAACAGTTCAAAATTACGAAAACGATTTTCTTGATACGTTAGCACATTGCTTCACATTATTTACCTTCTCGAGCAACGCCGGGTATAAAAAAGTAGTATTTATAATCGGTCTTGAGAATATTATTTTGTTCTTGATTAGTGGCGCCACAATAAAGCGACACTACAACGGCGTTTAGTGGAATGACTATGGTAGGTACCTCCATGTTGTAGGTTGTAAGCGCAATATTTACCTTCGACAGGTAGTCGCGAGAGAATGTTGGTGGGAGTGCATGATTCCGTGTGATGTACCTGAGTAACAGTGGTCACGTGACAACACATCTTGACTGGCCGTTGGCCGCGCCTACTCTCAGTTTTATTTAATTTACATTTTAGTTTCTTTTAAAAATTAATCATTCGAATGATAATTCATATTATGTGGTCACCAGTGGTAGTGTAAAATGCATCGCTGGTGTAGAATAAAATCGAATTTTCTTTTATAACAAGTGAAGGTTCCTTTGTTGTTGTGCCTTAGTTATTGGAACAGTAAAATTCTTATGAGTTTACATTTAGAATCTATTGTATAAGTTTACGTTAGTAAAGTGCGACGATGAAAGAAAACATTTGTGGCAGTTTACCTGTGAGATGAAATAAAATAATATTAAAAAATATGGATGTAAGCGATCATAATAATTATACCGTTCGTTCGCGACGGTTGAAAAACAATAGTCAATACGGTGACACTAAACACAAGTGGCGGACTATGGAAATTAACTTGTTTTTTGGTTTATTTGCTCTGACTCAATTGTGGATTACAACAGTAAATTGTCAAAATACTAATTACCCTGTGACTTCTAGTTACGGTACAGACAATTTTATAATAACTATACCCGACCTAACTGAACTACCTGGTGGTACCATTACAGATGGTCAAATTATTTGGAAGAACAACAAGAGTCCCTACGTAGTAAGGGAGGATCTCATCATCGAAAGAGACGGTGAACTTGTGATAGAACCTGGCGTTGAGGTCAGATTTGGTTCCATGGTTGGAATCACTGTGAGAGGAAAATTTACTGCTATGGTAAGTAGAGGCAATGGAATCGTGGTGTTTATTTATATAAAAAAAATGATTACACCATTACCATGCCAATTAAAAAATCTTTCACATACGCAGTTAGTATTTTTACAAGTAACTAGGTATATACGATTACCACGTTAAAATCCCTCTTGAACCTAGAATGTTTTTTTTTTCAGACAAATCTTAAATCCGTCATTAAACGTAGACCTATCCTACCTTCTATTGAAATAGAGTTTTTACAAAATCGCGACCAATCATTCAAGTTTAATCGGTTCGGAAGTTGGAAAGAAGGTATTAATAGAATGGACAAGTTCTTAAACCTAACAATGAATTATTAATTACCAGAACAGACTTCCATTTGGTATCAAATCAATGTAACTAGGTATTTATTTGTCTTTATTTTACCGGTGTCGTAATTTTTTTTCAATGTACCTAACTAAAAATACCATTATTATTGTATTGTTAATTTGTAACGGTACCTAATCAACAATATAAGTAGGTATGTAGGTAAAAGTATCTGCATTGTTGGTAATTACATATTTTTTTTTAAAACATTTATCTAAATTAAGGTTTGTAATGTTCTTATAATTATAATTCTGTAAAAAATTCATATCAATGAAAACGTCAGGAAGGATGATTGTATTATGTTGGTGAGTAACACCTGTTATCTTTGTTGTATACCATTGATTAAGTTATCATTTCTGATAAAGACAAATATGGGCAAGGAATACTTAAAACCATAATTAAATAATATATGTAGAAACAATAATTATCTATAGGCGTCGCTTCGGTCCCTAAACGAGTGAGTAAAATATGTGTAGGTACGAAGTGTAAAACTAATAATATTATATAATAATTAAATAACTATTTATAAGATTTTACCTATATGTATTAAATACATTCTGCATTTACAAATAAATAGAACTTATGTTGGATATAGGTAATTGGTTGTGCAATCGATTACAATAAATACAAAAATACATTATTATTATTAGGTAATTAACAGGCAGGTAGCTATTGGTGATGGGCCTGTATCATGTGCTTCTTTTTATAATATTCATCCAATCTGTTCTTAATTTGATTGAGGCCCAGAATCATAGTCGCAAAATAGGTACTTAGATGAGTTTGAGTTACAGATTTGTAATCATAGAACTTTGTTTCTCACAGAAGTCATCAAAAATCGTTACTCATCTCCCGTGAGTTTGAGTCACCAAAATCGGTGACTTTAGACGCTGAGCATGCTTTGAACTGTCAAAATCGTTTACAAACCTAGTTCTGTTTTAATTTTTATTCGAGATAAAAACTGGTGAATTTCGAGATATTATTTTTGTGGTGAATATAAAATTATCTTCATTAAACAGGGAGCATTAAAATGTCTGATATATTTGATTTTTTGCAAGATATTGACAATACAGATGTGATTAATTTTCCCGATGAATCATTTGCCGCAAGGCGAATGAGACGCCGCAAATGTTATATTCGAAATATGATAAACCCTATAGAATTTTATGAAAACTGTGAATTTAAAAATCGCTACATATTTTATAGAGAAACTGTCCTCACTGCCATATTGCCGCTTATTCACGATGGATTGCGAAAAATCAACAACAGAGGCATGCCTATATGCCTATAACGCCTGAAATTCAAATATTGATAGCCCTGAGATTCTATAGTACAGAAATTGCTCGGCGATCCACTCCCATAGAACACACTCCACTCCCAAGCATCCTGTTTTTGCTAATTAAGGGCTGATATATTTTCTTATTTTCTACAATAGTAATTTTCTTCCCCAATAATTCCATTAAAAAATGTTAATCATATGCAGTATTCCTTTTAGCATTCATTATTAATTATTATTATAAAAATAAACAAAACGCGAAAGAAGCAAGCAGATGTTTTGAACTCAAATGACAGTTTATATTCATAGATTGAAGAGAGTAGATAGGGATTTCAAAGACAAATTTAAAAAGTAACCATAAATTTCAAAATAATTGCTGAAAACTTATGAAATTCCTACAGTTTGAGAACTATCAAACTCAACTGAGTTTGAGTCGTTATCTCAGCTCAGACACGTCAGATTTTGGATTATGTTTACCGAAAAACCTACTCAGCTAAGAAAGCCTTGAGCTATGCTCTCCTGACGCACTATTGAGACTTGACTCATCTCATGTTTATGATTCTGGGCCTGAGTGTTCCAGCACTCACAACTTTATCCGGTAAACTGTTCCAGACATCCACCACCCTGTTGGTCAGAAAGTGCTTCCTTGGATTCAGGGAAAATGATGTTTTATTCAACTTTAAGTGATGGCCCCTCAGCTGTGGATTGTGATTCATTGTAAAAAAGTTATCAAAAACACTACAGTGATATAATAGCCATGTAAGATTTTGTATATCTCGATCATATCCCCACGGTTCCGGCGTTCCTACAGAGTTTAGATATCTAAAATTTGCAGCCTTTCTGAGTATTCCAGACCACCCATTACAATTGGCAGTTTGGTTGCTCGTCTTTGCACTTTCTCAAGCAGTGTAATTTCCTTGATAAAGTAAGGATTCCATATTTGAAACCCATACTCTAGGATCGGCCTCACATGTCATAAGTTTTATATATTTCTAGGAAAACTTGGACACTTATATGGCGAAATGATTTCTTGATAAGGTAAATAGTAGAATTGGCTCTCTTAACAGCCATTGTGATATGTTCACACCATTTCAAATCCTCCGAGATAGTCATGCCCAAATCCTTTTGATAATGATATCTACATATTTATTATTTCTTTCTTAGGTCGTTGAATTCTGAAGTTCTACAATCTTTTCATACAACTTTTGTTTTTTGTAATATCAATCAAGATAGGCCATCCAAGTACCAGATTATCTTGTTGTTGGATCCACACAAATTATATTCCTCCGTTTCCATAACGTATTTTTGCAATTCTATTTTCAAATACTTCGTTAGCTATTATAATATTGTCATTTTCAACCATTGAACTATATCTTAGAACACAAGCTTTCTAGTTCTAGTTTCTATTTTTTTTAAATCTATCCAAGTCGAACTACGTTGTTTGTCAAATTCACATTAGATACTCGGAACCTTATAAAAAAGAACCTTTCAGAAACTAATTGAATATTTTATATTGTTTCACCAGTTTGTATCATTATGAAAAAATATGTAGTTCGATCCCACTGTGAATCGTATTGTGAACCTTTGGTTCATGAACCAATTAACTTTAGCCACTGGACCATGAGTGCCCCCCGGTAGTTAACAATGACCCGGCAATGTTGAAAAAATGGACCCGATTGTACGATTTTTGACCGTCATAATATTATTTTTTCAGTTGAACAGAGTATATTTTAGTGTGAAATTATCAAAAATAATACAATGCATATTATAATATTATTTTCTCACAGACACAACTGCATATTAGCCAGTTAATAAAAAGTGTTAGCTCATAATTTAATAGCAACTGCTGCTGAGAAATTTGGCTATAGCACAAATAAGATGAAATTATTTCGTACATAATTCAAGGTGATATCAAATGAGTAAATAATGACTAAATTTAAACAAAATCTCCAAAAATATTCATGGGATTTTTATCTAATATGGATGGACCATACCTACTTAAGACCGATTTAATTTTTTTAAGCAATTTGTTTATTTCAAAACATAATTGGCATTACTTACCTACTGTTTGCAATTTGTGTTTAAGCTGATACTTACCCAGTTTTTTGTATGGCCGAAACTGACTTAGCATCGGATTAAACTCTTATTTTAAATAGTAAGTAAGGCCCAATAGGTATTCATTCTATAAAAAAAATCCAATCGAATGTGAAATTTATAAAAAAAATCGCGTAATTATATTTTGCATTATAAATGTAATAGTAAAAATTAGTACTTATTTATATTACATTACATATTGATATCTAGTATTCACTTATTTGCTGTTATTATTTTTCAGATATTAAATTTTTTTATCTATTTTGTTTCCGTTTCCATTTTTATTTAAGTCCAACAATAAACATACGAAAATCAATAATATTTGTAATAAATGTAAATATATGTATGTGTATACTGTATCAAGTATTTATCAACCTTGTTTTTATTTTAGCCAATAGATATGATATTGATTGATTTTTTATCTATTTATAGCTGGTGTGTAAATGTAGGTAGGTACCTTAAAAATATTAAATATTCATTCAATGTATGAGCACCTATCCAAGAAACATTATTATAGTTGTATAGTTAACCGGTTTTCTCAAACTTCTATTATAGGTATGTAAGGGTAGGTACTTATTATTACCTACCACTTTGTTCACGAAACATGCTTATGATAATAATTCAAATAATTTGTACCTACCTACATACATATAAACAACATCGTTTAATCCTGTAGCTATAGTAAAATGAAAGGAACAGAAAAAATATGTTGTATCACTAACAACAGTATCTGATAAATTTATTTTTACTCCTCACTAACCCAAGGGGATATAGTGGGGAGTTATGAGTTCGCAATTTTTAAGGTTATTTTTTTATTGCAGATATCAACTAGTATCATGCTGAGATTGTATTCTGAAAGTTTCATCACAATGTATCTGTGTGTGTGTGTGCTATGCACAGCGTGTGCATTTTACTTTATCGATTATAGACTAAAGTAGTCATTCGATTCTATTCAAATTTTGCAAATTTGTATATCTAATACTCACTTAGACCCCATTAGATTTTGAAGGATATCTGAATAGTGCTTCTCATTTTAACTATCAAATATTTCAAAGTGACCCCAAGCTCAGGAAACTTATAATTTGAAAAATTTATTTTCAAATTGGTATAAAGGCACATCACTTTCATAAAATGGCATTGAAGAAATATCAAGTTTTCATAGCAAAATATTTAATAAAAAAATAATTAAACAAATTCATTTCATAAAATTGTTGAAAGTTTTTCTATACAAACTTTGAATAGGTACTTTATAGTGACTTGTTAGTGGGGAGTTTGGCGTTGACCACAACACACTCGTTCATATAATGAACAATATGTCATTTTAACGTGTATTCCCAAAATAAGAATAGGTGAGTGAAATAACATGTCTATGTTAAATTTGAACCAGGTTCACATGTTATCCATGTTATGTACAATACTTGAGACATACTTTTTTATTCGAATATTATTAAAAATATACATGTATTGGTATAAAGGTACTTTTATGCAGGTATATGATTGTTTAATGATGTAGGTACCTACAGTTGTAGTTAGATTTGCTTTGTCCACTATAGCTGATATGCTATTACTACTTTACTATTTATTATGGTGTCCATGTTAACATTGAATTACTAATGAATTAAATGTATGTACCTAGTTTCTAAGAATTTACTATCTAAATTGTATACCAACTTCAATGCAAATTCTTACTCACATTTATATTATATTATGTAGTTATGTTGGCATCAATGACAAATTAAATATATCAGTGAATCATTGATGTATAGTGCAATGACTCATCTATTGGTTTACCACAAGGAACAATTTCGTCTTATCATCGTTGAAAACCAAGAGTGTCAATGAAATAAAACACGTTTTTATATATAGGTACCTACCTACTCTTGTTATAGATAATAATATATAGACAAACTACCAATTATTAGGTAATGTTTACATTACATCCACAAAGTAGGTATTAATTAATTATATCAGATTGATAATATTAAGATCAAAGAAATAATTTTTTATTTTTTGGTATTTTTAAAAAAGTGTGTTTTAATTGTTTTCATGGTATCGGCTTTTCAAACTAACTATAAATCCCGAGTAATTTTTGAATACAGAGATTCAAACAAAGACTATGTTTTTTTAACTCTCCACACTATCATGTACAGAGTGCACACTGAGTTTCATCGTGATGTGTTTGTATGAATGGCGTACGCCGTACGGATTATCCTTTTTGTGTCCTCTCTACATATATTATGTGTAAAGTGCATAGACCTAGAGCTGATTAGTTTTCCATACACAACTTTTAATTTCTTCTCTATGAATTCATCATTTGTTTTTTTTTGTGTCCTCTCTGCGGCCCAAACTATAAGTCCGATTGACTTCATATTTATATCATATAATGTAAAGTCCACAAACTTAGAGCAGATTAGTTTTCCATAGATATCCGTTAATTTCTTATACATATATGATTTCAACTGTCCAAATTTTCAAAATGCTCTCACGGTCTGTAAAATCAAGATATTTTTGTACTGTTTGAAAAATGCATTCAAGGATTGTCAAAAATTAAAAAAAAAATCTATGGTTTGCCATATCAATGTGAAATAAATTTCATATTTGTATATAACAGATGTAAAATAATAGCTACTGTATGGGAAAATTGAGTGATCAACTTCATATTGATATTGTGTGTCTCTATAGACAAGTGTATTTTTCACTCTCCACTTCTATCTTCTTCAAGGGGTAGGCAGTGAGAACTGAACACCGCATTCTTCTATCTTGACACACATCGCCTCATTAACATTGATACACTGTCTCATACATGTTCATTTTGCTAGTAATGCAATTTTACTTAAAATTTATCAACAGGTATCATGTAAAAAATGCATACTATGAGTTTAGTGACAATGTTTTTGTGTGTATGGTGTATTGTGAAAACTTTTGTCCTCTGGGATTCATTATATTTGTTTAAAAATCTAATAGAAATGTACTTAATATAGCAATGCATTTAGAGATTGTCAACCTTTCAAGAAGAAAAAATGAACACTTACTATGGTGTGGAGAGTTTAGTGTTGGCTACAACCCACTCTTTTTATATAAGAAAATATGAACTCTTGAGTTTCTATTATACAATACAATGTTTTTATTAAATTTCCGACGACTCTTTCGGCTTTGTAGGCTGTCTCAATTCTTACTCTGTTGTCTCAATCAATAGGTTTTAAAGAAGTACCTACATGTCTTTGATTCCATTCCATTATTTTCTCTGGACTTTGAAAACTATTTATGATTTGCTGTCTTAAAACATCATGCACTTATCTACCTTCCTTCATTTAATTATATTGTCCACCAATTTTAACTTCGTATAAGATAATGTGTATAAATACATTCAATATTACATCCTTTTAGTATTTTATATCTTTTCGGCATATGTTTAACATTAAATTTGATGTTACAACTTGTGTAAAATGTTCAGTCGACCATTCAATGTTGAATAAATGATTATCTCGATATGAATGTGTACCTAAGTATTATATTATGGTGTCCACACTTTCTGTTTCAGCATTGATTGCGAAGTGGCTTAGCTCATTATATTTTTAGTTGCTAAATTGAAATGACTTCTTCAAAACTAAAATGAGAGAGGTACAACAAAACAATGGTTGAACAAAGCCGCAATGTTCCAGTTGAAATAGCTTCCAGAGCAAAAATCCCGTTATACGAGCGATCGGAAAATGCCTAATTCCGATTAATGCTAGCGAGAAATATTCATTGCTATTATTATTTTTATTTACTGTCGATTATTAAAGGTTGCAACCAGTTGCAACTCATTTTGTTACAATATCATTTTCTTTCTGTTTTCTCAGATCATTTTTAGTTTTTTGCAGAGTTGTAGTTAGGAGTTTTAGTGTCCGATTATTTTGTACGTAATACGAACAGAAAATAAATAAGTATATAAAAAATGGCTTATTTTTATAGGGAACAGCATTATTCTTAAACAAGTATGATTTAAAAAAATATTTTTATTTGAAACCGCATTTGTCAACACTACTGCCTCAGAACAGGCTCGTCTATAAGTGAGGCAGTAAGTAAATTTCCAAATAGGAACAATAATTATTGCAGGGACTATTATTCTGTGGAAGGGACATAGTATCTACCTACTTATGTCTTTTTTAATATGGTTACTTTTTTATTATTGTATTATTATTATTACTTAAATGGCTCTTGTAACCTCAAATGGAGGAACATTGTTTCCTCAAATGTAGGAACTTAACCTCAAATGGAGGAACAGTCAAGTTTGTTATAAAGTCGTGTATTTGTTAATTACATTAAAATGAACAACGAATTGTATGTGGAATACTAAAAAATGATAATAATCAATACTTAAATTAGAATTCAAAAAGTTGGGAAAAGAAGTATTATTTTACATGGGAATTAGAAAATGAAATCACAATTTGATGTTATTATAAGGTAAATTTTGTGAGAACATAAAATTCTTTAAATTTATTGAGGCTGGGTAAGGAGGCAATATTATGAGGAATTAATTTTTTTGAATTTAATCAAGTGTGTTAATGATATTGGGAACTTATGTAGATGTAGGGCAATTGACAAATATGTGATCCAAAGCTGCCTTCTTCTTGGCCACATTGGCAAAGAGATGAGTTCAATATCCATCCTTGCTAGGTGAGAAGGGGAACAACAGTGTCCGAATCTCAATCGGCATTATGACGGAAGAGTCATGTCTGCTACAACGGAATTTGGAAAACCATGGTTTGATGGGGATAAAATTATGAATCGAAGCATATCTTGTACCTTTTGATATTGAAGATAAATTATTACGTGTATTCCATTCTTTCAACATAGAAGAATGAACAAGAAGGAGGATTTCTGGAATCAAATTAAATTTTTATCTGTGAGGATCACCCGATGAAATAGCAAATCTAGCTAAATTTTTAGCTCTCTCGTTTCCAATAATGCCACTATGACCCGGAATCCAGACAATAGCGATATCGAGGTCGTTTTTTTAATATGTGGAGACAGGCAATTGACAGGGGAATCAAAAGGGTTATGTGATATTGATTGTATTGAGCTTAGGGAATCAGAATGAATCAACGTTTATTATTGTAAGATGTATAAAAATAATGGAAAACAAATCATTTCATTTCACATACATATAGAGATAATACGTATTAAAAAATAATTCAGGGTAATTTTAATGTATGTAAGTAATTAATTAAGGAACTTTTATTATTTTATATCACTGATATGAATATTTGACTACTATTTAATATTATAAACTGTTTGTATATTATGACTTAGGCTGTGTTTCTCGACTAAAGTTAAAATACTTTGATTTCATAAATTGTTCAAAGCTTTTGGTTATGTCATTGAAATCGACGTTGTAGAACGACGCATTTGCAATGATTTTATGAAATCAAAGTATTTATATAACTATAGGTACTAATACTGATACTTTTTTTGAAACAACCCAGCCTTAGTCCTTATTGTGAGACAAGGCTAAATTTAATTAAGAGGGCATATAAACATCCCAATATGAAATCAAATTTCTCAAATATGCATTGAATTCCCCTAAAAAATTAAAATATCCTTTTGTTACAGCATTTTTTAAAATTACTCCATAACTTTATGTCGTAGAGAATAAATCTTTCATGTGTTAAAAGAGTGCATAAAATCAAGTCAGATTTGTTCCGAAAATGTAATAAGTAAACAAATTTTAGGTTTAACGCACGCGATTGTTTACTTTACTAATAACACGTAACTTCGTATTAGGCGGTTTTAATACATACAATTTTCAATCACTAGTTTTGGCATTATATATTATGCTCTCGTAAGGCGCAAATTTTGAAACTATTGTAATGAGAATGTACGTCCTTATTTGCTTTTACAACAAAGTAAGAACATTGCGTTAAAACACATCATACCAGTAAGTATTTAGATTTATAAAAAGACCATAGTTTAGACCAAAAACATTCATGTTTCTAAGCGTCATAAGTTTTGAGTTATGTATGGATAATGTTAATATATTCGCTGCGTTCATGAAGGTATTAATATGAGTTACGTTCAATAGTCATTTGATACATTAGTTGTATCATTCATTGCGTTCAATAGTCATTTGATACATTAGTTGGTACATTCGTTGCGTTCAATAGTCATTTGATACATTATGTTGGTACATTAGTCATTTGATACATTAGTTGGTACATTCGTTGCGTTCAATAGTCATTTGATACATTATGTTGGTACATTCGTTGTGTTCAATAGTCATTTGATACATTAGTTGGTACATTCGTTGCGTTCAATAGTCATTTGATACATTATGTTGGTACATTCGTTGCGTTCAATAGTCATTAAATATATTAGTTGTATCATTCATTGCGTTCAATAGTCATTTGTCATTTGATACATTATGTCAATGAAATGATTATGTTATCAGTTGATCAGCAGAAATGGTCATTCTGTGATATGGAAAACGAATTTGAGGAACCGAAATCAGATTTATTGATTTTATAAAATTCTAATATGTATGCATACGTACCATCACGGCAATTTATTTTATGTAGCTTCTCGGGCAACCAACAGGTGCTATGTCAAATAATTATATAACATGCACCTAATAACAAGTTGCCCCATTCTGGAGACTTACGATATTTATCGTCTCATAGATCCAGACTGAAAACACAATTAAAAACTGTGTCTCCACCGGGAATCGAACCCGGGACCCTTGGATCAGCAGTCAGATACCTAACCAACTAAGCCACGAAGGCCAACAATATATATCTCACAATGTGAGATATACATTGTCGGCCTATATAGGGGGTAACCAACGTCAGGTGTGCATTGATTAATAAAATGAACCTAGTCTCGTTTCACCTAAGAAGGCAACATTCAGAAAGTTATACAACATTGATAGAATAAAAAGGTAGAATTAAATTATGACATTTCCAACGATAGATATTTATTACTGTGTGGTGTACTTTAACTAAAATAAGTACCTACGTATTTATTACCTTTATTCTTTGGTCGTTCTTTGTGTTAATGTTCTAAGACAGGAAACTGAGTTAAAAACCGTTTGTCCTGTTAGATGTGCCCCTTGCTCCATGCCGATGCTTTAATTCGATCCAGCTGACCCGTAATTAACCTTGGCGTCATCGCTCGCATGAATTACTAAATACTGAGGATGATGATGCACCTACGCTCTACTTATTCCTCGTCAGCTGGAAACCCGTATTAATAAATCGGTTGTCACTTCCATATTTCTTTCATCTTATCATAATATGATAAGATGAAAGAAATTATATTATATTATATCAGTGGCCTTACTCTTCACTGCCAATACGATCAGATTCGATAAGAACTTACCTTTGTAACAGAGAATAAAAAAAATCCCTCTGATGCTCCCTGTATGGGATAGGTAGGTATGTTTTAATAGTAGTAGTCGATAATTTGAATGTACATAACTAGGCACAAGCGTCTGCTGTCAGACAGGTCAAGGGACGGAAGCCAGTAATACGCGTGCGCACAAATATTTAACTGAATAAATAAAAAATTATACTAAATAGTATTAAAATAGTAGGGATCTTACAACCACGTAAATAATATGTTGAGCATATATTTTTTTGAAAAATGTGATTAAATACGAATACATAATAAACTTATTCCTAACCTCAAATGGCAAAGATGTTGATAGCATTTTTCCTGCGACCAATTTCCATTTAATTTATAAAGCAACTCGCTCACGCGAGTCGCTATAATTATTAATGACTGAGCCTAACCAAAAAATGTATAATTTTCCCTAGATTCATCTGTTTCAAGTTTCAACCGATCACACTATCGGTCATTTTTGTGCGCATGCGTATTTCCGTCCCTAATTTTTTCTAGAGCCAGACGCTATAATAATATAGTGTAAGTAGGCGACAGGTAGGTAAGTTCTAAACCATCATTTGAAATTGAGATTGGAATCGAGTTTCAAGAGTAAGGTTACAGTTCTCAAATGTTGATACATCATAAGATTGGTACCTAATCATCGATTGGCACTTACCCATGCATACTATGATTATTTCTTCTTATCAGCATATTTGCATGATAGAAGATAGAAGAGTCTAACGTTCTGTTCTCTCTGCCTAACCCCAATTAGGCAACGGTGTGATGGTATGGTTATCATAATATTTCAGTTCTCTACTTTGAAGGGTGATTTGCCAACAAAAAAAATATCAATTGATATTGCCGACATATTATATGTCATACATATTCCTAGTTGAAGAGAATTTATATAAAATTGACATGATGTAATTTTTTCACCCTATATTTTTTTTTTTTTAAATAATGTCCCTGAAACAAATTCATACATTCCTTACACAATTAACAAAAATGTACATACCTACTTATATACAAAGATGATGTATTTACCTTTACGAAATCAGTCGGGGCAGTTAGAGTATGCTTCTAGAAAATTTTGGGCGTGTAGGGGAATGGTTTGCGCACATACCTTCTCTACCCAAATGTGTCTTCCGTGATTTTTTTTAGATTTTAGCGATAACTTTAGTTTTCCAAATATATTTTTTTTAAAATAATGAATTTGTCCTTGTAGTAACAAGTACATATACATCCTCTAAACTAAGCGTAAATGCTTGTACTATAGGTGAACGAAATCGGTCGTGGCAGGATTCGAACTTGCGACCACTGGATTGCTAATCCAGCACGCTAACCGCTATGCCACCACCCATCTTATCTACTTTAAATGAGTTCATTATGCAATGTTGGAAAGAACTTTGAAGATTATATTACAACATGGTGTGTCTGTTATACTTCCAGAGAACGGGTATTTTGTTAATCTATTAGGTAGGTATATATGTATGTATTTATATATAAGTGATAGGGATCAACATATGCCATGTGTGAGGCATATATAAGTAGGTACATTGTGCTAGTACATAGTAATTTGTCATGCAATATTATTATTACGAAAGTTAAATACAGGTATTTGTAGTTTTTAATACAAACCTACCTAATATGAAAGTATATAGGTCGATTGAAGATGATGGTGGTAGTACTTGGCAGAGTGCTTAGTGTGCTGACTTAGCGATATAGTGGACTCAGGATCGATATTTGCCTCGACCGATTTTATTCTCCAACTGATTTGATTATTTGTGAATATTTATATGTACATATCATTTGTTCGTTTATTATTAAAAAAAATGAGTTACATTCAATACATGTATTATTATTATTTTTTAATAATGAATATGTCCTTGTAACAAGTACATGTACATCCTCATACATTCCCTAAACTAAGCATAAATGCTTGTGCTATAGGTGAACGAAATAGGTCGAGGCAGGATTCGAACTCGCGACCACTGGATTACTAGTCCAACGCGCTAACCGCTCTGCCACCACCCATCTAATGACATGTGGTATAATCCAAATTATGCTCCATATAAGCTTCTATGACATGGTACCTATAATACAAATTATGCTCGATATAAGCTTATATGACATAGTATAATCCAAATTATGCTCCATATTAACTTATATGACATGGTATAATCCAAATTATAATCCCGTTGAGAAATTGATGTAAAAAAATACGCTTTAAAATTCTGAAATCATGACTCACCACTAATCCACATTTCATACAAATAGATTAATAGTAAAAATCTATTTGTATGAAAAATGTATAGAACAGATGTAAAATAATAGCTTCTGTATTGGAAAATTGAGTGATCAACTTCATATTGATATTGTATGTGTCTCTATAGACAAGTGTATTTTTCACTCTCCACTTCTATCTTCTTCAATGGGTAGGCAGTGAGATCTGAACACCGCATTCTTCTATCTTGACACATACATCGCCTCATTAACATTGATACACTGTCTCATACATGCTCATCTTGCTAGTAATGCAATTTTACTTAAAATTTATCATCAGGTATCGTGTAGAAAATGCATACTATGAGTATCGTCACAATGTTTTTATGTGTATGGTGTATTGTGAAAACTTTTATCCTCTGGGAATCTTATATTTGTTTGAATCTAATAGAAATGTACTTCATAAAAATGCATTTAGAGATTGTCAACCTTTCAAGAAGAAAAAATGAACACTTACTATGGTGTGGTGAGTTTAGTGTTGGCTACAACCCACTCGTTTCATTAGGTATGGGATATCTGCCGATTGATCTCATTTCAATTTGGTCAGGATATGATGTGATCCATGACGAAATGATCAAAATCTAAAAAAAATGCAATATCTGCGATAATTCTTTACCACTTCATCCGAATTCGATGATTCCTTTTACATTAGAAAGGGATTATTTCTGGGGTGGTTCCATCTGAACTGAGCCAAGAGATTTGATGATGGGAATCATTAGAAATCATGAAACTCATCAATTTGCGAATGACTTGCGTATTATTGTATAGGTGAATTGCATGAAAGATAATATTACTACATACATAACATCACGCCATGTCCCTCATGGGGTAGGCAGAGAGAACCGAATACCAAATTTTCCATCTTGAAATTATTTTTCTTACATACATACCTATATTAAGTCTTCTTTTATATTTTTACTATCTATATATATGATTTATATTCCTTGTATCCTGATTATATTCTCAATTTTCAATCTTTTGATTGTGACGGCTTCTAATTTGTAGAACTCCATTATGAAAATGAGAAAAATAAACACATATAATTCTACAATAGATTTATTTTACTCCCGAAAACCGTTTCGGCTTACAAGGCCATAATCAACAGGTCCAGTTGATTATGGCCTTGTAAGCCGAAACGGTCGTCGGGAGTGAAATAAATCTGTTGTAGAATTATATTATGTGTTTATATTTCTCATTTTCTGACTATAGGTATTCCTTACGCACTCGATCTTCATACAATAAAAAAATCTTTTTACCTTGTGTGAAAAGATTTTAATAGAATTGATTAGAATTTATTTATTTTTGGTTTAATAAGAATAAATAATATTATCATTGAGAGTTTGTCCCTGATATTATTGTTATACCGTTGACATATTATTTCTGCATTGTATGATGTATTGTCCATATTTTTAATAAATCTGGGCATAGTTAGTATATATGTATGAATAATCAGACATTTACATAATGTAACCACCAGAATATTATAATGTCATTTGTAGCGGTTAATGGGTAATCTATGTACCTACCTACGTCATAAAATAAAATTTCACAACCATTGTCTTTGGAGATATAGAAGATATAATAAGTAGGTGCCTAATAAGAAAGTGAACGTTTCATAGAAAATACTTAATCTAGCGAAAAATATTTTTAATAGTCAAATATCAAATTTATTTTATGGATTCTATTCCGTTTCTCGGGATCTGATGTTGCAAAATGTGATAAAACAGGAGTACCTTAGTATTATTGTATAATAATATCGTCATTTACAAAGATCCAGTTATCAAATTATCAGTCGAATACAGATCTCGATAAAAATCTCAATATAGAATTTTTAATTCGTTATACTTACAAATCGGTTTTTAAGGAAATCATCTCGTTTGTAAATTATATCACACGATTTACAGTATCCCCTCACAAGCCCTAGCTTATCACGAGAAACAGACATAATTATAGAAATGTATTGTATTGCTGTCAATGACGTTTATATATCATTGATTGCTGTGATATTTTTAAAACTTCATCGTTATTTTATTTTATGTAGCTTCTCGGGCAACTAACAGGTGCTATGTCAAATAATTATTTAACACACACCCAAAAACAAGTTGCCACATTATGGAAACTTGCGATATTTATCGTCTCACAGATCCAGACTGAAAACACAATTTTAAAAACTGTGTCTCCACCGGGAATCGGACCCGGTACCCTTGGATCAGCAGTCAGACACCTAACCAACTGAGCCACGAAGGCCGATCTATACTTTATTTATATTTTATCATATTATGAAGAAATATAATTTCGACAAATAAAGCTTTTCATATGTGTACAGCGTTTTTATTTTGCTTTTACCTATGTATATAGACGCAATCATTAAAAAATATTGTAATTTTGTAGCACTTGTGAATTTCTATCATTACCTTTTTTCCACACGAATTCTCATAATATACCTACGCATTACGGCCTCTTATACGTTTCTTTTAATAATGACTAGGTAATTTACAAGTAGGTGTTTAAACAGTATGGATACAATATTATTGTACTATGTGGCACGAAGCGGGACAAAGTTGATCATTATCAGCCATCTCCTAATTACATTGTCGGGTGAATGTCTCCACTTATGTAGGTACTCGTATTTTAAGTTCCATGTCCTGTTATGTTTCCATCTTTGAGGTCTTCCCTGAAATACATATATCGAGGGATTGTAATCCAACAGTTACCTTGGTGTTTGATTTAGTCCTCACCTATAGTGTAAACTCACATTTCATCCTTTTTCAATTTCATTTATACATCGACATAGATTATCAATACAATAAATTACAGATTATAATATTATGTAAATTTTTCGTGACGTCCGCTCTTTTATTGTGCAGCCGGTCTTAAGATTGTATTGTTTCGTGCAAATATTTTATCAATGAAATTACAAAGGGTAGGGATACCCACGTTACATGAATTCATATAGGAATTCTTGAAATTGGTGTTTTACATTCCAGAAGCAACTCTTTTAGAATTTATGTTTCGTAGATTATTATATTTTTATTATCTTCATTCAAAACCACATAACATACATGTACGTCCTACGTTACTCATTTCCTTTATAAAAACATTTTATTTACCTAAACCTAAATATAATCATTGTTAACGTTTGTGACTTTTGATACAAAGGAACATAAATTTTAATGCTGAAGCTGCGATGTAAAAACGATAATTCCGTTTAAAAATCTTTATTCTTGATGTTTAATCGCTTTTCTCGTTTTTACATGTAACAAGATTATTTTAATTCATTTCTCTCTCAATTGGTAGGGGCAGTTATAGATATAGATTTGGACCAAAATAATAATTAAATGAAAAAACAATCAAAACTAAAATCCAGATAAATGTTTAATTAGGTAATACCCAATTTTGATTTTTTATAAAAACAAATTTTGGATACGTTAATTTACTTAAGATATCGTCATTTTCTAGGTTTACTTAGTATTATCTTCAATTATAGATGTTAAGAAATGTACCTATATCGATAAAACGTAGGACGTATATAGGTAATTAGGTATGTGTGCACAAAAAAAGGTGTGTAAGGTAAAAACGTAGGTAGGTGTGCACACCCGCACACATGTCGCTGGTTACCCCACATTAATAATGATAATAATAAACACTTCATTGCACCATGCGCAAGTTGCGAGTTTATTGCCATATGGCAATTACTTCCAACTAACCAGTGTTTTCAGCCCAGTGAAGCAATATTAGCGTAAGAAATTAATTTAAATAATTTCTCCTCTGCTGGGGATCGAACCCAGGACGCCCGCACATAAATCAAACGGCTTACCAACTGTGCCACGGCGGTCGGCCACATTGTAGGATATGGCGTGATGGTATGAATGAATGAGTTACGTATTTCAGCGGATTTTGATAAAGATATATTGGTAATCTTATGTGTGATATATTTTTGTAGCTTTAAACATACTTACCCACTAAATACCTGAACAATAATTGATATGGACATTTCAATAGACCGTGCATGGGTAAAAAAAATGCCGTTGGTATAAATATAAGTAAGTTCAACTGTCAACGCAGTAGATATTGTCCGATGGACACATTGATAGAATATAAAGTGAACCGTAATAAATAATTTATTATATATATTTTTTAAATACACACCCATCCATTCACTGGAGCGAGAAATGTTCTTCCGGTTGAGCGGGGGAGATATGTCAAGGTAGCAACAGTGAACGGTGTTGAGACTTTCTTGAAATTTAATAATAATATAAAAGATAGATATAAATGAATATCTTCTCAATTCCATATTATATTCATCAGATACAATATGTATCTTCATACTTATTATCTTATTATTATTGTTACAAGCACGAACTGGCCATAAAATATTTGTAGTCATTTCTTGAGATGAATACGTACGTACCTACCTATACCTACCGTGACAATTTAGTCATAATAGAAAATATAAAAAGATAAATTCAATTAGTATGATGTATTCTCGAATATGTATAGAAATACCTTATATTTTTTTATTAAAAGTCGTGTCCATGGTGTCTAATGGAATACATTTCGATTTTTTTCATGTATTTTTGTGGAAAGAATCTGAGAAATTTTAAGAATTGGAAAGAGTTTATTTCCGCGGAGAAATTTAAATAAAAAAAGATAGTTGACAAAAGAATTTGGTGTAGATTAATTTACCTAATGCAAGTTACCTAATGCCCATTTAGGTCGTACTCTTAAAACTCGGTGGTATTTAATATATTTTGGGTATATATATATTTTTTTAACTAAATAGACTTCGTGTTTCACGATGAAGCTAGAAAATTCTGTGTAGAGGTATATTCAACGTAAAACGAAAGATGAGTAACGTGAAGTAGGTAGTTTGGTATTAATGAATGATTGTTTACTTTGTTACTATGTGTATCGACTGCTTGTGTAGGTACTTTTATGTACGTAATAGAGAAGTAGATATTATTAAAAACGGAAACTTCGTACGTTGACTTCGTTGACTATTAGCTAAAGTTAATTATTTAATCTCGTTCATTGCGACTAAGTGAAATTATGTGTAGGTATTGGTACCTAACACTGGTGATCTTAAACCATGAAGATATTAAAATGTCTTACACAGTTTTATGATCAGCTCTAAGATTACCGGTGGTTCTCTTTTTTTTCTTTATATCTACGGGATAATTTCCGATAGAAAACAAATTATAATTATATGCAACTTAAAATTATCGCTGATTACCGAAAAAAAAATATTTGGACATTATTTTATGGTTCCTATGATCTCCAATGGATGAACTTTGTCCAATGTCGATTTTATAATATCTAAATAATATTTCATATTTATTATAAACTCAATTCAATAAAAATCTCAATTCAGTAAAGTACAGTATTTTTTATATATAAAAAAGCCTTATAAAATAAGTCAAACATGTGTTTAGTCATAGACAAATTTTAATAAGTTGTCATGAATTATTTGTTCTGTGGATAAGAATTTGAAAGGTAAACAGAAAACTTGTACATAATATTTATTTTTATTACTTATTTAAAATTTCTTTCCTAGCCTTGTAAGCCAAGTGGGTTATATACATCGATTTATTTACAACTATATACTTGCAGCATCCATATTATTTAAGAATTATTTGAATTTTCTTATTTCAATCATATTTTTTTATTAAAATAAATACATCAATGTGGTTCATATTCTGATTAAAACTATCTCGAAGTATAAGATAATTTGAATTATAATAAAATAAAAGTACTAAGTATATTATAGTCTTAGATTATATATGATATAATTCTATGATTATAGTACTTTCTGCTATTTTTAGGTTAAGATGGGTTAGTTTATAATTATTAAGATGTGTGTGAACGAGATAAAATATCCGTTTATAATTAAGTAGTAAAAAGGTCATTCCACATGAAATTAATAAAAAAAATATTTTGGACTTCACCATCTCAGATATTTATAATTTTTTGTATATTTTTTCTTCCTATCAAAATTAAGGAAAGCGCAAATATTCAGATTTTTTGAACATCTAGTTTTTAGTTATTAATTTTCAAAAAACGAAAATTGCATAAATTTTCTCTGGTCTTGAGGTCTTTAAATTGCTCTAGTTTGAAAACTATTAGATATGGAAAACTAAAACTTTCACATTTTTATTCTGTATATTACGTTATTTTGATATAAAACATGTCCAATTCTGATTCGTCTGAATTTTAGTACATGAGAAATGTAAAAAAGGTGCTTACGGGACTCATTACGTCACACCGTACGAACAAAATCCTTTTATCCACGGTCGCCTGTTGGTTACAGACGTTTTCGTGCTCTGAAATAAATCAGAATAGGACAAAGCATGACCATATTAGTGAATATCAAAATATTTTGGAAATCTTTAAAAAAAATTTATGAAAAATCAAACTGCTTGTCAGACCATACTCACTCCTATAGATCTAAAATAATTCATCATTATCAGGGGCTCCCTAGCCCTGGATGGGCCTTGGCCTCAAGGAATCATCTCAATTGCACCCTTTCCATGGCTTTATCTTTATCTCTGCACACTGGCTATCTGATGGTGCCCGTCGACTCCATCCATCCTATGTAGCCCAGGTCTTCTCCATATGATGCACATGTCCAACAAGTGAAGCCTTCCTATTCTTATTGTTTGGACAATATTTGGTTCCTTTAACAGGCTCTCTAGTTCATGTTTGTATCGGATTTTCCACATGCCTTCATCCCAGAAGGGATCATCTGTATCCTATTTATTTGGTCAATGAGTCTGAAGCAAGATTGGTATTTTCCTACTATCCTCCACGTATAATGGAAGCGGTTGTACAAGCAGTATCCCAGCAAACACTGTTGAGCAGTGTTACACTACCATAGTTGCTACATTCCATGGAATCGTCTTGTACATGAAGGGAATATATAATACCTATTTCCCAATTTTTTTTTCTAAAATCTCACATTTCCATATTTTTGTAATTAGTGGGACTCAAGTTCATAGTAGCCAATCGTTGTTATTTGCTGTAATGTTCTTATGCGAGAAAAAATAATGTCCTTATACTATGACATAAGTCTGGCAGTCACAGGCTCTTCCTTTAATAGTTTAACAAGGAGATCAAGAAAAATAAAAGCTGCTGATGACTCTCCTTTAGAGATTTGTTTATTTGACACAAATAGTGACAAACTGCTTCAAGTATTATTGAAATATGTAAGCCTAGACTTGTAGACTTGTTCAGAGAAACATAAAATATACAAGTAGACCTTTTCACATTTATAATACAATTATAGTGTAGAAATATACAAGTAGACCTTTTCACATTTATAATACAATTATAGTGTAGAAATATACAAGTAGACCTTTTCCAATTTATAACACAATTATAGTTTAGAAATATACAAGTAGACCTTTTCACATTTATAATACAATTATAGTGTAGAAATATACAAGTAGACCTTTTCACATTTATAATACAATTATAGTGTAGAAATATACAAGTAGACCTTTTCCAATTTATAACACAATTATAGTTTAGAAATATACAAGTAGACCTTTTCACATTTATAATACAATTATAGTGTAGAAATATACAAGTAGACCTTTTCACATTTATAATACAATTATAGTTAAGAAATATACAAGTAGACCTTTTCACATTTATAATACAATTATAGTGTAGAAATATACAAGTAGACCTTTTCACATTTATAATACAATTATAGTGTAGAAATATACAAGTAGACCTTTTTACATTTATAATACAATTATAGTGTAGAAATATACGAGTAGACCTTTTCACATTTATAATACAATTATAGTGTAGAAATATACAATTTTCACATTTATAATACAATTATAGTGTAGAAATATACAAGTAGACCTTTCCACATTTATAATACAATTATAGTGTAGAAATATACAAGTAGACCTTTTCACATTTATAATACAATTATAGATGGGTCGATGGCAGAGCGGTTAGCGCGCTGGGCTAGCAATCCAGTGGTCGCGAGTTCGAATCCTGCCTCGACCGATTTCGTTCACCTATAGCACAAGCATTTATTTGCTTATTTTAGGGAACGTAGGAAGATGTATATGTACTTGTTTAACAAGGACATATTCATTTTTATTAAAAAAAAAAAAAAATGTCTGATTATCACTTTTTATAGACTCACTCACTGACCATCATATACTAAAACTATCTTCATTATCTTGACTTATGATAAATATCCAAGCAGTGGGGTGCGAGGGGCTCTTCAGCTGGGTATGCCCAAAAAAACTACATCCTCTATTTAGTCAGCCTCCATATCCTTTCACCTAATTTTTTTTCTCCAACTCCTGTATTATACCACGCACATAGCACTATTTACACGCATTGCGTGAAGGTAGGAGCAAATAATCCGAATAGGGAACATCCACTTCTTTTTCTTTTACTAAAAAAATGGTACAAAAAATAATAGAAAATATCGTAAAATTTTTATTTTTTTATTTGCTGCATAAAGCTTTTTATAGCAATTTGAAAAATGTATTTTGAATTACGCGCTAAAACGGATCATGAAATGAGTGACATCATATTAGATGTATTTTTCAAATGCATGTCATACATTTTATTCACGACTCGTTGATCATTGTGTTCAATGAAATTGTATTTACAATGCTAAAAATGTATATTTTAAATATTATTCAGATTCGAGGTGTATTAATACGACTGTAATATTCCCAAAGTCATAAAATTCCCAAGTTTTTAACCTTAAATTATAATTCTAAGTTTTCACTAAATAAAAACACGTCGAAAATGATTTGCAGTCAGCGGAGAATTTTCCAAAGACGAAATTCCGACGAATTCAAAACTATGATTGTTTATTTTTTAACTAATCTTATGCTAGAAACATCCTAGTTTCTATATATAAAATAAAAATGATTTAAAAACAATTTGTTTGTGCCAAAAAAATAGTTTAAATTGATGTCAGATATCATAAGAAATATGTAATGTATATATACAAACAGAGAATCTAGTCGCGAATTGAATGGCCGCTAGAAAGAGATGGATTATAATATGTGTAAAAAGAATAGACTCTGTTCAGAAAAGAATAGACCTTATAAAATACACAGATACACTAACACATACAAACATAGTTCCTTTAGTCATATATTTATATTGTATGCTCAAATGTATATGTAATATTAACGACAAATATAAAAAGATAGAGGTGTTCTTACATTTTAGCTACTGTTATCAAAGCTGTCAATGTTTATCTGTTGTCAAAGCTGAGATATCAAATAAATAAATAAACTTAATTTCTAAAACCCTTTATTAACGATCTCTTGTAATGTAAATTTTCTGCTCTGCTATCTTTTTATTGTTTTCTATTTAAGCTAACATACTTGCATATTTATTTTTTCCAGGGAACACAACAAAATCCAATAGTTTTGACTAGTGTAGATAATCCAGAACCAGTAGTAAAAGATGTGCCTGATATCCGTTTGGTGGATGGTCCATCCATATTGGCTGGAAGAGTTCAAATACTGCACAGAGGGGAATGGAGATCAGTTTGTACCAACTCTAGAAAGTAAGTATACATTATATCTGTTTTTATAATTTAAGATTTCTCTGTTGCATTGATATTAATTCTATTTTATAATTACTAGTTGCATGTAATACATGAGATTCAACTGTCGATGGCGCTAGTATATATGTATAATTGAAGAATACGTACCAAACTATAAACACTTAAACACAAATAAATAAACATTTTAAGATATTTTGTTTTCTATATAAAACAAGTAGGTATTTTATTTATTTATTAAACTTCATGTACATTATAATGTGTACAACGTGAGGTCATAAATAGTAAATTGGTACTTATGTACATTAAATTTATAATAAACGAAAAGAATATTAAGAGTAAATTCACAGCAACAAAGGAAGGAAGGAAATAGAGGTAGAGGGAGGGGAGGTAGGATAGATATGGGGTGTCAGTTAAGAATTATTAGACAGGTAAAACAGCTTTAGGTTCTTTTTAAAAAGTTGAATCGATTGAGACGTCTTAGTATCATTACTTAAAGTGTTCCATAGTCTTGCTGATTGTACTTCAAAAGAGGAGCTGAGAAATTCAGTAGAATGAATGGGAATAGCTAGTGTAGTACATTCAGCAGATCGAAGAGGGAGACCGTGATTTGACAAGAAAATAACCTTATTCTTGAGATATTGTGGTGAATTTGTGTTGTTAATTAAATTATACAGTATGTATGTCTGTCAGGATAAGATAGTATGGAGGTCAGTCTGTTATTCCTACTCAGAATATGAAAACAGCATGATGTATGTTTGTAGATTAAGTAGGTATCAAACTATTGAGTGAGATATTGTGTAGTGTTTACTGCCTTACAAATTGCATGAAACGATGTTGTCAATAAATTAAATTTTTATAAAATTTGTTAAAAAAAATTTGAGATGTACTACTATAATGTTCAAATTTATTATAGAAAATTAAATCATCTATTTGGGGTGATTCGGCTTTTTTCAATATTTTTAAAAAAACTTTGTAAATATAGGCTGTTAAAAACGTAAATTTATCATAAAAAAAGATTTTCTTAATAAAAAATGTTTGAGAAACTCTGGAACTTTTAAAAAAAAATTAGATTTTATATTTGTCTATATTCATACCAATTTTCAGAGTTCTATCTTTTATAGTTTTTGAGATATATGGAAAAATAAATTAAAAATTAAAAAGTTGATAACCCCTGACTGAAACAAAAATTTAAAATTCTGAGTATAAAAGTTATGTAGGCCTATAACTTTCTATATTTACTGAAATATTAGGCTCTGTGCATTGAGCGGATCAAAGTTATAAGGGGGGGACACACAGACACACTAAATGTTCTACTCCAAATTCTGAGTAAATCCATATATATTTAGAACATATATGCTGCGAAGGCCCTAAGTTGGTGTTTTTTTACTTCAAAATTGGAAAAACCATGAAAAATATAGACCCTGCATACAAATCTCGCATATCTTGGCTTGATACTTTGTCAATATGTTGAGAGAAATAAATTATCTTGAACAAATCAACAGTTAAGATTATCAGCAATTTTCGATCTGTCGATTGAGACGGCTTCTAATGTAGAATTCAATAATAAGAAAATATATGAATACATATAAGATGGGTGGTGGCACAGCAGTTAGCGTACTGGGTTAATATAGTAGTCCAGTGATTGCGAGTTCTAGCATGACCGATTTCGTTCACAATAGGAGAAGCATATGCTTAATTTAAGGAATGTATATTTACTTATTACAAGGACATATTCATTCTTTAAAAAATATATATGTGTGGAATATTTTTTATTATAATATTTTTTCTTATAATTATTTTTTTCTAGAAGAAATGCATAAACTTTTTCTGTATTTGTCTTTTACTAAGTACATTATAAGGAAACTACAATGAAAAATTCAGAATTAATGTAGAATGTTGTAATATGTACTAATTGATTTCATTGAATTTTAGCTGGACTCGATTTGATATGGAAACAGCTTGCCGTCAAATTGGATTTCATGGAGGAGAGTTTTTCAACTGGATGGATAGAGTAGCTGGAAGAAAACCTCGTCTTTTATATGAAGAACCAAAATGCAAAGGAACAGAATCAGAAATTACTAAATGTAATTGGAGTTCAAGGCAACTAGGGTCAGGTGTTTGTGATTACCATCCAGATTTAGGAATACAATGTTTACCTATTCATGAAAATGCTGAACATACCCAAACCACCAAACATTGGAGAGGCATTCGTTTTGAAAATGCTCAATTCGAGAGAATACTTACCATGTCTAACACGTTATATGTTCCAATATCCATGTCCAGGATGAGTAGTATTTCCATTAAATATGCCGGTGTCGGAAGAAATAATAATGCTAGCAGTGCTTTAGATATTATCGGAGTGCCTCCTGTTGTTCAAGATATTGAAATCTCTCACTCGGCTTATAATGGCATAAATATAACTACACCAAATGCTCCTGTTACTATAAATAATTGTACCATTCGAAACAACAGAGGATTTGGAGTTTTTATCAACTCTTCATATGGACTAGCACACTTGGACAGTTGTATTATCAATGAAAACGGAGCGGATGGAATAAAATATGTTGTGCATGAAGTTAATCCTGATGAGAAACACGATCGAACTGATAACTATGACTTTTGCACTTTACCTACAACTGCTAGTCAAACGTTTCCAATCCAGATGTTCATAGAACAATCAAAATATTCCAATTCTGAAAGAAATTGCTCTAAGTACTTTTATACGAGACCTGGATATGTTCTCACCCTCAGTTTCATAAAACTTCTCACAGATAGAAATGAATCTGCATCTGTTTCTGTTTATGATGGTGGATCATCAAATGATAAACTTCTTGCTACATTCCTTGTTAGAAACCTTACAAGACCTCAGAGTGTAACGACTACAAGAAATAAAATATTTATTCGCTATTATGCTGAAACTAAAACTGAAGTTTTAGGATATTTTCGATTGACATCAGGCCTCAATAAAATTTATGATTTGAATGTTTCAAATAGTATAATAGCTGACAATAATGGAAGGGGTGTTGCTATTGAAAATCTTCGATCTCAAGTACACATACATAAGAGTTCAATTTCAAACAACAATCATGTTGCTGGACTTCATGTAGTCAATGGAGTTGGCGATGTTAATGTCACTGAAAGTAGAATATCTTTCAACAAAGGTGATGGAATTAATATCACCTATACAGGTGGTAACAGAAATATTTCATACAGTACTCTTAGTTCCAATATGGGTTATGGTATTGCAGTGTGGTTGAACAATACAAAAGAAACTGAGTACATTCATTTTAATCAAACTACAGTAGTACAGTATTCTGAAGTATTTAAAAATCTTCTTCTTGGAGTACTTCATGGAAATTACTGTAGGGAAAGTTGGGTAAATATCACAGGTAATTGGTTCAATAACAGCTTAGAAGATACTATTGAAATATCTTCTTGCTGGAATGAAAATGTAAATGGGGAAATGCTCAATCTTCAAATTGGACATAACAAATTTATACAAAGTCAAAAAATGTCTATAAAAATTCATCCAGCTCTGAATTTGAATGGAAGAATTGAATATAATCATTTCCAAGGAGGAAACTTTGGTGCTATATTTATAAAAAATCGAATAGAGAATAGACTTTACGATGAATTTGATTTTCTTCCAACATATATATTAATACAACATAACCATTTCTATTATAACAGAGGTGTGTTTGTGGTTAATCTCGGTCTTTCTGTGTATAGTCATACTCAAAATATACTATTTACAAGAAACTTTTTGAAGGAGAACCGAATCAGAGAACCATTTGATACAATAGAAAAGTCTTCAAGACTCGTCCCACGGAGTCGAGTTGCAGCTGTTGTCGTAATCTCCTCTAGCAATGTTGATGTCTTTAGAAATATACTACACAATTCAGAATCAAATTATGAAATTGGATCACACCTAGAAGATCAAAGCAAAATTTTAAATTGCACATACAATTGGTTAGGATTCAGTGAAGAAAATAAAATATTTGAAAGACTATTTCACAGGAAAGATCGTTATAATCTTGCTAAGATTGAATACCTTCCATATTTGCTTCATAGCAGTAATCCAGCTGCAACACAAATAAATTACAACCCAATGTTTGTTCCACAATTTCTTACACAAGGAACTAATGTCGTCGGTGGTGAAGTGGATGGGGTAGAAATTTTGAAACCAGGAGAATATATTGTACAAAGAGACATTAACATTAGACCTGGGGGAAAACTTTTGTTACAACCTGGGGTTAAATTAAATTTTCCACCTTCTATCGGTGTAATGATTGCTGGGAAATTAGATGCTCGTGGAATATCTCCTAATGATATTACATTCACTTTAAAACAAGAGATTGACATGTCTAGTATAAATAATACATATGAGACTGATGTTGAACAATATGACTCTGAAACACCCATTATTGAAATTGAACCAGTAGTCCCCATAAGATTGCTCGGAGGGAAAACATCAAATGAAGGACGATTACAAGTTCGTATAGATGGACATTGGGGAACAGTGTGTAATTATAAGTGGAACATTATAAATGCAGCTTTGGTTTGTCATCAGTTAGGATTAGTGTTGAATCCTGACGATTGGTTCATGGAACGCAACCAAATACCTAGTGCTGGTCTTACTGAAAATACTATTCTATCTAACGTTGAATGCACAGAATTTGATTATGATATAACCTTATGCAAATCAGAGCGCCTTGAAGAATTTGAAAATTCTTGTACACATGATCAAGATGTTGGTGTGAAATGTTATGATTTATCATGGGCAGGTTTGAGATTTGGGGTCTTATCTGAAAGAGCAGATTTGCAATTTATCAATGTGGAAAAGGCTGGACTGTTGGATTATACTACAAATTCATTCAAACCAGCTCTGCAAATAGATTTTGCCCGTCATAGTTTAGAAAGTGTGCGAGTGTCAGATAATCTTCAAGATGGTCTTGGTATACTTTATTCAGACCTTTATGGAGCAGATGCTATAAACGTTGTCAAGAATTCAGAATTTTCTAACAATAAAGGAAATGGTGTCAGTTTTAAACAGTTAGGTTTGAAAATTCATGCTTCAGTGATAGAAAATAATAATTTAGCTGGAATAAATCATGACCAACATATAACAGGATTACAACAACGGGAACTCGCTGGTTGGTTTAATATGGCTCCTGATTTTAATATTGCTGATTCAAATTATCATCCAATATATATCCCAGATTATGGTACTGATATATCATTATCAAATGGAGAAACTCGCTATATTGTAACAAATAAACTGCTTGGAGATTCAAAAAATAAGATATATAATATTAAGTGCAATCCAGGATATGTTATTGGAATGCAGTTATTAAATCCTATACACAATTATTCCACAGAACAGATCTGTATATATGATTCTCAAAATATCAATGTATATAGTGACAAATGGTGTTTGAAAAGAGATTTATCAATATTTCCAACAACAAGTAGTAGCTATGGAGTTATATTATCATATGAGAGTGGAAATAATGCTTTAGGTGGAGTCGTTTTAATAGTAAGTGCAGTCTCAGCTCCCATTCAAGACATCAAAAATAAAATTGTCAAGGGTGCGATTCCAACTCTAACAGTTACTAATACAAAAATTAAAGGAAATACTCAAGGTATTCAATCATTATATTATAACCGATATTTAAATGAAATTGGTGATCACTTCCTAAGAAAGGCTAATGAAACAATTAAAATATTTAACTGTGAAATTTCTCATAATATTGAAGAAGCTATTTTTATTCATACTCCATTTTGGGATATTCATGAAAGCAATATGTCAGAGATCACTTTTATGATTAATAATACTTTAATAACTGACAATGGTAAAGGAATCACTCAATTTGCTAGAGATTTGAGAAGTTCCAATAATTTATACCACTACATACTTCAGGATAATACTATTGAAAGAAATCATTATGGTGGATTTGAAGTAAGTTTACCATATGTCTGGCAGTACAATGAAAATTTTACACATTCGATTTACCTAAACAATAACACATGGAGAAGCAATGAAATGTTTGAGTTTATCATAGACGGACATTATTCTTCAGTTAATATCACAAACAATGCTTTTTCAGACAATATATGCAAGAATGGTCTCATATCTATAAGAGGTATGGAAAAACGTATAAAGATAAACAAAAACAAAATAGAAAGAAACAATGGAAAGTTTATGGTTGAATTTAGAGTTGACAGTCAGAGTGAAATATTGGGAGAAATCAAAGCTAAATTTGTATTGAATGAAATCAAGTTTAATAAATTTTTAACTATGTTTAAAAAAGGCATTCATCAGTTGAGAACTGAACCTACATTTGTTGTAGGATTTAATGGTATACAAAAGGTTAAAGTGAACAGAAACTTATTTGGATCCAATTCATTGGATTATAATTTGGTTGCTGGAATCAGAACTGCTAAAATCAATAATTTCCTCGATGTTACTGAGAATTGGTGGGGTTATAGTGATGAAGATCTAATAAAGAAAAGCATTTTTGATTTTGATGATTGGAATAATCATGCAGTAGCTAATTTTCGGCCATATCTTACGGAAGATTCATTTCAATCGAGTTTGTCAGTTTCTTTTGAACAATCACATTCTGTCAACTTAGACAACCTTGGTGGTCGTATAGTTGAAAATGTAATTATAAACAGAAAAAATACTCCATATATAATTAAATCTGATATAACTGTTATGCCCGGTGCTACGTTGACCATTTCACCCGGAGTTGTTATGGAGTTTTTACCTAATGTTGGTATTCTAGTTTTGGGAACATTAGTAGCGCAAGGTTTGAAAGGATATGAAATTCAAATGAGACCATATGGCGTATCTGGAAATATTGAAAACAATCATATAGAAAAGAGACACACAGGATATTATCCGAATAATCCCTATCAAAATAACAGTGATAAGAAAAAAAGACATTTAGAAGAATTAATTATTCAAGATTCCATTAGATTATGCACTGGAAGAAATTGTTCAATCAATGACAACTTATTGAATAAAACCAATGAAGGATTTTTAGAATACTATAATCGTACAACTCTTCAATGGGTGCCTATGTGCGATCAAAGATTCACGGAACGTAATGCACAAGTGGTTTGTAGGGAACTTGGATTTGATTCAATAAATGTATATTTTGATTACGATCGTAGGATTGAATTCCACAGTAATTCACTATCCCGCATTTGGTCATGGCCAGAACCTTTACAGTGTAAGGGAACAGAAGAGCATTATGAAGATTGTCCTATAAGATTGAATGGTCAACTTTATGGCCACCGTCATGAATGTAAATGGGACTCTGACTTTGTCTTTATCCGCTGCGGTTACAGAAATTTAGCCCCGTCCCAAGAATACTGGGGAGGAATACGTTTTGCCAATTCCGAATTTGAGTACAATTTATATGAGCACAGAATTCATGACATACATACTCATGACATAATAAAGAAAATTGAAAGTGTTATAGAATATGTGAACATTACTGGTGCAGGAATCTTACATAATGAGAAATCATCAGCCATACAAAGCATCTTGAAGAGTCCAAAGATTAATTTTGTCAATATTAGTAAATCTGCATCACATGGAATGACAATAATATCACCCAGTGATACTGTTAACCTTATGTACAACGAAATACATGATTCACTCGGTGTCGGAATGAATATTGTATCTATGACAGGAGAAGGCAGAGAATCAGACGAATCAAGTTTTACACCATTAAAAGCATTGAATTTACCATATCATTTGTTTTCTATTATTGACATATGTGACACCACTAAAGAAATAACTATCGAAGAGAGAGTTATAATATATTATAAATACGATAACAATCCTGTTAATTGTGTAAAAATAATTAACAGTATGTACAGAGTAAAACCATTTGGATTTAGATTGATTCAGTTCAATCTATTTAATCATACACAGACATATGGAAAAAAGGATTCAATAACTTTATATGATGGGGACATTTACAATGTATCTGCACCTATTTTGACTCATTTGGAAAATGGTTCACCTTTGGAAAAGAAATTATTCAAAACTACTGGTCCTAGTCTGAGCATTCGATTATTTGCAAATGGAGCATCTGCCAAACATGGATTCTTTGCAGAAGTAGTAACATTGCCAATTTCTGCAATCGGATTCAGTAAGTATTATTTATAATTATCAAGATTCTATTACGTATTATAATATACTTGTGAATATTTTCCACTCCAATGGCGCTGTAATATATTTTATTTTCATTTTAGATCGAGATATACAACATAACATATCTTATAGTACATTTAATTCAAACAACGAAGGGGCTTTAACATATCAATCTGCAGGAGAAGTGAACCCAATAATTACAATAGATCGTAACCAGTTTACTAATAATTGTCATAAACTTTATGGAAATTTTTCTACTTGTCAGTCAAGCATTGATATTGACATACAAAATACACAGACATTATATTTCAGGGTAAATATTCTATTATGTACATTTTTTAAAGTTATATTCATTCATGTAGCGATGTTTTCAAGTGTTAATTTCGATGTGTGTTAGTCTATTGGTGAAAGTTATTTGAAAAATATGAAATTCAAACTTCAATCATGCTGAAGATTTGTTGAATGACATGTTATGTTAGGTATTTTTTTGGGTCTTGTTTGTAAGTAGCAATGATGTACGGTCAGAACACATTTGGATGTATGCATTTGTATTTGAATACCCAAACAAATATTTCTGGTAGCTGTTCTGTGTATTAAGGAATGAGATATTGATCGTTATGTGTGATTGCTCAATGTTTGTAACAAGAATTGAATACAGTGGTAGGAATTCATATGAAATATATTAATTATTTACATTGTATAAAAAAACCACGTGAACACTTAAAGAAATATGTTCATTATTTTTTTAATATGCTGGTTCTAGTATTCCATGAACAGAAATTAGTTTGAATTTTATCAGAAAGAATGAAGAATTCTAGGAAAAATGTTGGTGCGGTTTATAGGTCAGCAAAAAAAGTTGGATATACGATGAATAAAATAAATTAGATGCACCCTCTTAATATCCTTTCAATTTAGTGTAGGCATTAAAAGAAATAGAGACGAATTAAATGCTGAGTTCCAGATTCATGTTTTTTTTTATTTTTCAGAACAATCTGGTTCAAAATAACGAAGGAGGGCTTTTATTGAGAGCCGATTCACGTGGAACTGCAACATCTTTAAAAGGTTGGATCCACAATAACCTTTTCTACGATAATCAAAATCTACCAGCACTCAAAATAGAAGGTACTTTTCTATTTTATTTTATTTATAAGTGTGAAATATGGTATTATTTTATACTATAATTTGTATTTGGTTTACACATTTTGTAAAAAAAATTATTTTAGGTCGACAATCATCCCCATATCAAGAAGTTATTGTATACAGAAATTATTTTACTCAAAATAAAACACCATTCAAAGATGTTATCATTTTGCGGCAAGTAGTATCTAACTTCACACTGAACTATGTACATTCAAATACAGGAATGCGTATTTTGGAAGTTTCAGGATTTGATAGAGTTCGTTTGCCTATTTATCAAACAACATCTCATAATGGATTCTACAAGTGAGTTTTTCATGAACATGTTAAATTTTACTCTTTACTACCGCAAGGGAGTTGGGGTAGTGAGGGAGTGGGGAGTTACAAATTCAAAATTTTTAAGGTTATTTTTTAATTGCAGATTATCATTCTGACAGTCTTACTAATAAAAATCTACTACACCTGTGTTGACCAGTGTTTTAGTTACACACCGTTTAAAGCCCGTGCAGTGATTATTTGAAAATCTTACTAATAAACGCTGTATAACGAGTGTGTAGTTACAACAAGCGTACAACAAAAAATAATCCGACAACGTTGTAATTTCGCACTCGCTCATGCGCAGCGCCGCCAACCGCCATCCGCTATCCGCCATTATAATTTTGACGTTTGTCGTAGTTAATATTTTCCATATTCCTATTCGTTATATTTTCCATATTCCTATTTCAAAATAGGAATATGGAAAATATAACGAATAATTTCATCATACGAATATCAAAGCAAGCACCATTGTAGATATTATAAAAGAGCTGATTTTTTGTCAACTTTTCGTTCCTAAAATGCACAATTATCGAGAATATAATAATTTATACTGAGGTTTCGACATATTATTCCAAGACATAACAATATAAACACGCATATCAAAATCAAATTCGATTATTGATAGATGAAATTTGTATTAAAACACCGCTAAACTACCTAGAACAGGCGGACAAGCGATGTGTAAAATTTGTATGAGAGATACACAGTCGTTGACCAACTGATCTGCTACACAGCGTTTATTGGTAACGTTTTTGCCTACACGGGTGTTAAACGGTCGTGTTAATTTTACAACGCGTTTATTAGTAAGACTGTGAAAGTTTAATCACTATGTATTTGTGTGTGTGGTGTGTACAATGTGCTATGTACTATATATGGCATATTTATACTCATTCGATTCTTTTCAAATTTTGCCAATTTGTATCCCTATCTAATACTCGCTTAGGCACCATGAAGGATGTCTGATCAGTGCTTCTCAATTTTTTTAACTGTCAAATATTTCAAAGTGACCCCAAGCTAAGGAAACTTATAATTTGATGTTTTTTTTTCAAATTGCTAAAAGGCACATCACTTTCATAAAATGACATTGAATAATTATCAAGTTTCATAATAAAATATTTAAATCTAAAATAATTTAACAAACTCATTTCATGAAAATTCTGAAAATTTCCATACAAATTTTGAATACTTTGTGGAGTGACTTGGTAGTGAGTAGTTTAGCGTTGGCCACAACCTTCTTATTTATATAATAGTTTTATCAGGCATAGTTAAAATCATACATTTAAGACAATATTTTATTTTAACAGATTTTAATTATCTCAATAGAGACGAAGTTGGAATATTTATTGTAGGAGAACCGGGAAATCAAGGCACCTACAGGGCTTACGACCTGTCATCGGCTGGTTTACGTGATCACTTTATGCGCTTGCGCAACGTTCACCAATTATGCCTTTTAATTATGCCATTAAAAGGCATAATTGGTGAACGTTGCGCAAGCGCATAAAGTGATCACGTAAACCAGCCGATGACAGGTCGTAAGCCCTGTAGGTGCCTTGATTTCCCGGTTCTCCTACAATAAATATTCCAACTTCGTCTCTATTGAGATAATTAAAATCTGTTAAAAAAAAATATCTTTGACTCCCGACAGGGAAAAAAATCCAATGTTTGCGCATATGCAATAATAAAAATATTCAATATTTTATGTTTATTAAAACTAAATTTAATTTGAAGTCGAAGGGATTATCTATGTATTGTTTCCGACAAATAAATTGAGTACTTTATTATTCTAGGAATTATGCATTGGATAGAGATGGACGAGCTACAGTAGTCGCTGGAACTGCGGGCCAACATTATGTCGACAATATATTTTTCAATCCTGATAATGATTATGAAATGATCACTGTTAATCGATCTTTGTAAGTATTTTGTAGTTTAGTCATTTCACATAATATATTATATCATATTTTAAATGTAATACTAGTCTTGGGGAATTTAGTTATATTTATTTTATGTATTAAGGAAAAAAAACTATTCCACTTAGAGTATTAGTAAACTTATAGTATTTATTTACTTTATATTTATATTTTAGTATTTGAACTTTTGATTTTAACTACCTATTGAAATTGTTGAACTTCATAGTTATACTGGGTATAACCATGATAGTGATACAATCATTAAATAACCAGTATTACTATGTTATTTTAGTGTTGAACCTGAACCTAATTCATTATTAATGGTTAAAATAATTTTTAGATTTGATAAGTAGCTATGGTAAATTTGATAAGAAAAATTACAACTCAAATATTTATTATAGCTAGTATTCTATAAACAATTTTTAGTTTTTTTTTATATATCTTACTATGTGTACATGATTACTAGTTTGAAGAAAGAAATGAAAAATATTTTATTATTTATTAGATATTTAGATAAATATTTTACATTAAAAAAACACTTAATTCATTCATTTAATCAAAAAAACTCTTGATTTTCTGTAATAAAGTTAATGTAAGATTACTTTATATAATTTTTTTACAGAGAATTTGTTTGTTTCTATATAATTTATTTAATATCCCAAAGTTATTTGATATTACGCTGCTAAATCCAAAGTTTTTTTTATGTACATAATGATAATGCTTCCATTGACAGATTTAGAAAGCAACCAGAATCAATGTGGAATATAATATAGTACATTTACAATTAATAATTTGAAGAATTGTATTATTTTCATTTTACACGATATATGGATTTATATCCACATCTGAAACCTGTTACTAATTGAATTTTCCAAGATCATTCAGAACTAACAACTATTGTCATTTTATTGCAATAAAAACTACATAATATATACCTGCTTTGTTAACTAATTGCTTTCATTTTGCTTTTTAATGTACATTTTTAAACATATGGTCAATTTATTCTTTTAAATTTTAACGTTAAAAAAAACGATCCCCTTTAATTCATTGATTAAAACATTGCAGTTATCATGTTCTCCATTAAAAATATTTTATGTGTTATTTTTATAACATATATATGTAGAAAATATTTTGTAATTAATTTTTCATTTACTTTGCATGTATTGCTTCCTGCATGTGTTCATCACCATCTAGATTTATTGAAAGTAATACAAACAATATACTCAGGTATGTTATTTCCCGGTATATTTTATGTGTTGTGATTGTCTAAATATTTATTTTTTCTTATTTCTCAAAAAAAAATAATCCACGACACAAAAATATATTTCACCGTGGACCATTGTATACAATTTTTATATTATTTATAATATTATATTTTGTTCTTTTAAAATCATTTCAAAATACGTAAAGTGTAAATTTTGTCCACCAATAGAAGAAAGTTAAGTTTTAACCTCTAAATTAGACATGGAGCTTATTTGAAATTTTCTCTGATTTTTTATTTGTTATTTATTAGTCTTTTTGTACAGTTTATATATAAATATCCTACACTGGTAGGCTTATTGCCATTTGCCAATTTCTTACAAACAACCAGGGGGCAAGTCTGGTCAAATGGTGGAATCGAAACCCTCATGATAACTCATATTGTGGATATAATTATATCCATAATATGGGTTATCATGAGGGTTTTGATTTCACCGTTTGATGGGACTTGTCCCCCTAGTAACAAAGTATTGTCTGGCATAAAATTTTTATTTATCTATCTTATTTCTATATAAAAAAAAAATATGTAAATATAATTTACATATTTAATGACAAAACAGTATACATAACTTTTACCAAAACGGACCAGGGACAACCAAATGAAAATAGACCACTGAAAATTCATGACTGCAAAGACCAACAAAGTAACTGTATATGTACTGAAATAAAAAAAACTAGACAAACGAAATACTTGGGAATAACAATTGACCAATGTTTAAAATGGAAACCCCATATCTCAATTTTAAGCATGAAATTAAAAAAAATTAATTTCATTTTTCGCTCCATCAGAAATGTTTTACCGAAATCTGTCATTAAATTAATGTACTATTCACTTTACCAATCAATAGTAGAATATGGTATTATAGGATGGGGTGGCACTTACAGAACAAATATAGATTCAATAGTTAAAGCCCAAAAATCCGTTTTGAAAATAATATTTAATGTACCTATTCGCACACCCTCAGCCGAACTATTCAAAAAACTTGACATCCTAGACATACCACAGTTATATGCTAAAAACATTTGCACTTATATCTATTCACACCTTAACGACTTCCAATCGACCCAAACTACACGTCAGACTAGACAGACTAGACAAGCAAATATACAGATACCGAGAACCAAATCGACTTATGGACAAAGAAATTTTCATTTCCTTGGAGTAAAAATTTTCAATTTGCTTCCAATTGAATTGAAGAAAAATAAAAATATAAACAGCTTTAAATGTGGATTAAAGAAGTGGATAAAAAAAACAGACAAGACAGTGATAAATAAACAACTCTACGTTAACATACAATGACACACACGCACACCTAAACAATATACCTATATAATTATAAGCTGCTTCAGAACAGGTTTTTAACCTAGTGAAGCAGTTTACATTCCGCATCTAGTTCTTAAGGATCTTTTTTTTTTGTAAAAATATTGTATTGTTAAACTTTGATGTGTACCTGTATATTATTTCTTATGTTACAAATAAAAAAAAAAAAAAAAAATTTAAAATTTGACTGACATTATTATGATTTTAGGTAACCTTCAGAATCAACTATTTAATTTTATTTGTTTCAGATACAAATAATTATTGTTATTAAATTTAAAATATTATGTCAGTTTATTCAGGCCATAGGTATGCCAGAAGAAACGATACAGCATGTTTGTACCTAGAGTTTTGTATGAAAATACTTTGTATGAATTGGGTACACAGAAACTAACAATATTTCTGCAAAGAGGCATGGATTGTAAGCTGAATAACAGTTGAAGTGGAGTATTTTGGAGACCTTCTAGATTCACACTTCCGTGTTGGAATCTGTTTATTAGAACAACATTGAACCACAAGCACAACCATAGTCATTATAGGGCCTCAATAATTTTATACATTAAATTATTTTCTAATTAGTGTTGATAAATTATTGTTTTTGTCATTAGAGCTTCAGTAATTCGAAAAAAAATATATATCTGACATTAGGCAGTTTAATTTATATCAAATTTCAAAATCTCACTTGTATTGAATATTAAAAAAAATATACTTTTTCAGTAATTTGGATTTGTGGAGAACGAAAATTGATGCCGCTCATAATTACTGGGGTTACAATGAAACGTGGGCAGTCAGCGGTCGTATAAGAGACCGTTCTGACGATTCCGATTTGTTGGAAGTGGAGTTTCGACCATTCTATATGAACAACAAAACTATTCTCAATGGAAAGTGTCCACCAGGATGGGATTTGGTCAGAGATACATGTTATAATTACATTGCAGTTCCCATGACATTCAAAGAAGCTAAAGATTTCTGCAGTGTATGTTTTCAATTTGTTTTATAACCTTTGTTTTCTCAGAATTTTAACAAATAAGTACATATAAGTAGTGTTAGTTTACTTGAATAAAGTTTTTCTTTTAGAAATATTGGAAATATGACATAAAGACATAGAATAATAATAAAGCTATAGAATACTCATTCCCATACAATACCTCGCTGAAAAAGTGAAGCCGTTTTATTGGCCGGCTCGTGTCAATATATGTATGACTCTGCTGGTAGACATTGTTCGTTTACTCGTTATGACTGCGTAAATAATTTTGCAAGCAGTTAAAAAACTCCCTATTTGGAGAACGTATCACGCAGACGGCCAAATGATTACTGAATGCTCGTAGCAAAATGTTGACCAAATTAGTCAACATAAAGCAGTCACGTTTACTGCAGTCTAAAGAGTATTCTATACTATTATTATTCTATGGATAAGGAGTGTTCTTTTTACAAAAACTGACATTTCAAAATAGATATGTATATTAGTTTTAAAAATAATATACTTACAACTGTGTTGCATGCACAAAAGTATTAAGATGAGTTCCATGCATAGTAAGATGTAATAAAAAAAAACATAATAAAAATAATTCAAGTGATTGAAACAGCATTTAACAATTAATATTTACATTATTAATTTGTTAGTACAATAAACAGTGAAATAATTTAGTAAATATAATCTTCCCATGCTATTCATATTTTCATTTAATTTTTTTTTCATTTATTTTTTAACTTTCAGTCAGACAATGCTTCACTCCCATACATTACAAATAACTACTTGGCACTGTGGCAATTTTTACGTCAGCAAGATCAATGGTATCAATATAGCGAGAAAGTTTGGGTTCAACATTTAGATTATATAACACAGTGTACAGTCTTTACATACCAAACTGTTGAGTTGGATAGCTGTGATCAAAAGAATACATTTATGTGTGAAATTGGTAAGGATATTTCTTAATAATCTAGTATGAAAATTATATTATATCTGTCAAAGGTTAGAATATTTATTTTACTTGTTGATTTTTTCTTTCAGATCCCAAAGTATCTATTGATCCTTTATCGTGGAAAGATGACGTTATTACAGTTGCAGTTATTGGAGTTTTGGGAGCAACATTATTATTTATTGGGGCAGTTATTGGTTGCTGGTATTCCAAATCTAAGCACAGGTTAATTACACTTCTTTGGTTCTATTTGATACTCATAAAAAAGATTTCATTACAGGCCTAAACATTTTGTTTAAAGAATATCTCTGTATTAATTAAATTTATAACAAAAAATTCTTTCAAATTCTGTTTGGTTTAAAATTTATTCATGAAGTTATTATAAATCATCCTACTTCTCAACTGCCAGTTCAAATCATTTGAGAAACTAAATACCTGTAGTTTCCGGCAAATAACTTGAGCATTTTCATTGTGGATATGTACGTAATATAGGTATATATACAAAATATACATTGAAAATCATTATGTTTTCTTCACTTGTGATTGAGCCACGAAAGTCATTTCACAAAACTTTAGATTCACTAAATGTACATTTTTTTATTTTTTATTCTAGACGTGTCCAAAGATTAGAAAGACGTAATTCTATAAGACAGTCACTGCACTCAGTAAGGTCCATGGCTAGTGTGAACGGAGACCTTAGTTATAGAAGAAAAGGTCCTATGGTAAATATTTTATGTATATGCTTTTATACCACTGAATACTTTTCTTCAGAATTAGGTTTCATATATGTATATTAATTTTTGTACTGTCGGTATCTTTTATTCTATCAATTTAATGGTTGAATATTTACACTATGTAACCTCAAATATAAAAAAAGAATTTTTTTTTAATACCTTCAGAATATTTTTTCAAAATTGATACAAAAACTGGCATCTCTATTACGAGGTTAAATTATTTCATTTTAGCAAAACTTTGATTATTCTTCTTCTTCTGGTGTCCTGTCAGAAATCCCCAACATTGGCAATCACTTTGGCGACCTTTCTGTTCTGTCCGGAATATCTGCTCCACAGTTTTGAAGCCCGTCCATTCCTTAATATTACGCAGCCAGGTCATCTGTCTCCTTCCAGTCCCTCGGCGACCTTCTATCTTACCCTTTAGTATTAAATGAATCCAGTAGTATTTTTCTCCCCTCATTATGTGACCTAGATATGTGATCTTATGGACCTTTATTGTAGACAGAAGTTGCCTGGTTATTCTGGATTAACAGTTTATAATATTCATTGAATTTTAGATTTAGTTATATTTTTTTGTCATACTCCTTTTTATCTTTTACATATCTTTTCAGAGTACAAGATCAACAGACACCTTGACTAAAAGTTCCGATTATAAAAAAATGATGACATCCAATGGATCTATGGATTCTGTTGAAAAAAGTCAATTCAATTCATCTCTAGAAGATAATCAAAGTTACGACATTTATGAAGCGCACAATCCAAATCCACTTGTAGTACCGCATCAACAATCAACATTTAACAAAAAAGAATCACCCAAGTATTCCTCGCCAATCATCAACATGAACCCAACCTTTGATTTGTCATTCAAGAACGAAGGATTTAGGGATGTTTCCACGCTACCCAGTCACAACACTTCCATAAATACCCTATTGACTGAGGAAACTCCTATCATATACCATAGAGAAGGTACATCCAGCGGGAATAATATTGGATATGGCGAAGAGGAGAGATTAACTCCACACAGTGATTTTCAGTATTATAATTCGGACACGTTGCCATTGAGAGGAAATTTGGGAAAATCCGATGATACCCTGGATTTGAAAAAAGAAATAGAAAATGAAAACAAGTATATGTATGGACAGTATGGAGCACCTATGTTTGGAGATCAACCGAAGCTTTCATTCCTTAAGGAACTGAAGCACAGAATACCTGACCCACCCCCTGTTGCACCTCTTCATCAAACTAGCTTTGGACAAAGGAAAAATATTGCCGGTCAGTATATATTTTATGCACATAAATAATTATTAGCAATGTTAATATTGTGTCAGGTTTCATGACTCAGTTAGACATCTGCCTTCTGAGCCATGTGTCTTGGGATCAATTATAGGTAGGAATTCAGTTTTTCACTGTTGTTTTCAGCTTGGATTTGTGAGACAGATATAATCAAATCTTTTGAAGTGTGTCAGTTGAATGCTCTTTAAATTAATATTGGACATATATTATGTCTCAATTGATCACCACACCGATACTGATACAACACCTTCCAATACTTCTTTCGAAATTATTTCTTCTAGAAATGATGAATTAATTGAATTTATATTTTAGTGCTCTAAATTTTTCTATGATATTAAATCTTTTATTTTGATGTTTTGAATACATCAGAAACCTTCAATATTAAATATTGAAAAACTAAAATTTTGCATATTCTTTTTACCCATGAGATTTTATGCTCATATTTAATTTATTGCATTAATTCTTTATTTAATTTCTAAACCTCACGTAGGAAAATATCTCTCAAGTGCACTATTAAAACGAAGAACACTATCAAAGTATAATAATCAAATATAATATTTTTATAGGAAACACTTACTACGAAGATAACTTACCGAGTCCTCCGCATCCACCTCATTATGAATCTTTGCATATGCCCATTGATAGGACACACGAATACGATCATCACAATAATATGCTGAATGAGATGCCAAAAGGAATGCCCAAGAGTCGCTCAAAGAGTGAAGCATTATTAGAGACTAATTTTGATATGGACGATTCGGAAGATTTAAATTTACCTCATCAAATGACTGAAGCGAGCAGAAGCAAAAGTCAACCATTAGAGACTGATATGTAAATTTTTCAATATTTGGTGATTTCAATGTTTGGTGTCACAATTTATATCAATTTAAAGTGTTATATGTGTAAAGGTTTTTTAAGTTCCAAAATTTTACATGTAACAGTTTTACCATGTAGCAGTTCCATAAATATCTGTTTTATGCCAGTATTTGTGCTTCCTTCCAAATTAGTCAGTTGACTACAACCTTATAATATTGTGATAGGTTGTTTGAATAAACTTAAAAAAATGAACTTCAATAAAATGTATTAGCAGTATTTGTTTCATGTAAATAAAAACCTTATAATTGGATATCACAGGGTTTTTAAGTTGATAAATAAAATTTGCCTTGTATATTTAGGTTTGTATCTAATTGATATAAATCTAGTTTACAAAAGAATGATAAAATGTGATACTAAGTTTCATTTTTGCAAAGAGATTATTGGTTGCCTCCAGGAGTCCTTTTGTAAATAAAATTTCTCTCACGATTATATTTTGAAATAACAGTGTTTCAAAAATATTATATCAGTATGATTTTAAATTTTTACATGCATAAATGCTTTGTACAAATAATTTAATTAGATAGAGACATGATCTCTGTTAAATAATTTAATATGCATAATATTACACTTTTCTTTGTTTTACAGAATAAATGATAACTATTTATTACTTTTGATTCTACATCACGTCGATTATTTATATAAAGTGTAGTAAATTTATATTCCTGGACCTAGGTCTCCCTAGGGGTAAAATAAAAGAACTTCTAGATAGGGTGTCAAAAGCAGCATTGTCCGCGTCTATTGGATTTGGTTGCGCAGGAAAGTATCAGTCGGAGGTTGGTGGGTGAATTAGTGAGCATGACTCGAGTCATAAAGGGGCCCCTTAAGATCGCATACATGGACGCAAGCCCATGTGGCTCGCCTATTCTGACTGGTACTCTGTTCGCTTGTCCTGTCCTCGTGGGCCTGGATTTGTGAATCCTGTGAAACCACAATTGCCTTTCTCTTTTGTATCTTATTCTTTGCTTGAATGAATATTATTTTTACCAATGCACAATATAGATACAAATAGTAAGTTGTAGATTTTTTTGAGCAACATATTGGGCCTTACTTATTTAAAATAAGAGTTTAATCCGATGCTAAGTCAGTTTCGGCCATACAAAAAACTGGGTAAGTATCAGCTTAAACACAAATTGAAAATAGAAAGCAAGTCCCATTATGTTTACCTATGTGTTTACCCTATATGAGATGCTATAATATCTGTGTGCAATAAATATTGCATATGTTTTTTTTTTCACAATTTTAGCACACAAAATATAGTCAAATAATTTGTATTTTTCTGTCCTTTAGCGTGACAACATTGAAATTTTATGGTGGTACTGAGAATAAGGGTACATATTTAATTTGTAAAAAATAGTAAAATATGTAATTGTTAACATAAATAAAAGTCATGTAAGTACGTATATAAAATATATATACATATATAATATTGTTACAAGATGTTCATAATCCGTCCTTTTTACATATATATATATATAGTTTGATGGGATTCGAATGCCCTATCAAACATATTTACATAAAAAAGTGTGTGCAATTGTTTTATTATATGAATGAGATTGTATGTATGTATGAGATTTTCATGATGCATTTTCTAATAAATGTATCAACTATATCATATTAATGCTATAATTAAATTGCTTAGTAAATCAACAAAAAAAAATGTGAAAATGAAAATTTTGAGAATTATTATTTTATAAACCTCCGAGTTCTGCAAATAATAAAAATATATATATCGTCCTTTTAATAATAATAATAAATACATTGTATAATGTAAGCATAATATAACTTTGTGTGATCTTATTTAGTAAGCATTCCATTTTTTTACATGTTATATTTAGTTTTGTAATTATATTTAAATAAAATTATGTAAGGTGCTGTTACATTTGTGACATTCAAAAGCGTACTGTATAGATGACTTATAGAAATATATGTGAATTTTTTAATATTTTATATTTTTTAAATGATTATGAGTACAGATAATGTAATTATGAGAAATATGCAATAAAGCTACATATATATAAATTTATTTTTGTGTTTTGAAATGTTTATTACTTTTTAATAAAATTTAGATACTTATACTTATTATAATGGGGTATTTTCACAAATAAGGGCTTGGTGAAAAAGATATAAATAAATTTACTGAGAGAGAATTATCCTATCCTACTGTTAAAAATACTTATGTTAACTTGATTCATAATGTTATTAATTAAATTGGTTTTAAAGAAAGGCTAGAGAATTATTAAACCCTTTTTGAGGTTACAAACACAAACTGTGAATATGTCCATGTCCATAAATTATCTCGTACAAAAAAGACTTTTATGGCAAATATAATACTTATTTACATAATTATGCAATGTCTTTACATATATTTTATATGTAAATGGTAATATGTACACATTATTTTAAATTTGCCTGAAAATGTATTTATTTCAAGCAGTTGCCAAAATAAAATGTTCGGTCATTATAATTGAATATTTTTGTGGATAAATATTTTAGTATATTTTTGTTCACTAATTTTAAAATGGATTTCCACTCTGTTTACACAAAAACTTTAGAATCATGATTTTTTTTTATTTCAAATAGATTATCATACAGATAAATTATATAGATCAAGAGCCAATGACAGCCAAATTTACTTCATAGTATAAAAGCTGATTTTTTCTATAAAAGGATACCCTAACAGGTAATAACGATTGGATAATATCAACCTTGAATACTCAGGGTTCATATTGATAGTATAGTGCACAAAAGTACGAATAAAAAATATTTTATACAGTAGCATTTTTTAAATTAAATATTTAATTAATGTTTTGTTACTTGTTTGTATTTACCACATATTGCCAATAAGTAATGTTTATATATCGTTTATCTTACACATATCACAATAAGTAATGTTTATATATCGTTTATCTTACACATATCACAATAAGTAATGTTTATATATCGTTTATCTTACACATATCACAATAAATTATGAAAAAAATACAAGCATTTTTATCTACTTATCTCAATTTGACAAAAAATGTACTTTGCACTTAACCGTCTTAGGCTCTTGCACTAATATACAGGGTCTGTTTTGGCAAAGTGGTTCCAAATTTCAAAAAATTAACACCAATATACTATTTACTCAATCAGGGGGGCAAGTCTGGTTCAATCGGCGAAATCAAAACCACCGTGATTACCCATATCATGGATATAATTATTATATGGAGTTCTACAATAACTTTTGATGTCATAGAACTCTATACGATAATTATATCCATGATATGGGTAGTCACTGGGGTTTCGATTTCGCCGGTCGAACCAGACTTGCCCCCCAGGTTTTCAAATATGATTTTTCTTTTTTAATAGTATTTCTTTGTGAAAATACTACATTGTAGTATGTATAATGTTTAGGCATAATATATATTTGTAAATACAAAAGACTGTTTATATTTTAGATAGGTAGGTAGGTAGGTATTAATATAAAGTTTTTATAACATTTAACATCATATTTATCCCAAAATGAAAATGTAAAGTAAAATAAAAATTTCATCACAAATCATATCTTCATGTATTATTTTTAATGAAATCTTCTCTCTTATATAATGTGTCTAATTAACGTAATATCAACATTACTTAATTTGTTTATTTTTAAAAACTAATTTTAATTTTTTTACTGTTAATACATAGATAAGTCTATGTCTCTTAAGATCTCCTTAAGATATCAATATAAATTGAATGAATTCTTTTGTTTATGTTTGTACCATCTATATACTATGTAATTATCACATAAATTATTATACCTACAATATAAAGGAGAATGTTTTACACAATGTTACCTTTTTTGTTTTTTTATATTCTTAGTAGGTATAAAAATTATATTGAGGCAACTTTTTCATTTATATAGATTTAAGTACCTCCTTATAATACATATTTTATGTTTTTTTTTTAACTAATTGACAGTTTACTTGAGTAAAATGTATGATTATGTAACATTGCATAATATATCAAATTGTGATTTTCTAAACTTTTTTTATTTACACAGCTATGAATGGCAAGTATGAATGAACCATTCAGTTTTATATAACATTAAAACAAAACCTCTTAAATGCTTTACCAATAGAAACAGCTTTTCTTAATGAAGATAAGATATTGAACTTATTTCTTTCTACAAAAATACAGTTTAAAGACATTAAAAAAAATATAGGATTACAAATTATTTAAATATCTACAACTTTCGTGTCAGGTCTTGAAATTTAATTAATGGAGTATTTTTCAAAGATGTCACAAAAGTACCGCAATGCGTCAAAAATATAAGTTTTCTTCCGGTGAGAATAGTATATCGAATAATAATAGAAAGGTCATTAATATGAAAAATTATTATCAACAACTGTTGATTATAAAATAATGTATGCTGTGCACCGTGCACTGCACGTTACAACTTTAAAAACACAATCGTTTTTCATATGGGACTATGTCTATTTGAATTTTATTTATGACGTCCAAAATTGACACTAGTTGTGACGTCTAGTTTTATAATTTTGACAGCTACTATTCAATTTTGTTATGTGACGCAGCCCTTATTCATTCCAATATTTCATTATAATCTTAACTTTATACGAATACAGTCAGATCGTTATTTGCAGTGAGAGTTTTATACGAACATTTATTTACAACCGAATTGACATTAAAAAGTGAGCTCGTCCACCAACTTCTTGGGAGGAGGGTATCAGTAAGCCGTTTGGTTTCTGTGCGGACGTCGTGGGTTCAATCTCCAGCAGAGGAAAAATTTATTTAAATTCATTTCTCACTCTCACGCTGATTGCTTCTCTGGGATGGAAACACTGATTATTTGGAAGAAATTGCCATATGGCAATAAATTCGCTACTTGCGCAGAATATAAGGAAATGTTTATTATTATTATTATTATAATTCTCAACCCGATTTTAAATTCAAAAACTGTCAGTGCTGTCAGGTGTGTTGTCAATAATGATTACAAAATGAAATCTTGAACGACAAATTTTAGTCATTGTGTGGTATTAATCAATTATGTGGTATATAATCGGATATCGTATCAAATAAAATCATAGTTAAGATATCAAAATTAATTTATATAATGTGCCCAATGACATAGTAAACTAAAATAACCATGAAAATATTTCTCGATGTATTTACGTGGTAATCAAATAATATATTGTTTGATATTAATAAATAATATATTTGTACTTACTGTTGATTCCGGCCGCAGATCCGCGAGAGAGATCCATCATCCTTCTATTCGAGTAGGTCGTGGTCTCGTTTTTTTTTCGTTTTTCCATTTCTCACGGGTACTTACCCGAATCGTTTTATTTTTCTATGATTAGTTTTTGCAGGGATTTGATTTTTGACGGTGTGGCAACACCAGTTTTTCATCGCGCACACAAGTTCGTAAATTTAATATTTGAAGAAAGAAAGAAAATGGTCTTTGGCCCAGCCGCCAAAGGTGAAGAATCAAAAAAAAAAACTTAACCCAGAACTTGACACCAACTTGCCCTGATACAGGCGAGTCATAACGTCCTCGGTGTTGGTCCCATTCAGAGGACAGGAGACGCAGGGCGAGAACAGCTTCCTCCACGCAGGTACAAATCCCCTACCTTGGTGCTAATCACCGTTTCTTCAATCGCCGACGTCCCTCGTCAAGGATTTTCAAAGAAATAAGAAATAAAACAAATGTTAATACCTTAAATTATATTTGATACAGATACCTAGTCAGCGCAATGAATGTATGCCAACTAAAACTATGCTGAAACAGACGAATTTCTAGCATGCGTACACCTACCGATACGCACACCTACATAATACGTAGACCAACCGATCTACCGCCTCCACACACATGTAAAAAAAACTTGGCATACATTTGAATTCGAAATTTGTACTACAATCGGCTTCTGTACCCTATAATTAGTGATGGGAATAATCGAACGATAATCGATTATTATAATAATCGAATGATCATTCGAATTATTATAATCGAATGAGGGGGGGGGGGGGGTTTAGATTAAAAAATAACGCATTATAAAAATTAAAAATCTACGGCCTTACATTGTATGCGCACCTACCGACTTATCGTATGACATTTAATAAATGCGTAATAAAGTTAAGGTGTCTTAAAGTTAAGGTGTCTAATATTAAAACTAAATCTATTCCGTTTAAAATATGATGAGTGATTGAAATTTATAATTTTTTATATTAACGTGAATATGGAATAGATTATTATTATAATATTCTAGATGTAGTACTCCGTGCAAAAAGTGAGTCATGGAATATTGCGCGTTTGACGTTTTGGTTGGCAACATATTTCAGTTTTCCTTACATTTAACACATCCTAGATAACTGTTCTCTAAATCTTTACAAACAAAGTGTTTTTTTTTTCGACAAATGAATCCGAAAACAATTCACATTAGTCACTATGGTCTATAGAAAAGCGATGTGGTCTGCCAACCAAAACGTTGAAAATCCCCCGGAAAAATGCCTCTCTTCGATTCATACAAAATTTGCTAACTACGACATCTAGTATATTATAATTCTATGGTTAATACAATAAAAAGGAACCTTCGAGAGACGTGCAGCGATTGGAAGAAAATCCTAAACTTCAGGGTTTTTCTGCGAAGGCCTTTACAGTTACAGTAATCCCCTTTGTTAATTTGATACGGTAAGAAAACTTCGCTTGCACTGCGTGGAATCTTTAAAAGAATGTTTTGTTCTTTTCTTAAATTTAAAAGTTTCTTTCGCCATGTTTCTTTTCTTGTTCGGCGAGACGTTTATGTCGACCCATTTCTTTTATATTAATTCGTCGGCGGTAGGGCCGAATGTTGGCTCTTTTTCTTTAAAAAATCATATTTTATTCAAAATCTGAATTTGAAAAGTCACGTCATGTGGCCGGTGAAAAAAAACGGTGTTGCCATACTGTCCAATCCGTCCAATCAAAACATTCAAAACTCCCGAAAAAAATAACATTCACAGACGAGAAACAAAAAAACAATCTGGGTAAGTACCCACGAAAAAAATAAACCACGGCCCACTCGAATAAAAGGATGGTTGATTTCTCTCGCGGACCTACGGCCGGGGCGAGCCGAAACTGAATCAAGGAATATACAAAACCTTCGAACTAACCAGCAGAAAAGTTCGCGAAGTAATAGGAGCAATGAGCTATAGACATTGGGTTCAGCTCATTGAATAGGAGCCAGCCCCCATATCTCAACACAGGGCAAATCAAGTCACATATAGCAATCCTCATTTTTGTTGTTGACTGTATTTTTACTTTTGCATTGTATCCATCATCAGTATAGCCAATATTGTTACTGCGGAGGCCTTTGCAAAGGGTGGCTCACTTAGGTCAGGGTCTTCCAATCACACGGCGTAGCGTAGCGTACATTCTAAATTTCAATAAGTTGACTCGCATTTCTTTTTTATTTCTTATAAACCTGACTTGTTACGCTCTGTTGATTTGGAGACAAGGGTGCAGTAGCACCGTAACAGGACCTGCTGTCCCGTGTGGCGAAGGAAGCCACTTCTGCCTGTGACCCACTCTCCAACGCTTCAAATACTGCCTAGGTATTCTATTTCACTTCCTTGTACCTAGCTGCCACCGCAATAATCGCCCCGTGGATCATCGCATAACCGAGGACGTCCCCTGCCCGTAGCTTCCCGTCGACCTACGACTTGGGTGGTCTGCTAAACGCCCCCATCAGCAGATGGTCCAAGAGGAGAAGACCACGTCCTTGGGCGAGTGATCAAAGTTTCTCTCGATCCCAGACCGAAGCAGGTCTGATAAATTAATAAGGAGCCTTACGTCTTGATCCACTAAGTGCCCTCCATCTGCGGCTCTTCAAGTGTGAAGGCACATCACTGTGATTTGTGATTTTAAAAACTACACAAGACGAAACTTATGCTCTTAATTGTTCAATTTAAATATTTTTTGTAAATTCACGTGCGAAATTGTAAAAATATTTATTGAGTAGCAGTCGATTTCGATTTGAAAACCACTGATTCAATACTATGATTGCATACTATGTACTTGTCAAAACGAATGTTTAATTAGATTTTTTTATCAATTATTTTATACATCTACACATGTCATGTACTTATTACTCGATGTTTCAAATACAAAAATTTGTCTTAAAACACGTAGGTATAGGTATATAATACTTATTATATATTTACTAATTTCTAACCTTACATTACAATATATATGAAAAGATTTTCGTTTTCATTCATACCATAACGGCATATCCCACAATATGCATTACCTAAAAGGCAACATTCAGAATGGGTGGTAATAAACCTCATTGCTGAACTATGTGAGATGTTATTCTGCCTCTTGTATTTTCAATTACCCGTCTCTCACGAGATACATGAAAACAATAGTTAGAAAAGTGTGGAAGCACTATTCTAAGCCGGTGCCTCATTAGATAAGATTTTTGTTCGTGCATATTATATAATGACTTAACCATGAATAGATTCTACAATTTGATTTTCTTAGCGTTTTACTAACGTAAATTAAAATTATACTAAAAATTAATTTTATTTGAGATTTTGAGATTCTTGCCTATTACAAATAAAGCCTTATAAAAATTATATTTACAAGCTTCTTGCTACGAAAATCAGTTAGGGAAAAATAAACTGTCCAAAGAATCTATTCCGACAATATTTGACTTTGCAAGTCATCTACTGAAATTAAAAATATGTATATTGAGTAATTATTTTTATTAATAGTAGATTATTCTATATAAGGGAAATGAATGTGAATCTCAAATAGATGGATTTATAAACAATGAGTATGACATCTAAAGAAAGGCGGAGAAAAATACTAGTCCCACGTTGGGACGCGAGATTGATATAAGGAGGCTGGGAAGAAATATATTGGTCCCATGTTGGGACGCGAAATTGATAACTAAAGAAGCTGAAAAGCATAATAAAAATAAACATTAAACTCTGCCCCTGAAAATAAAAATCAAATAAAACATAATCGGCTGCGATGTGCCTGAAAAGACAAATACATACAAATACAGGCATGGTAAAAATAATATATACATAACTGGAAAGATCTTACCAAACTGCTGGTCTCGTAACGGGACTGTAGAGGAAACACTTACACTACATATCACTTTATATTAATTAAAAATAACTTAAAACTAGCTTAAATTCACCCCTCGTTGGTTATATGGACCTGAAACACACTTATTCATATTATGCGATTATTTAAGTTATTTTTATTCTTAAAAGTTATTTTTAATAGTAACTTAAACTATCTTAAATTCACCCCTCGTTGGTTATATGGACCTGAAACACACTTATTCACTACTTTATACAATTAGAAAAAAAAAATGCTAAGGCCGTCCGATAGCCTAGCAAACTCGCACTCTCGCACGCGGGTCTCTACAACTACCGACCAACCACTGACTCCTACCGAATGACAACTCACACTCACAACTACCGAATGACAACTGATCGACTACAGCCGGGCGACCCAGCGCCCGTGAAACATGGAGTAGGGGAGGGGGGGGGGTGGTTAACTGAATAATCAATCCGTACCGCCGGGTGCCAACCAAGATTCCAGGAATCTGCCAAATGCATTTTACATTTCAAATTTATTTTCAATAGAAAAGACAATGCTTAAATATATAAACAAGGCCTGGGAGGCCGCTATAATCCGTTCCTAGAATTAATAGAAGAAATACATTAGGACAAAGTAAAATAATGGTTTTTGGGTTTCTTTGATATCATAATGCATGGAAATATATCGATCACAATACCTATGGAAATATCAAGTAGGATATGAATAATATAGGTTATGCAAAAAAAAATACATTTACCATTTAATATTAACTTGAAACTTTCAAAATCAATTAAAATTTATTCAGTTCGGGCATAAAATAATCGGTAATTTCAATTATAAAATTAGTTTTTGTATGAAAATATGCCTTGCCGCTATTAGTACACTGCAGTCACGTGGCTTTTCAATACAAATCATGTTTGCCGAAAACCTGCCAAGCAAAACGCCTTTGCGCGTAGTCCATATAATATTAAGTCAATGAGTCGATGCATCTATCATCTATGGATAACATATGTCAAAAAGTCAAATATCAATATAGCCATGAGACGTGTATGAATACTGTGTCTCAGTATTTATTATTTTTGAATTAATGAGCTTGGTTGTGTGACCTTTAACTATATTTTGCATTAAGTATATGTGTATCATTTTGTGTGATAATATTACTACAATTTTACATTAGTTCGATTAGTTTCAGTGCATCTGAAAGGAAAAACGATGTAGTTTTATCAGCAAACAATAAATACTGATTAGCAATCATACAGTGTACATATGTTCAATTGCGCTAAAATGCACAAGTTAATGTTGATTATTCTGACTATTTTTCATTTCATTTTAATAACATGTGGAATGAGTCGGTTAGGAGGTACTGTTTCCTGTGTTGGAAATTTAGAAGACGCCTGTAATTTTACGCACACTCACACACATTTGCACTTCAAACCAAGAAATAACAAAAGTGATAACGCGGAATATGATGTAGAATTTATTGCTAGTAAAAATCGATGTGAATTTGACAGTTATGATGTGAATTTGGAACTTTTGGTGAATGTTAGTGAAAACGAATGTGTTTATAACTATAACGTCATCAATGAAAAATCTGTTCATGCTTTTAAAATTTATAACACAGAGAAAAATTGTTCAAAGGTAGATAATAGTAGATATTTTACAACATATTTATATACATGCATAATTATTACAGCACGATTATTTTTTTCATTTTATTTTGAAACTAAGATAAATTGAGTTAAAATCTTTTGGTGTGTATGCAAAAGTTTTTTTAATATAATGTATAAATGTTTATAAAAAAATGCTGCAAAAATAATCATTCCTCTTACATATTTTAACTACTTCTGAATGTTCATAAAATATTTAAAATTGATATGTACCATTACTTCATTAACTTGTTTTCTTGACTTTATAGGTTAAACTGGAGTTTTGTGTTATGTACTGGTTTACTGGTTGTTATTTACTATCAATTGCTCCACGTACAGGAAGCAATTCACATAAGCCAGTTTCATATTATGTATGGGTGGAAAACAACTATACTCTCCGAGATTTCGCAATTGGAAGACCAACATTTAAACAATTTAATTTAGAGTAAGTATTTTCTCTCTCTTTGATTTAATTTTTTACCGTGAAAAAGATAATGAAACAGATTTTGTAAATTCCTTATTTATTTTCCTCATTTAATTGTGTTTCTTTTTCAATGTATTTATAATATTTCCATTAACCATGTTTTCCTCATTTTGATTTGTTTTCTTATTTGTTTCCAAATTATGTACTTATTGAAGTTAAACACCAATACATAAAATAGATAGGAGGGACTATTCTATTGTATTAACTATTATTTTATTGTATTCGAACATATCATTTGTCAAAATTATTTAATTGTAACAAAGTGTCATTGCAATAGTTATATCTTTTGAAATAACCAAATATTCTGATCCTTAGATAATAATTTTTTTTTATCATTTATACAGGGGAATAAGAATAAATCTTGAAATAGGTATATATATATATATATATATATATATATATATATATATATATATATATATATATATATATATATATATATATATATATATATATATATATATATATATATATATATATATATATATATATATATATATATATATATATATATATATATATATATATATATATATATATATATATATATATATATATATATATATATATATATATATATATATATATATATATATATATATATATATATATATATATATATATATATATATATATATATATATATATATATATATATATATATATATATATATATATATATATATATATATATATATATATATATATATATATATATTGAAATATCTCGTAAATTCCCTAAAAAAGCAAATATTTTGCTATGGGTGAACGAAATAGACCGAGTCTAGTTAAATGAAATGCATTTACTGCCTTTTCCTCAACTTTCATATCCTTTTTTTGGTTGAGCAGGGGAGTGAGTATTAGTTGGAGGTTGGTAGGTGAGAGGTGAGAGTGACTTGAGTCATAAAGGGGCCCCTTCATCCCGCATACATAGTCGCAGGCCCTTGTGACTCACCTATTCTGGCTGGTACTCTGGTCGCCTGTGCTTGTGGGCCTGGATTCATGAGTTCAGTGAAACCACGATTGCCTTTCTCTTTTGTATCTTTTTAAAAATTTATTCTGTATTTATTTTTATTACATTTAGACCTTTAGAGGCTTCATGGAAATTCGGTCCCGGAACTTTTAGAAAAGATGATCCCAAATTCATCGTTCGTTTAGGGCAGATAAATAAAATTGTGAGTTTTATTATTTTATTACATTTTCTTACTTTTTGTTGTCATTTATAATTTTTATTCATTCAATTTACTTCTTAGTATGTATATTATTTCTGATAGAAAGTAATGGTTTTAGGATGAAGCGGAATACTCTACAGATGTAACTGAAAATTGTACCCTTGGTGATCAGACAGTCACTTGTAGATTTTTTAATCTTCCTGTTGGAAATTATTCCACCCATTTTACTCTGGATGATGAGTGGCGTTGCAGATCACAGGATTTGATATTTAACGAATGTGATTGGCCATCGAATATAGGTAACATTAATTGATAAATATGTAACAAAAAACCAATGCATTCTTATTATTATTAGTTAGGAGTGGGACCTTTACGCTCCTGCACCACTGCGACCATGTTTGATATTTTGTGCTCCTCCCGAGTTTTCATTTTAATAGCAGTTTGTTTTCTTGAATTATGCCCCAGATTTTGCAGATTTAGATGCCCCCAAATCCTTAGGTGTAATAGCTCCCAGGTGTCTGTGTCTGGTTTCCATTAATGCTGAGCATTCACAGATACACCTACAGTTTGGATCTTCTGCGATCCCCATTATGTAATGGTGTATTTTTAGATGACAGTGACCACCAAATAAACCAGTCATTGTTCTCAGATGTTCTCTACTTAAATTTAGCACCCAGTTCTGGTCATTTTTTCGAGAGTCCTTCAATGACTTATTTTGCCTGTCGTTGTCCACAGCTGGTCTTTAAGAATTCTCTATGATGAATTTTTATTCAGTCGTTAATCAATCTTTTGATTGTGGTTGCAGATAGGCCAAATGCCAGTTCAGGTTCTATAAAATGTTGCAACTATCCCCTTTTGACAAGTTTTTCTGCTCTCTCAGTGTATGCTAAGTTAATATTTTTCTTATTTTGAAATTTTTTTGTGACATCTATACCTACATAGTGTACATACTATAATAATGTATCTATTGTCAAAATACATCACTATGTCCTATTCTGATTCGCATAAATTTATCTGTCTGAATTTTAGTATATGACAAATGTTAAAAGTTCACTGCATTTATATGGGACTCGTTTCGTCACATTGCGTGGATAAATCCTTTTATGTAAAGTCGCCCGTTGATTTAGACATTTTCGTACTCTCGAATCAGAATAGGACATATTGTGAATATATTTGCTGTGAGGTACTGGCTTAGAATATTGCTTCCACTCTTTTCTACTATTGTTTTTGGGTGTCCCGTTAGAGCCAGGTAATCGAAAATACAACAGGCAACAATAACCGACCGCCGTGGCACAGTTGGTAAGCCTTTTGGTTTCTGTGCGGGCGTCCTGGGTTCGATCCCCAGCAAAGGAGAAATTTATTTAAATTAATTTCTCGCGCTAATATTGCTTCTCTGGGCTGGAAACACTGGTTAGTTGGAAGAAACTGCCATATGGTAATAAACTCGCTACTTGCACAGGGTGCAAGGAAGTGTGTATTATTATTATTATTAATAACATCTCATATAGTACAGCAATGAAGTTCACCATTTCTTCTAAATGTAGTGTCTTTAAGGTGAAATGAGACTGGTGTGTGGGAATACAAGCATGTGTAATGCTTCCTTTTATAAGGTAATGCATATTTGTTGTTGGTTACTGAATGTGAATATGAATTGTGTATATATTTATCACCAAATGTACCTAACATGAACAGAACCAAAATGTCACTTTGTCGTCTTCGATGAAACAATTATGTCAATCTTTTTATTTTTTTCAGAACGATACAAACCTCCCAATTCATCAGAGTATAAGTTTGAAAGTATAAATTCACCTACAAAATATTTGGATTGGATAATAATCACCAGTCTGATTGCCATATTCCTTTGTCTAGTGTTGTCTGTTTACTGGTACAAAACACAAAATGGAAGGTCATATTCGGATCCACCCATTGAGATTCATTCTAAAAGCGAATCAAAAAAATATGTCAAAGGAATATTATTGTTGTATGCGCGTGATTGTCAACCTTTTATGGAAACAATGGTTGAACTTAGAAGATATTTTATCATTCAAACAAGGTGTAAGGTAATAAATATATGACTTAATTTTTTGTTTCATGAAAATTGTACAGAATGCATATATTTGAATATAAAAGGATTATGATTGAAGTGATTTAAGGTATAAAGGCTCCCAGGCACAAATAAATACTAGAACCATTCAAATGGGATCTTGAAAAATGGAAACTTATAAAGTCAAGGGCAATAAAAGCGAGTATGAGATGATAAAAAAAAAGTATGGCATTCACTTCTCTCACTCTACCCAAAATAAACAATTATGTGATGATTCATGTATATCTACAAATAATACTTATATGTATATGACTATTTGTATAATATTTATTAAATTGGGATTTAATTTCACAACATTACTGTGTTCTTTTTATTTGTTAATTTGATTGAAATATAATTTTTTCTTTACAATTTTTAATGGGGAATGTAGGTAAATATACACTTCAAAGTATGCCTTGTTTTTGAAATTTGTTGTTTGTGCTACATCCTACGAATTATGTAATTAATTTATGTATACAATGACTTGCTACTTATCAATTTACCATAGATATTGATATCATTGGTACATTTCGTAAGTTTTATACCGTCCTGGTGTTTTGGTAGTGCGTACAGAAAAAATATACTATGCACCTACAAGAATTAATTTTTGGTCTTAAAAACATTTGAATTTCGGTTCAGTATTCAAGATTATTACGGATTGTTTTTTTTTTTAGGTATATGATGTATTTGATTCAACATTGTTTGATGAGATAGCTACGTCACCACATGAATTTATAGAAGCATTACTACAAGATCCACACATAAATGTTGTCATCATCGCTACAGAATGCTATCAACAACTTTATCAATCTATGTTGGATTACTTTTCCAATCAAACAAACTACAGTAAGGCTTTTATTAATCGAATATAATTTTTAATCTGTAATCCTGGAATAGCTTCCCAACCTTTTTACAGCTTACCCCTTGAAAGAACGTTTCTCAAAAAGTCAATTTCATAAATCCTATTTTTTTTTTTATATATATAAATTTAAATATAAAACAGGTTTATTTTATTTTGGGAGAAGGTGAGTTTGCTCCCCCCCAACCCATCCTCTGGGATTGGAAAGTAAACCCTGCCTTCGACCTGGGGTCAGTATACTATACTGGTTTACCAAGCCACTGCATTTATGGTCCCCTAAAATGGCTCGCCATGTTCGGGGTCCTTTGCTTTGGTGCCCAGGTGGGCACTTGTGTTGGAGTTGATCGGCAGCCTATCTTGATGATGTCATGTCTGGTTGGAGGTGTGAGCCGAGGGAGATCTGTGTGAAACGGTTCGTCGCTGGCCGGCCGCCGAATAGTACAGGGGCCCGACCTAAGCTAACGACTACGGGTTGGCTGCCCTATCAGTCGGTGCATAATCTCGCTGCAATTGTTGTCCCGGATCGTGACCGGACGAGGTCCCAGCAGTTGTATGCGGGGGGGCACCAGGCGTCCTCCACGGCCATATCCTCCCTCCTTCAACCTAGCAGCGCAGCTGCCGGAACAAATGTCCTTGAAAAGGGCTTCTGATCTCGTTTCACAATGCCACCCCCCCCCCACAAAACCTTCATAACAGATAAACCCGATAATAATGTTTATACAGCGACAACCAAGACTGCATATCCTCGCACCATTTGTGATCTGTTGGTAGACTTCGCTAACATCAGAGGTATCCACAGTAATTTAAATTCTGTTCACCATTACTTGCAATCTCAAAAACCACACCTGCTCTTTCTCACGGAAACACAAATTCAAGATCCACCCGACACAAGTTACCTCAACTGCCCAGGGTACATACTCGAAAGCATGTTTGTGCCCAAAGGAGGCTTGTGCCTCTACAGCCGCGAAGACATCAATTGTGTCAGATTGAAGGAGTTCGAGAACCCCGCCTTCAATGTTATGTGGGTCCGTTTAAAATCTAACAAATTCATAAAAATTTATGTTTGTATCTACCGATCTCCAAATATGAGAGATTATGATTCTTCCGAGCTTTTCAAATACTTAGGAGAAACCATTGACAGTCTTCTGTCTCGCTACCCGTCGGCAGAATTTGCGGTCTCGGCGATTTCAATGTCCATCACTCCGATTGGCTGAAATCGGGAACTACCGATTCGGCTGGCCGCATGACGGAATCCTTTGCTTTGTGTCATAACCTGGAGCAACTTGTTCAAGAGCCAACTCGCATCCCTGATGTCTCTGGGCATCGTTCCAATCTGCTTGATCTTTTTATGACTACCTCGCCAACGGGATACACACTGAAAGTCACAGCCCCACTGGGCTCTTCAGACCATTGCCTTGTGCAAACGGCCATCCACTTCATCCCGGACCTTCCACCCGAAAAACCTAAAAGGAAAATTTGGCAATACAAGTCAGCAGATTGGAATGCACTGCGAATACACTTTCGCAACTTTCCTTGGAATGAAGTCTGTTTTAGAACCAAAGACCCTTCTATCTGTGCGCGTGAGGTAGGGGATGTCATCACTTCTGCTATGGATGGCTATATTCCCTCCTCCCTCAAAACCTGCGGACCAGGCACAAAACCTTGGTTTGATTCCAAATGCCGAGAAGCAGTCGCGCGTAAAAATCTGGCTTTCAAAACATTTCAAAAACTTCAATCCCCGTCAAACAAGAAAGCATACAACAAGATGACAAAGGATTGTAAAAAAACCATTAATCAGGCTAAAAAACTCCATGACCAATATATAAGTCAAAAACTCTCCTCATGCCCTAACGGTAGCCGAAGATTCTGGTCATTGTCAACCTCCATAGGTCAGAACTTTTGCACATCTTCATTTCATTTCACTTCCTTTAACGAACCATGACGGATCCATTGCTAACTCTGCCACCGACAAAGCTAATCTTCTCGGTAAATTATTTGCAGATAACTCAACCCTTGACGACGGAGGAAATACTCCTCAACCAGTTCCACATTGTGGTTTTAAAATGAAAGAAGTAAGGATTAACTTCTCTGAGGTTTTACTCGCCATCCGAGGGTTGGATGTTAAAAAAGCTAATGGACCAGATGGAATTCCCGTTCTTGTGTTAAAAAAATGCTCCGCCGAACTAGCCCCAGTTCTCACTAAACTCTTCAAACTCTCGTTTAAAACTGGTATTGTCCCATGTGACTGGAAAAAAGCGGTCATCCACCCAATTCCCAAAAAAGGTGATCGCTCCAACCCATCTAACTACCGACCCATCGCTACTGCTTCTGTACTCTCCAAAATAATGGAAAGGGTACTAAACACCAAGTTGATCACATACCTCGAAGTAAACAAAATTTTAAGTGACCGCCAATATGGATTTCGTGGAAATCGATCTTGTGGCGACCTACTCGCGTATGTGACATCCGTTTGGGGTTGAGTTATGGAACGCTTTGGAGAAGCTCAAACTGTCGCCCTTGACATCTCTAAAGCTTTCGACCGGGTTTGGCACCGAGGTCTCTTAATGAAACTCCCTTCTTATGGACTACCCCAGTCTCTGTGTACTTGGATTGCGAATTTTTTAAAAGATCGCGAAGTCATAACTGTAGTGGACGGTTGCTCTTCTTCTCCCCATTCCATTAATGCGGGAGTCCCTCAAGGGCCCATTCTATCTCCAACCCTATTCCTCCTACATATTAATGACTTGCTCTTACGCGCCCCCATCCACTGTTACGCTGATGACAGCACAGTCCATGACAATTTCTCTTTTGACAAACCGCCTAAACAGAGTGAAATATCAGAAGCCCGGAAAGACCTTCATCAAAAAATAAATAGCTACCTCCACTCAATCAATACCTGGGGTGAAAGTAATCTTGTTTCATTTAACGTCTCAAAAACCCAAGCCTGTCTAATTTCTGCGAAGAGAAACCCCAATGAATTGCAAGTGTCTTTCAACGGAAGCACCCTACCTAACAGCAGCTCTATCGACCTGCTTGGAATATCTATAATGAACCAATTACACTACAAGGACTCCATCGAAGCTAAGGTGAAACTCGCCTCCAAAAAATTGAGCGTACTATATAGAGCGCGTAGATATTTTACTAAGACCCAGATCTGTATACTCTACAAAGCGCAAATACGTCTATTGAATATGGCAGTCACCTCTGGAGTGACGCCCCCCAATACCTACTGAATACCCTCGACGCTGTCCAAAGGCGTGCTATACGTCTGATTGATGATCCATCACTGACTGATGGATTGCAATCACTAGAACACAGACGCAGAGTCTGTATTTTAAGTTTATTCTATAGATACTACCACGGGAATTGCTCAGAAGAACTTGCATCTTTGGTCCCTCCTCCACCCACTCGCAACAGAGGCACTCGCTTCACTCAATCGCAGCACCCATTCACAGTGGACCTTCAACATATACGAACAAGTCGCTTCTCGAACTCCTTTATTAATACAGCAGCCCGACTGGAACGATCTTCCGAATTCTGTGTTTCCATCTACGTACAACCCGGGTCTTTTTAAAATCCGAATTAATAAACTCTTTTATAGATTGCAAACCCCTCCCAACGCTACGTAGTGCGCTTCTTCGGAAGAGTAAAATGGACCCAAATCCTAATAGCTGGCGTCCCCTACGTAGACATGTTAAAAAAAAAAAGGTGAATGTCATATTTGTTAAATACTGACGAAAAATTAATGCAAAAATATATTTTTGAATAATGTTTGCGTTATTGTCAAATGGATTTGATCAAATTTTGATGAACTTTTACTACGGTTGAATCGACAATGATTATGTTAAATCTTAAAATATTGAATTTATCACTTGTCATCAGATCCGCATACATTATCCGTCTTACTTACTATTTTCGGTTTTACAATCAGGGTACGCTGAGCCATGTTTCGGCATGATTTATCAAAAAAGTGTACTTACTTTCCGTAAATTGGCGTCAAGTGTGCGTTAAACCACCACAATTTCAGCTGTCACTTTAAACTACCTAGACCCCTTGTTTTACATCGGCTTAACGTATTATGACAGTCTATTCTTATATAGAAACATCGCAACTAGTAGTTGTTATTACTAATATTACAAGGATGGCAGATTTTCTGGAACATGTTAGAGATTATAATGAAATAATGGATATAATAGGTGAAATAAGTGTCTCACGAAGGGTCTCTTTGCTCTCAGAAGTGGCATAAATCCGTAAACAAAGTAGTTAATTTTGTATTGTAGGTATTTTATAAATTATTTATAATAACGCCACAGTATAAGTTAGTTTCCGAACTTTGACAAAATACATATTGAATACATAGGTACCTAAATTAGAAACAACGCAATTAAAAGTTTTTGAAAACAGAAAAAAATATGTCAAATGATAAATCACCAATTATATGAGTGCATATAACTTACTTTTTCATCTTCCTCCCAATTTTCCGAACGTTTCAAGTACTTTGACATTGTACGATGGTACCAACATAATATTGGTAAAAAGCGATGTTGCCGTTTTAAAAATACGCATTTCGTTGACTCGCTTAAGCTGCCACATTTCAAATTTAGTAAGTATGATTTGACGAAAACCAATAGTTTGCGCTTAGTATGAATTTATGAGACCTGTGACTGAGCCAGGCCTTTATTGAAAATAGTAAGTAAGGCGGTATATGTTCAAATAGTGCACATAGGCTCAAGAACTTACATACATAAATGGATAGTTCAGAAATTTTTATTTTATCAAGTGGCATTTTATTATTTACGATCTCAGACATATTGTGATGTGAATTTTTCGGGGGCAAAGAATCCCCATCTTTCCAAAATCCACCGGCTAGTACTGTGGATAAAGAATCAAACTCTCACATGTCATCAGCATCTTACCACTGATATCCCATACTAGGGTTTTCTATCACATGGTTTCAGTCTTTAGGACAAAATATACTTTGACTGTATATAAACAAAAATATTTTATAAATATATGAAATAAGAATAAATCTGCTCTAGGGAAGGTACTGGGTGGAGAACAAAATAAATGTTTACTGTTCTAATTGTCGACCTTCATGGCTCAGTTGGTTAGGTATCTGACTGCTGATCCTCCAAAGGTCCTGAGTTTTTAATTGTGTTTTCAGTCTGGATCTATGAGACAATTAATATCGTAAGTCTCCAGAATGTGGCAAATTGTTATTGGGTGCATGTTAAATTAATATTTGACATAGTACCTGTTAGTTGCCCGAGAAGTAATAAATAAATAAATCAACATTAATTCCTTCTAAATAAATTATATGAATTGACTTCTCAATATGATTTACAACATATAAAGATTTAATAATTCAATCTGGATAACAAGAAAAACAAAAATTTCATTAAAATACAGAATCCTTCAGTTTTTTCCTAGTAATAAAATTATTCAAAACTATTATATCAAAAGTAATGATACATTAAATTACCTGGTATAACCAAGATAATCAAACAAAATCTGGCATCTTTTAATATTTTACGTTGAAAAGAAAATATTTCATGTAAATGCTCACTTATCTTTCAAGCCATGGGTGTCCACTCCGATCTATTGAATGTACTTCTATCTATTCCAATTAATAGTACTGATTTTTAGCTCTTCATTTGAAGTACTACAATCAGCAAGGCTATGTAATAGTCTTAAGTCCTGGTATTATTTCGGCTATCTCATTAAACATTATTCAAAAAAGGCTAAAGCAAAAATATTTTATTTGATAATACCTGATTTATTCTTCCTCTTCTCTCCTTATCCTTTTGTTTTCCTTTCATTGCTATGAACTGTTTTTATATTCAATATTTTTTTGTCTTTTACTTTTGTTCTATTTTCTTTATAATCTTTTTTTTTAATTTGATCTGTTGGTCAATGTGGTTTGACCAACATTGTGGTTTGTATGAACTAGTACTATAGCTTCATGGTATAAACCTTGGTATAAACCTTGTATAAACACTGAAGCACCAAAAAAGTAAAAAGATATACATACTGGTTTTAATCATTAGCTCATTTTGACTTAAGCTGTAGTCATTTCACCATTCTGCGTTAATATTATGTATTTCAATCTTGTTAACTAATTAATTTATATTGACTTATTTTTAGATAAAGAAATTTCTCATCTAACACAAATATACAGGATACCACATTGGTTGGATGGTTTAGTATTACATGCTTTGAAATTAATATCTTATGATACTTCTGCCTCCTCTTATAAAAAGTTTTTTGTTGTCAGGTAAGTTTTTATTTATTTTTTAAATCAACATGTTTATTTTTAACTGGTGTTTCTACTACATATTGAAAATATACATTAATTAATAATTTACCTCATTTGTGACAAGGAAATTGCATATGTTGGAATGTTTCAATCAGAATTTGAAAATGATAATTTACAAACTTTAATTTTTATAAGGTTTTTTTAAATTAGCAGTTTTGAGATTTGGCTTTGCAATGAGAAAGAGCCCATTAACAATACTACAGTAATACCAGTCAGTACTTCCAAGATAGGAATGTTTTTTTCAGAATTAGTAAATATCTAATTGTAGTGCAGTATAGGAAAATAGGATATAATATAAATAAGTGGAAATAAACAAAGTTATATTGTTATTTTAATAATTTATTAGGATATAATAGTTCACACACACATTTTCCTTTTAAAAACCTATATTAATCAAACAAAATACAAGTAGGATAAATAATCCTTTAAATATATATTTTTTAAAAGAAAAATGAATTTCCTTGTAATCAGTACATATACATTCTCATACATTCCCTAAACTAAGCAGTAATGTTTGTGCTATAGGTGAATGAAATGAAGTCTTGGCAGGATTCAAACTCACGACCACTGGATTACTAACCCCTCTGCCACCACCCTTATTATTACTCATTACTTAAAAGAAATCTCAAATTATTTTATGCATCCCAAAAATCCCACCAACATTTCATACGGCAGGAAAAATGAATATGACCTTAAGATATGTATCAAGTTACTTACATAATTATTTTGTTTATTTTAAGGTTGCCAAAGTTTAACAATTCAACCAATTTTTTGATGCATATAAATCCTTGTACAAGATTTGACCTACCCAGTGGATTGGATACTTTGGTTGAAAAGATATCATTTGGAATTCAAGAAAATGGATTGCTAAATTCTATTGACAGCAGAGAAAGTTTACATCGATCATTGTATAACCTGCATAATTTTATTACTCAAAATCCCGATTATCTTCTCAATGAAGTTTTCAACAAAGGGATGCTCAAAAATGCTAAGTAACCAAATACATACTATATTTTTCTCAATATTTCCATGTACAATTAACGTTGATGTACAGTTAATTATTATGTTTAAATGCATATATTAGACAATCAGTGAGATACTGATTTTTTCTGTTTATGTGCGATCAACAGTGATAGCAGTTAAAAAAAAACTATCAAACTTTGATTGGCAATTGTCAAATGAGGAATCATACAATTTAATTGTCAATTAAGAACAGAAACTTGTCTATTTTTGTAGAAAACAAGTTGTATTTGTTTATTTTCTATTTTAATTATACCTAAATTATCTGTTGGTTTTTAGATTATTGATATTTTTACGAACAAATGAGTTTGTCATATTGTGACAAAATATTTAACAGGTTTTTAAAAATGTAGGCATCACTAAGCAAACAAACAATTAGATGTCTTTTTACTTTATAAGAAGTGAAAAATAAAAGGAAAGTTTAGTTCACATAACAGAATTGATTTTTAGTTTAGTTTTTAACTCAAAGAACTTTAAAAGTGTATAGTTTCTGACAAACAACTTGAGATTTTTTTTCAAAACTGTCACTCCATGATAAACTCCATCACATAGAATTATGAAGAAAAAAAATATAAGAATTTTAAAAATTTTCCTTTATATCATTTTTCGTTCTATTTAATTTAGTTCACAAACACGACTCCCATTCACGGGTATTGCTCAATGCAAAGCATCATCAGAATGGTGAAAAATAGTGGTGAATACCATCTTTATACAGAATTCAAAACGAGGAAATAAGTAATAGAGAAGGAAATAATAGGTAATACCAAGAAGAATAGAATACCCAAAAGACATTAAGGTAAATAAGTAGGGAAAATAAAATTACTAAAACTTACTAAATGAAGTAATTGAATGAGTATATAAATATTCTATTGAAAGGTCAGCATACATTGAATAATGATGAACAGAAAAAACACTAGTGTTTTTTTCATCAAAGGAATGTTACTGTTTCCTTTTACTCTATTTATCTCTAATATTTCAAGTTTATTTAATTTTTTTACCTTTTTTTAAACCATGTATAAGATTAATCCCGGTTTTTGAATTAAAGGAATGCTCTCTCAAGTAAGTGCGTCGCAAAGTTCGAAGCATATTTTTCAAATGGAAACATGCAAGATGGTTTTTAAAGCGTGTATTTAAAGAACTACCCGTTGGATCTACATATATACCCGAAAATGTATTGTGTGTAAGAGAGTAACCACCCCTATGGTTTAATTTATCAATTTTATCGTCACTGTTATTTAAACCGTTGGTAAACTGTTTGGCTTCTGTGCGGGCGTCCTGGGTTTGATCCTCAGCAGAGGAGATATTTATTTAACTTCATTTATCATGCAAATAATGCATGTCTGGCCTGGAAACACTTGTTAGTTGAAAGAGATTGCCATATGGCAATAAACTCGCCACTTGTGCAGGGTGCAAGGAAGTATTTATCTAACTGTTGATTCGTTCAAGAGAATTTATTTCTCTTAGTGGATCGACAGTATTAAGCCAAGATACGCGAGATTTGTGTGCCAGTTCTATATTTTTCATGGTTAGAGGATTGGCAGCATATATGTTTCATACATGGATTTACTTAGAATACGGAGTAGAACGTTTAGCGTGTGTGTGTGTGTCTGTGTGTCCCTTATAACTTTTGATCCGCTTGATTCACAGAGTCATAAACTTAAGCCTGCAAAACTTTTATACCCAGAATTTCGAATTTTTCATGGGGGTATGGAATTTTTATTTCAGTCAGAGGTTGTCAACTTTTGAATTTTTACTTTATTTTTCCATATATCTCAAAAACCACACCTAGAATGCTGAAAATTGATATGAATATAGATAAATACAAAATCTCATTTTTTTTTAAAGTTCCAGAGTTTCTCAAACATTTTTTTCTAAGAAAAATTTTTTTTTTTGATAAATTTTATGTGTGTAACTGCCTATATTTCAATTTTTTTTAATAGATAATTTAATTTTATATAAAAAATATGTACATTATAATAGTACACCTCAATTTTTTTTTAAATGATTTTTGTAAAAATTGAATATAGTGACAACATTGTTTCATACAATTTGTATTGTAGTAAGTATACACAATATCTATGGGATCTCAATTGTTTTATACTAAATCTCCAAACATAAATACATACCATCAAGTTGTTTTTATATTCTGGGTAGGAAGAAAGGACTGACCTCTACATGTTTTGTATAGACTAGTTGCATGTAACACATGAGATCCAACTGTCGATAGCGATAGTATGTATAGTTGAAGAATAAGAATCAAACTATAAACCCATAAATCCAAATTATTGAAAATTTTAACACATGTTGGTATGTATGTTAAGATAGGACAGTATGGAGGTCAGTCCTCTTTTCCTACCCGGAATATGAAAACAGCATGATGGTTCTGTATGTATGTTTGGAGATTAAGTACCTATCAAACTATTAAGTCTTCTTACATATTGTGTATAGGCGACTGTCATACAAATTGTGTGAAGCAATGTCGTCACTAAATTCAATTTGTATAAAAATTGTTGAAAAAAAATTGGGATGTGCTGATACAATGTTAATCTTAATCACTCATTTAATTATTCTCTGTCTTAAAGAAAAAATATGGAGTTTTAGCGCTCATACAATTTAAATGAACTTTTCAATATGATCCTCTAACACACAAGTAGCTTTTAAAATAACTTTTGGAAAAAAAACTTTGAAATTATTAGTTTTAGGGCCCTTGAAAGTTAGTGGAATATTGAGGCTTGCAAAATCTTTTATGAAGATCTTTTTTTAAAGTTATTTGACTCACAGCAGTATTGTTTTACATAATATCATTATTGAAATATTCTCGGAAAAAAAAAATTATGATCGTAGACCTAATAGTTTAGCTACAGTGGTGTAGTTTAGTCAAATCCGATATTTATTTAAATTTCACAAAAATCTTAATAACTTTTGAACCACCCAATATCGCTGAATATACATAGGGGTTAAATCGATAGATATTGAGTTCCCCTACCGCCCTGCTTCACTATTGTTCACCGTTCTGACCATATTAATACCTTCATGGTTCTGAAGGTGCTCAGCATTGAGCAATACCTGTGAATGGGAGACACTTTTGCAAACTAAATTAATAGAACAAAAAATTATATATAATTTTTTTGGGAAAGTTTGTCGTGGTGCGGCTCGCACATATACCAACCAAGCAAAAATACAAATTTGCGCTCTACACATGACATTATTAAGTTTATTACCGCTATCTGTACTAACGTTTTAATCATATTTCCAACTGACAATATGAACATACTGGACAATGATGATTTCATAATAATATATACTTCCATTTTTTGTTAACGCGACGTCCTACGTAGGCGATTCAAAGCGAACGCGAAGCGGCGGGGCGCGGTGCAAAAATAACAAACAGTCAGTAACTATCGAAGTGTCCTACGTTACCAACTGCGAGTAGGTCACGGTGCGGCGCATCTCGATGCGAAGCGAACGCGATCTGTTGGTTTGATATTTTCGCGTGAATTGGAAGCGGTGCCATAGTCTTTTTTGGTTAAGTATAATGTCAGAAGTGCGATTCATGCACACGTAGGACAGAGCCGCCGCGTCGCACCGCATCGCTTTGAATTCGCGTGTAACCGCTTTGGATCGCTTCGCAATCGCGTTTGCTTTTAATTGCCTACATAGGACGTCACGTTATTGTTTATGTTTTTGACTGAAAGTAGGGAATCTCTTTTTTTTTTCAAATATATTTGTTTGTTAACTTTTTTGATAGCATTTATTTTATTAGGAGTTTTGTTTTATTATTATTATAAAAATGTTGTGATAATTTAGATATTTATCGGAACAATATCATTTTGTTAATATTTAGTCACTTGGCATGGATGAGTAAGAAAGTATGTGAATAACTTGTTTTTTTAAACAAAATAACAAATGTTTCATATTATAATTGTAATGTACCTTGATGTTGTCAGAAAGGGATTGCAATCCGGCACCATGTTAAAACTATTTTGCCTTTTCATTCCAAAATCAACTATATAAAAGATGATCAAGTGCAACTTATTTAACACTGTTGGATTGAATAATAATGTAAGCATTACTAGTATTATATTAATTTAATCTGACCCAATCAGCTTATCAACTGAGATCACAATATTTAGGTAATTTAGGCATGCCAAGAAGTCTCATTCTTATGGCAATCATCACAAATCTAATTAATAGATTTCACAATTATCACAATAACTAGTTATAATTTTTAATATTCATACTTTAAGTTATTATTTTAAGTACAACAATTATAAAAAAATACTTATGGTTTTGAAAAAAGGATCCCAAGAAACAAATTCTTCTTCTTCGCCCTAGCCTTCGTCCCATTTACTTGGGGCCGGCTCTCCTAGTCCTCATCCTCCAAGTCCTTCTGTCCTCCGCGTCCTCCTAACGAAGCCTTGCCTCCTTGAGATCTCTGGTTATTGTGGACTTCCAAGTGGTCAATGGTCTACCTGGTCTTCTAGACCCCACCTCTATGTCCATCGTTCTTTTTATCATTATCCTGTGGCAGTCTCATAACGTGTCCATACCACCTCAGTCTATTTTCGGTCAGTTTTTCACTGATTGGCGCGACTTTGAAACTGCCACGGATATGGACGTTCTTCACCCTGTCCAACCTCGTAACACCACCAGCCCATCTGAGCATTCTCATCTCATTGGTGTGAAGAGTCTGGACATGATTGTTTTTCAATGCCCAGCATTCAGAAGAGTAATTCATCGTTGGTCTGACCACTGTTTTATACATCTGACCCTTTATTTTTACTGGCATTTTCTTGTCACACAATACACCAGAGACAGACCTCCATTTCATCCAGCCAAGCTTTGAGCGGTGCACAATGTCGTCGTCAATTCCACCCTTTGCGGACAGTATTGTGCCGAGGTACTTGAAGGATTCGACTGTGGGCACTGGTTCGTTCTGAATCCGCATAATATGTGATCATAAGAAACAAATTCTTCCATTATATTAATCATGTATTCTGCCAATCCACTTCTGAGTTATATATAGTTATAGTTATTTCTGAGTTAGTTATATCCGATTGTTTATAGAAGAACTTTTTGGCTTCTATAAATCGGTTTCATGTATTATTTTTAATTGGCCGGATCCAGTAAATGTCTATTGATACTGAATCTGCCGTTTTTCTGGATTGCAATCCTTATGTACAGTAAAATTTATAGTAATTTAAGAATGTGCAATTTATTTATATTTACTTTATATTATTTTTTCAAATTATATTTGTGAATTGGGACCTTAGTTAAGATTTGTTTTGTGATATGTGGTGCTAAATTTAATGAATCTTATGTAAATAATTTAATATTATATTGTGTCTTGCCATATTTATTTCTTCAATAACTTAGTGTTATTGACTTTTCATATATATATATTATGAATATAAATCAAAAATTAAATTATATATCAAATGTTGTAAATATTATAACCATTGATATTTTAATGATGGTGGCCTTAAATGTGATTTTAAATAATTTGATAACATAATGAAATATAGTATTCAATATTACATAAAATAATGATATTCGCTCATGTACAGTTTTTTTTTTATTTGAACTCTAAATATTATTTTGATTTTTATTTCTTATGGCCGCTTTCTCCAGGGTCCCTCAAAACCGAACATCAGCTAAGTACCCATTCGAAACTTAAATCCTTAAGTGGCTTACTTAATAAATTTGCATTTCACCAACAAATAACACCCACACTAAGCTGATGTCAGGATTATTTTTTGTTATGTTTCCGGTGAACATGAATATGGACTCAAGATAACGTTACTTTAAAAAATATGCAAATAAGAAATACATAATAAACTATAAAAATATCATTAAAATATTCTAACGTGTGAATTTCACGATTTTTACTCTATATATAAATTAATTATAAAAAAGTACTACTTTGATCTCATGAGTATAGGTAATTGCCGCTGGCGTCAACAGATGGCGCTAGCGGCGCTCGCTGTCAGGGTAGCCTTGTTTGTACACCAGTTTTTGTTTTTGACACATCATGTACAAACAGTTTATTTAGTATTCACACCAATTTAGTTATTTTATTTTAATATTTGTTACTTTTTTTAATATATAATGCAACTGGCTCATGTCAGCCGCAATTATAACTACAGACGAACCTAACCAATCTATTTTTACCAAACTTTTGTAGGTTTGGTTTAAAAAATCGGTGTACATCCTAGGATATACTCGCTGTCATGGCTGTTTATTCGCTTCGCACTTGTTGATTGTTGAGATTGTTCGACACGGGACGCGCATATTTATCAGAGTATAATATTTAGCAGAGTATAATTATGGATAAACCAAGGAAACGTTCTACAAATTTTACCCTCAGTGAAAAAACTAAATTAATTGAATTACCTAGTTTTAATAAACACGGCAATTACTTCAAAACAAACGGATGGAGCATGTCTATTTCATCGACCAATTCTGCCAATTCAACGATTTCACGAATCCAGCCATCTTCCAAGATGATAATAAACAAAATATAACTTAAATTTTACAAAAAAAAGATAAATTCAATAATAAAACAACTCTGCTACGAAATCGTAACCAAAATATCTATCTGTCAAACGCGTTAAGTGACGCTTATGACGGTTAATCCACTAGAGTCCGCCACTTAAAATTTTATGCGCCGACGTCGCTAAGCGAGGCTAAGATTGTTTGGTGAAATGCAATTTTGCGCTAAGTGGTTCATAAATGTGATTTTTTAAGTTAAGGAGCCTTGGGGAAATCGGGCATTAATCTTGCTACAATTATTATGACATATTCAAATAATAGCTATGTACATTTTTAAATGCATAAATGCAAATTCTCATAATACAAAGTTAATATTTAGTAAATAATGTAGGTTTTTTTCATGCAGCAATTGCTTGTGTTGATAAAAAATAACCCATAATGTTAATTATACAACTTTGAGTTTTTGAATTGTACAAGTTTGAGTTTTACAGTCAAACTTGTACAATTATTTGTTTTGTTAGTAATTTATTTTATATATATGTAATGATTTCTATGGTTATATTTGTTTCTTATAACAAAGTGGGGTTAATATTAAATTGTATTTAATGGATGTATTTATGTTACATTCTTAACTGTAGACTAATTTTAAATTATTGGGTATAATAACATTTTTTTAAATTATTTTAATAATTTTTCTACATGGGTACTTAACGTCTTTTGTCAAATATAAATTCAATACACAGTAATAATACAAATCTGTCTAAGATTGTATGAAATTATCTCATTTTAAATATATCTTTTTTAGATTTAACTAGGTGATAATTTCGACAACGATGAAAAGTCAACTGAAAAACAATGATGAAACCTTGGATGAAACTAACAACTAGATTCAAAGTTGTTTTTGTCAATTCTGTATTTAAAACAATCATCGATCAAAGATTATTTATTATATATTGCAACATGCAATTTAAATAAATATGTATCTAATTAAAACTTGTAAAACATTTATGGTTAATGTGACTGGAAGATAAAAAATTATATAATTATAAATATTGAATTATAATCCCAGTACCTTTTCAAAAATAAAAATTAATTAATAAAATTGAGATATTGTTTTTGTATCAATGAAAATAACCTCAAAACAAGTAAATATACTTCCTCATACAATTCATACAAGTTAACTAAAATGCTTGTTCTATAGAGATGAATCAGGGACTGAAGGGACGGAAGGGACTGAAGGGACGGAAGGGACTGAAGGGACGGAAGGGACTGAAGGGACGGAAGGGACTGAAGGGACGGAAGGGACTGAAGTTACGGAAGGGACTGAAGTTACGGAAGGGACTGAAGTTACGGAAGGATTGAAGTTACGGAAGGGACTGAAGTTACGGAAGGGACTGAAGTTACGGAAGGGACCGAAGTTACGGAAGGGACTGAAGTTACGGAAGGGACTGAAGTTACGGAAGGGACTGAAGTTACGGAAGGGACTGAAGTTACGGAAGGGACTGAAGTTACGGAAGGGACTGAAGTTACGGAAGGGACTGAAGTTACGGAAGGGACTGAAGTTACGGAAGGGACTGAAGTTACGGAAGGGACTGAAGTTACGGAAGGGACTGAAGTTACGGAAGGGACTGAAGTTACGGAAGGGACTGAAGTTACGGAAGGGACTGAAGTTACGGAAGGGACTGAAGTTACGGAAGGGACTGAAGTTACGGAAGGGACTGAAGTTACGGAAGGGACTGAAGTTACGGAAGGGACTGAAGTTACGGAAGGGACTGAAGTTACGGAAGGGACTGAAGTTACGGAAGGGACTGAAGTTACGGAAGGGACTGAAGTTACGGAAGGGACGGAAGGGACTGAAGAGACGGAAGGGACTGAAGAGACGGAAGGGACTGAAGAGACGGAAGGGACTGAAGAGACGGAAGGGACGGATGGGACTGAAGGGACGGAAAGGACTGAAGGGACGGAAGAGACTGAAGGGACGGAAGGGACTGAAGGGACGGAATGCACTGAAGGGACACAAATGATTCCTCCAAAACCTTATCTCGTACTATAACAAAAATTCTTTTATTTAAAAAAAGTTATAATGGATTTCCACTTTCTTTTTAATTAACACCAACAATAACAAAATCACATCACTGGAAGGAAAAAGAATATGTAAGTAAAAAATCATTAAGTTTTAGTTTTTATGAGATCCTCTAATTGACTTTATTTTATACTAGTTGCATGTAACACATGAGATCCAACTGTCGATAGCGATAGTATGTATAGTTGAAGAATAAGAATCAAACTATAAACCCATAAATCCAAATTATTGAAAATTTTAACACATGTTGGTATGTATGTCAAGATAGGACAGTATGGAGGTCAGTCCTGTTTTCCTACCCGGAATATGAAAACAGCATGATGGTTCTGTATGTATGTTTGGAGATTAAGTACCTATCAAACAATTAAGTCTTACATATTGTGTATAGACGACTGCCATACAAATTGTATGAAGCAATGTCGTCACTAAATTCAATTTTTATAAAAATTGGGATGTGCTGATACAATGTTAATCTTTATCACTCATTTAATTTTTCTCTGTCTTAAAGAAAAAATATGGAGTTTTAGCACTCATACAATTTAAATGAACTTGTTAATATTTTTTATAGAAAATTAAATTATCTAGTTGGGGTGTTTCGGCTTTTTTCGATATTTTTAAACAAATTGGAATTATAGGCAGTTAAACTCATAAATTTATCATAAAAAAATATTTTTCTTAATAAAAAATGTTTGAGAAACCCTGGAATTTTTTTGAAAAAACTTATTTGAGATTTTGTATTTTTTTATATTTGTACCAATTTTCAGCGTTCTAGCTTTTATGGTTTCATAGATATATGTAAAAATTCAAAAGTTGATAACCCCTGACTGAAACAAAAATTCAAAATTCTGAGTATAAAAGTTTTGTAGGCCTATAACTGTTTATATATTCTGAAATTTTGGGCTCTGTAAATTGAGCGGATCAAAAGTTATCAAATGTTCAAAAGCGGATCAAAAGCAGATCAAAAGCGGATCAAATGTTCTACTCCGAATTCTGAGTAAATCCGTGTATGGAACATTTATGCTGCGAAGCCTCTAAGTTGGTGTTTTTTGACTTCAAAGTTGGAAAAGCCGTGAAAAAAGTAGACCTCTCCATACAATTCTCGCGTATCCTGGCTTGAAACATTGTCGATATGTTAGGAGAACAAAGTTCTCCTGAACAAATCGACAGTTGGATAACTCATTTCAGTAATTTATTACATAAAAAATTTATTTTGTTTTAATTATTCAGAACTTTTTTACTGATTATGAGTTTCTTAATAAAACTAAGCCATAAAGTAATGAAGAACAAATGTATAGTCAACATCCAATCAATATTTTTGTGTTTCTGAAATAAGGTTTATTAAACCTTTAGAAATTCAGTAGAAATTATTATTTGTAGGTAAGTATTTTATTTTAAAAATAACCATTTTGTATTGGAGGATTTGTATTATAAATTATTCTAGACCCACGTGTTCTCAATTTAGTTCCATGGGGAGAGCGAGTCTAATATTTTTCTTGTGATTAAAGAGATAATCGCCCTTGAGGTGAGATATTCACAAAACGGCGCTATATAAATTATCCAAATTTATTTATTATAATACTTATATCAACATCACGATGTGACTACACAAAAATTTCACCACTTTAGCTAATCCGAAAAATATTTAATTAATATGTATTCATACAGAATTTTGACAATGAATACCTATTTATTACTAAAAAAAATCGTGGTTTTAAGTTGTACAATATTTTAAACAAACCTAAATTCAAATTTAATATTACATATATTTATCGGCAAACTTCTTGAGCCCGTCACTTGATATTATATTCTTGCGCAAGTTTGTGTTTGTTTTGCTCGGTTGGTATAATATGCGAATTTGCTCCACTCCACGACTAAAAGGCTCAAGAAATTTGCCGGCATCTGTATTTACATACCTAATATACTTATAATTTTATGAATAAGTAAGTCTTATCTACAAAATGAATTAAAAAGTATATTTTCTTGTATCCAGCAAAATCATATTAAATAAATTTATGAAATAATGTATTTTAATTCGAAAAAAATCTTTTAATGTTTCAAATATTTTCAATTTGAAAAATGTTTTTCCGGCCATCATAATGCACGTTGCATGAAATGTCGTAAGAAAAAAATCATATGTGTGTGAGATAATAACTTTTACACGTTCTACATCAACTAAATTGCATAATCGCCAATGTGTACTATTTCTTTCCTTCTCTAACACATATTGATACACATATTATTTTCCAAGAACGTACGTTGATTCGTTCACTCGAATACTGGAGTAACATCGGAATCTCGCTCTTACTATTTTTAAGAAGACGTACGTCTCAGAAAAGCGAGAATATCTCGGACAATGCGAAAGAAGGAAGAGGTAGAAGCTAATTCTCTCGTTAGTACTACTCTTTTCAGCCAATCGTGTTGGATCTTGTGTATGTCGGGTCCTTTGTCATCAATGGGTTATGGATGGGTTTATTTTTGGCGATCGGTTCATGTAAAAGGAGAATTTACCGAAATATCTAAAGAAGTGATTAAAATTTTTTGATGTTTTCATCTGTAATCAAATAAACGAATCCATATTTTGAAATTTCATTCTGTAAATATTTCAAACTCTACGTAAGATTGTTTAAAGTTTTTCATTTTCACACACCTCCATAGTAAGAATGGACCGGTCCCACTTCAGCTGACTGTGTTGTACGCAAGGCTACTATTTAGTAGTAGTTGATCGTTTGAAAGGTTGGGTTGTCTGCGCTATTTAAGAAAACTGTTTTAAAATGTCATTTTTGAATATTGAAATGTACTTTATTACATTGTAATAGTATTTTAATATACATTTTTTATTTTTATAATTGGTTTGTAGTATAGTTTCAGTGGACATTGCAAATTAACCGGTTACTTTGACGTTTTGTTCGTAGCGTTGTGTCAAGTGTCATCGCTAGTCGGGAGTGACAGCCGGTTTCAATCTTAAAATATGCTTAAATTTTTGACCCATAAACTTCGTACACATTCTTTGAATGAAGATAATATTCCCGAAAAGGTGTGAGTTTATCGTTTTATGTTTTTTACTTTATTTTATTGCCGGGTCAAATGTTTTATGAAGGTCATAGCTTCGTAGAAAATGGCTGCCTCGAAGCTCGATGAGAACAAAGGATTCAATTATTTACCTTCGTAAATTCGTTATTTTTATTCAAATTTGTAGTATGTAGAGTAACCTGAGTTTATCACGAAGAGATGGTATTATAAGTACTATGTCCTGTAAATAAATATTCCCAAAAATAGTGTTCTATTCTCGAATGGCGTCAAATATGGCTGACAGCGTAGATGTAGTTCACTGGAGTTTTTATTTATTTCCTGCTAATGTCTACTCTTATTTTCCAGATTGATAGTCACGACTCGGGTACAGAATCAGATGATGAGATAGACCGGCCAGATTCAGGTAAGTTTTACTTGTCATCCAATCTTTAAACGTCTAACTTTCACTCTCTATTTGGTTTTCCCGATCTATTTTTGGTTGTAATTTCCGCAATTTTCCAAACAATGAAAACCTTCTTTACGAAGTATTATATGGTAAATATTTTTATGATAACTCACCACTTATTCTTTATTTATATTTCTCTAGTTAGTATTATATAGGTACCTATTATTATATTTCAAGGAAGTAGTAACTATTTACTTGTAGGTATCAACAATAATTCTTCTTGTGTATTTTACAAATTTAGATAGTACATTATTATCCAAATAATTAATAACTTATATTCACGAAAATAAGGTTTCATAACGAAATATTTTTCAGTTTATTCTGTAAATATTAACAACAATTTATTCTTCTGGATACCCCGTTGTGTATAACATAAAAGTAATATAAGTAATAAATAATAAATACGATCTTAAAAAACTTGCTCATAATACAAAAGTTTACGAATGATTTCATTTAATGTGAAATCAAATTAATAGATTTCGACAATAATAAAAGTTAATCAAATTAACATTAGTTGTTGTCTTCTTTGTTAAAATTAATCAAAGCGAACAAAGAATGCTTCAAAAATATACGAAATCAGATAGTACCTACATACCTATGTTATTTTCTTTGAGATGATAAAGGATTTACATGACAAAATCACAAACCACCGGAATCATAAAATATTTCATTAGTTGTTACGTTATTTTATGTGATAGTATGTAAAGGAAACAGCTATCAATTTTAGGATAGTATTATTATGCAACCTTTTAAAGGATTTATATACGAATAAATACATTTCGTCTTTGTCTAACGATTTACTGATTATAGTAGGTATGTTTGTCGCAACTTGAATACATATTTCCAAAATATTTTTATGCGTAAATCATACGGATGTATCGATTATTTTTTGTGTGTTTAGTACATATCGTTTATTATTATTGGTTTCAGTAAATTCAAACGGAGACAATGTCTCAATGAAAATGAGACAATGTCAATGAAAATACAAAAAAATCTCACATAAAAAATGGTATGTCCAAATGTTTCTTTTATTTTGTTGATAGAAATGTAATAAATTTACAACTGTACAGGTAACTGCTTCAAACAGATTTATTCTATTGAAGCAGCTATTATTTTATACTTGTATGATGTATACCTATTGTTATGATTCAATAAATAAATAAATGAAATTTTATTCAGGGCCAATTATTATAAAACTCGAAAACATACTACTTATTTCATTATTTGAGCTTTTGGTGTCTACATTTACCCACATACATACGTAGGGCAATGGAACAACTTTTATCTAGTTTAATTTTGGTGTCTACATTTACCCACATACATACGTAGGGCAATGGAACAACTTTTATCTAGTTTAATTTTGGTGTCTACATTTACCCACATACATACGTAGGGCAATGGAACAACTTTTATCTAGTTTAATTTTGGTGTCTACATTTACCCACATACATACGTAGGGCAATGGAACAACTTTTATCTAGTTTAATTTTGGTGTCTACATTTACCCACATACATACGTAGGGCAATGGAACAACTTTTATCTAGTTTAATTTTGGTGTCTACATTTACCCACATACATACGTAGGGCAATGGAACAACTTTTATCTAGTTTAATTTTGGTGTCTACATTTACCCACATACATACGTAGGGCAATGGAACAACTTTTATCTAGTTTAATTTTGGTGTCTACATTTACCCACATACATACGTAGGGCAATGGAACAACTTTTATCTAGTTTAATTTTGTTTGCGGAATTGAGTTCATTTTTTCTATAAATATAATATATGTACATATAGGTACAATCCAATTTGCATCCTGGTCTTCTTAACAACCTCTCTCCACCGGTTCTGACACTTCAATGTCTTTCTTCCGTCTTTATGTCAATGATGGATATATTTAAATGGACATATTATCATTCTGTCTATTCTTCTTCGACAGTCGCTTTACAGATTTGCGGGTCTCCCATGCGAAACGCATGCCCCAGCATTCGAAGTCCTTCAATTTTAACAATTTGACAGGGTATTCTTGAAGGCCGACATTTTCCACAGCCCAAGGGCGTTTCTAACGATAGTCCGAGTTGATTGATATATAGGTACCTATATAGGTATATACCATATGATATCAGTTTGTTAGGCAACGAAACAAATAGAATGTTCGAATCCGTGTTTTCAATTGCTGGTCAAATTAATTTATGTGCATTTTAAATCTCGCAATTGCCTCATGGTCACTCAGTTGTGATAATATTAGTACTTACCTATGTAATCCACAGGAACGATGTCACTCGATAAAATGCCAGTGATGTTCGATAGAATCGTGTTATTATATGACCCAACCTTTTTTAAACGCTAATTCTAGACTAGTTGCATGTAACACATGACATCCAACTGTCGATGGCGATAGTATGTACATATAGTTGAAGAATACGTACCAAACTATAAACCCTTAAATCTAAATTATTGAATATTTAGATATTTTTTTAATTTTATTTTATTTGGAAAACATACAGCGTACATAATAACAATAATAAAAACAAAAATGATACTTACATACAATTTCATGCCTAAGTAACATGTTTTCACTTATATAAAAGTTGTAATACCTAAACATATTTTTTTATTTATTCATTATTTCTTTTTCTTTCATTATCATTGGGCGGATACATTCGAAACACGAGGAGAAAAGGAACATCAAATATACAAAACATGTTTGTCAGGATAGGATACTGTGTAGGTCAGTCCTTTTTTCCTACAGGTCGATGATATGTATGTATCGAGATTAAGTATCAAACTATTGAGAGTCCCCGTATATATTTTGTATACTGCCATACTAATTGTATGAAACAATGTCGTCACTAAATTCAATTTGTAAAAAAAGTTGAGATGCACTACTATAATGTATATACTTTTTATAGAAAATTAAATTATCTAGTTGGGTTGTTTCGGCGTTTTACGATACTTAAAAAATGGGCAGTTAAACACAAATTTGTTATAAAAATATTTTTCTTTAAATAAATTTTGAGTAACCTTGGAACATTTTAATAAAAATAGAATAATTAAAAATTCTGTTTATAAAATTTTTGTAGGTCTAAAATTTATATAGGTACTTTTAGGTACTGTACATCAAGCGGATCAAAAGTTATAAGAGACGGACGTACACTCTAATGGTCTTATTTATAAACATGGATCAAGAGTTGAACCGTGATTCAACTCAAATGTCAAATTGAACCGTCGACGGGAGTAGTTTAACACTGGTTCAAATTGACATTTCACAGTTTTGAAGTACCTATGACCACAAGATATGAGAAAAACATATAAACATCGATTTAATCTTACATTATATTTTCATAAATAAGATCTCAGTTGAATGTGGAATAAGACTTTGAACCGGGTTCAATTGAACCATGATTCAAGGTATTTTTATAAATAACACTAAGTGTTCTACTCCGATTTCTGAGTTCATCACTATTTATATAACATATATGCTGCGAAGCCTCTAGGTTGGTGTTTTTTGACTTCAAAGTTGATTAAAAAAACATGAAAAAAATATAGATCTGGCCCTACAAAATTTCGCGCATCTTGTTTTGAAACTATGTCGATATAATTATTAAGAGAAATAAATTCTCTTGAATATGACAGTTTTTTTCATATTCAACTCGTTCGTGATAGTATTATGATCATGTTCAAGGTAACTATGGCACACTAAGATAACCCCCGATTAATATTGTAAATATTTAAATACACGGCATGTTTTTTTTAGTTATTGCAGATCATTGTTTAAATAATATTATCGGCGGGAAACGGGAAATAGTCGGTTATATACTGAAGATTACTTTGTAGATTTATAATATTTATCAATCTTTTATCTTCTTACATGTACATCAATTTTGATTATCCCGTGTTGAGTTAGTTGGAAAATCTTACTTTTTAATTATCTTTTAATTAATTTCGTGGTTCGTACGGGTCAAGTCGGTAGAAGGAAAGTTACGCCCTTGCTTTGTTAAAAGCGTCAGTCACCCTTAAATAATATTCTCTCGAATATTATTTTTACTGTTTCTGCTGTGGTATTATAATATAATATGTAGGTATATTATTATTTGATGTGTATCGATTGAGTATATCCGTGCATGTCAGTTTCGTTTTCTTTTTCTCAATTATTTGTCGTTTCCCCAGAGTCGTGTCGTGGAAGATTCTAGATATTGTGAATAATTAAGTTGATTTATGGACGATGATGCCTTTTGTTTTTTTCACGCGACCATTTTTTTTTACCCGGCTCGATATTATCGTAGTCTCCGTTCTTCTCTAGGAATTTTTGTCTTTGTATGCGTGAGAGATTTGTTTTAAGTGGATTTAGTTTCTGGTGATTTTAATGCATACCATACCTAATATCCTTATATGATATTAGGTATGTAGATTTTTAGTCTTGGATTAGTTAAATTTAGACGAGGTGCAAAGGTTCAATACTCCTCGATCATTTATGTATTACGAAGAAAATTGCGAAGAAGGTTGGTTTTTTGGTCAGAATAAGAAACGAACTAGATTTGAAGACAACTAAATTAGTGTACAATAGTACCTATTGTTATTCCTCATATAAACTACTGCTCAAGTGTACTATTTATGAGCAATACAACGGAGAATAAAAAGTTACAAATTATACAAAACAGAGCAATGCGGACAATTTTAAAATGCAACAGATTCACCCGAATTGAATATATGCTTGAGCAGTTGAAGTTGTTGACAATAAAACAGAAAATAGTTTTAAATTCATGAGTAGGTAATTTTCATATTATAGGTAAATTAAAATGGACTAATACCGCGATATTTACAAAAAAATGTTCTTTATAATTTTAAAGTTCACACCTACCCGACGTAGACTGCCCCAGACTAACCTGGCAAGTACATAAAATAATGTGTATTACAAAGGTTTTTAACTGTTTAATGATTTGCCAGAATGTGTGAAGGAAGCATCTGGTCTTGCTTCTTTTCGTCGCCTAGGTGTTGAATACATAAAGGAAAAGTTATTTTAAGATATTGTGTGCTTACTTTGTATTTTTGTGTAAATTGGTATATTTTATTGTTTTTTGTTGTTTTTATATAATTCATACAGTGTATATACTTGCTATACTTTCAACTTGTTAATATGTATTTTTAGTTATACTAGATGTAAGAAAATGCTTTTATTTTTCACATCTTAATAAAATATACATACAAATAAAGGAATATGTATTTCGTGTAATAAAATATAACATACATACATAATATATCTAGATCTTTTGATAATATATATATATATATATATATATATATATATATATATATATATATATATATATATATATATATATATATATATATATATATATATATATATATATATATATATATATATATATATATATATATATATATATATATATATATATATATATATATATATATATATATATATATATATATATATATATATATATATATATATATATATATATATATATATATATATATATATATATATATATATATATATATATATATATATATATAATATATATATATATGTGTTGGTACCTTCAGTAAGTTCTATGCTTCGTTTGACAATGTTTGAGGCAGATGTAATTTATTTTAGTCTTGCAACCTGGCCAATGTTCATGAGCCATAAAAATAATACTATCGCTGAAATTTGTGTACCTTTTGTGTAGTTAACATAATCTTAAAACCCGACTTATCGTTAGATTCGATTCGGAAGTTACTAACGGATTAGATATAAAACGAGGCTAAATAAAATAATTGTATCTTAATATTCAAGAGTGTGATTCATATACATATTACGTGACTCTTATTCTTAACGTTGTATGTATTACAATATTCTTTTAGAGACAGTTATGGTTTAAGAACAATTATAATATATTGAAAATATTGTCGATGTTGACGGTATTTATGTTATAGAAATCGGTTTTGAGTTTTTTATAAATCATACAAATAGATTGTTGTTCCACATATTATGTATTTTTCTTTTGACAGGACGACCGTTTCGGTTGACTGGCCCTCGTCAACCGATAAGGGCCATCGGTTGCTAAGACGTCCTGTCAAAAGGAAAATACCTATGTGGAACTACAATCTATGTTTGATTAATAAAATCTCGTGATATTTACATTATTCGTATCTATTTTTACATCAAATTGTCAGATTTTATAAATTACTTCTTGTAAGATAGTCATGAAAATAAATCTTTCTCTAATATTTCAATTCCTTAATACAATTATCGGTTGGTTTATTTGTTAAATATTTCATTTTATTGAGGTTTAGAAAAAACTTACTGAACAATCTACTAATATACAATTTACTATTTTTTAAAAAAAAACGTTGACGTTCGGCATTACAGTGTTAAACGAGTGTTTGAAATCAAGTATTATTTGATTGTTGTATAATGTATGTTGTGTTCAACATACAATTTAGTCTTAATTAAATCGAATGTTGAAAATGAGATATTCATTATGTAGGTACATGTAGAGCGGTGCGGTGCGGTGCATCCATGTACATTGTTTTAATGAATGATCTTTCAAGAAATGATATTTATTTACTTATTACCTCTCTGATCATCCGATGGTTTTTGCTTTCATTCACCGATAATGTACTCTTCAATAGATTATGGTCACTGTAAGGAACCAGTTCTTAAACAGGTATTTTTAATAGTAAACAAGTGCACTGCCGCTTTATCTAGTGTAGCTTTTGATTGTGCGAGCAAAAATTAATCGAATGCCTCACAAACGATAGTTCACATCGTTCGAGAGAATTGAATTGTCTTGAAATATTTTTTTTTGTTTGTGACATATTTTATCTCGCAGTTCGTGTGAATATGACATATCCATTTTTAAGGTACGTATCGTCTGAAATGATTTGAAAGAACAAAAAAAAATTCAACTATACGGTTAGTGCCTTCACTATATCTCTGTAGAACTTAAATAAATGAAATTGATTATGTATTTATTTATACGCGAATTTTACAAAAAACGGTTTGAAAGCAAAAATATTGATTAAAAAAAGAAACAGAAATCACAATAGACAATGGTAGGTACACGTATTTTTTACCTTTGTGCACATACACATCTATTCTATATATGTACATACACTCTCTTACGTTTTGCTGTCAGTTAATGTTTTTGCTCATCAATATGCTCTGGATAGCCCCTGTGATATATTGGGAGCAGTCTCTGGTCTAAGTATTACCAATTATTGTTTTGCATTATCATAAAATACATATTTATACACTTTTATATGCTTTAAAATTATTGTATATACATATACAAATTATTGTCGGCCTTCGTGGATCAGTTGGCTAGGTATCTGACTGCTGATCCAAGGGTCCCGGGTTCGATTCCCGGTGGAGACACAGTTTTTAAAAAACTATGTTTTCAGTCTGGATCTGTGAGACTATTAATATCTCGTCTCCAGAATGTGGCAACTTATTATTGGATGCGTGTTAAATAATTATTTGACATAGCACCTGTTAGTTGCCTGAGAAGTTACAAAAAATAAAATAAAATAGCAATACAACAATCTATTGTTCGGAAATGTGTGTTGTTTTGATTTTTGTAAATTACTTTATAAACAGCATAAATTACGATTAGATTTCAAAAGTATTTTTTACTATGAATTTAAATAGTAAAGAAATATATAAGAAATATGCTTTATACCTACATCAATTTATAACTTCATAAAAATAATCAATCTATAAATAAAAATATGTAATTATTAAGAGTGAAGTATAAGTATTTGTCGGCCTTCGTGGCTCAGTTGGTTGGGTATCTGACTACTGATCCAAAGGTCCCGGGTTCGATTCCCGGTGGAGACACAGTTTTTAATTGTGTTTTCAGTCTGGATCTGTGAGACGATTAATATCGTAAGTCTCCAGAATGTGGCAACTTGTTATTGGGTGCGTGTTAAATTAATATTTGACATAGTACCTGTTAGTTGCCCGAAAAATAATATATATAATATATAAGAAACCTCAGAATTTTTTTATGACAAATTTCTGTAGGTGCCTAACTGCCTACCTATATTTTCAAAAATAAAAAATATAAACCTCGACACACGCCGTTACACCCCAACTAGATAATTTAATTTTCTAAATACTTTATAGCAGAAGGTACATCTCAACCTTTTTTAACAATTTTTGTAACGATTGAATTTATTTATTTCTTCATCTTTCTGTACATAATATAAACAAAACATTGTACACTGGCGGGCTTATTGCCATTAAGCAATTTCTTTCAACCAACCAGAATTCAGTGAGAAATCATTTCACACAATTCGTATGGCAATATACACTATACAATATATACAGGGACTCTCAATAGATGGATACTTAACTTTCATACATACGTAGGTACCATCAAGCTGTTCACATATTTTGGGTGGGAAAAGAGGACTGACCTCCACACTATCTAATCTTGATATACATGTTTTGTATAGAATACAAAATAATTTGGATTTAAGGGATTCGTATTCTTCAACTATACATAATATCGCCATCGACAGTTGGATCTCACTATTGTATGCAACTATGTAGTGTAGTGTAGTATTACTATTATTGATAAATGTGTCATAGTATGAATGCCTGAAATATACATTATTATTACATAACATGCCTATAAGTTGTAGTGTAGACGGATATAAATAGTTGGTTTTGCTTTAATTACTCTGTTTTATAATATAATATTTATATGCAGATTTAAGAGGTTTTCAAGGAGTGGTAATAGAAAACACGTGAATCTCTAGAGAATGTTGAATATAAAACTTGTCGTGGCGATATCTGTAATTTATGAGGAGTATGTATGTAATGTAGCTAACATGTTGTTTATATTTCGCACTTATTTTATTCTATAATTATTAGATAGCAGAAGGTAGGTGTCGTGCTATGCTCATATTATATCACAATTAGTAGAAACAAATTATTACTTTTAGAAGACTCGCAATAGTAAATTCAGTTGGAAATTAATATTGAAAGTGATATTTGCTAAATAACGGTGCGGCGCGGCGGCTCGTCGCACTGCAACCAAATATTTTCTCCAATATTTTAAAAGTTGCATATACGCAAACATTATATTTTTCGTTGTCGGTAGTCAATCAATGATATTTTTGACAATTTTTCAACATCCAATTGAGACGAAGTTGGAATATTATAAAAGAACCAGGAACTCAAGTCAACACCCATTTACAAAAAAAACTTCTCAATAGATGGCGTTAAAAAAAGGTTTCTTCGTTATTTCATAGATGGCGATAGTATAAATGTGTTATTTTCCAAGGAATTGTATCCCATTATTGAAATATATAGTTTGCATTGATAAGGGAACTCAATAAGAAGGCATAATTGGTGAACGTTAAAAGTGCTCGCGTAAACCAGCCGATGACAGGTCGTAAGCCCTGTAGGTGGTTTGATTTTTATTTTATTTTATTATTTGAATGAACATTACAGCTTTGAGTTTTATATAAAAATAGTATAAAAATTACAAATTTTCATAACGCCAATTACAATTTCCTGGTTCTTCTTAAATATTCCATCTTCATCTCTATTGAGATGTTGAAAAATTGTCAAATATTTTCTATTCACTTACTAGTAACTGTTATTGGTATAAAACGTACTAAATTTGGTTTCATTTAAATTTAAATTGAAATTTAAATTTAAATTGAAATTAAAATTTACTTGATGTTTGAATGCTATTGCATGTTTTGTTAAGGATTTTTTTCATTTTTTACTGTTTCTTAAAATGTCTAATTGTTGTTTAATGGATGTAGTATATATATATGTGTAATTAATGCTTTAATTTAATAATAGCTCATGAAATTTATTAATGTTGTGTGCATCCATTATTGGAAGTCCAGCATACTCATAGATAAAAACAAATATTTTGACATGAAAGTTACAAGCTGGATTTCTGTTGATGCGCCTTTATAAATAAATAAAATAAATAAATAAATACTTTACCGTCGATTTGTGAGTTTACAATATAATGCAACCCGCTCATCAGAGTCGCAATAATAATTATAAACTAACCCCACTTGACCCAAAAATGCTGGCGTCTTGAGTTCGATTCTCAGCAAGGCAGATTTTTTTTGAAATCTATGTATTACCAAATGTTTATCTGGGGAAGGAAAAGCTGGTTAGTTTGACAATAAACTCGCCACAGGGTGAAAGGAAGTGTTCATAAATAGTTTTTTGTGTCAACAGAGGAGAAATCCATTTTAAAATTAACAAATAAAATAAATAAAACACAGTACATATTTTTCCACAGATTAATTTATTACGACCGAAGTTTTTTTCCAAGGTGTCTCGGTATTTGACAACATTGTAAAATCAGTATGTAATTGTAAATACTTATAGTGGAGTTAATCTTGTCAAATTATGTTTCATTTATATATTGATAATGCCGAAACACATCGGCGAAAACGTTCAGACGTATAACTTTTTAGGTAGATATAAAAATGTATTTTTTTTATTTTATATACCCACACACAGGTTATGCCTTTGTAGGAATTTTGGTATCTTTATGATTTTCTTCTTAATTTATTTTACTTTATATATTCAAGGTAAAATATTTACTTTATATACCTATAAAGTAAAATAAATTAACATACAGTTTTTTTATAGTAAACATAAAAACTTATAATCAGTAAAATTAACAAAACCAACATTGTAGGCAACACTAATAACTAAGATATGGTTTTACAAAAAAATCCGTATATGTGTACAATCTGTATATGTGTACAATCTGTATATGTGTACAATCTGTATATGTGTACAATCTGTATATGTGTACAATCTGTATATGTGTACAATCTGTATATGTGTACAATCTGTATATGTGTAAATGATAAAGGAGAAAAACAAAATAAGGATACAAACGAAAAAAACGATATTAATTAAGTAAATAAATAGGATGCATCCGAGCTAGGATGTTTGGGAAAGAACAATGGATAGGAATGGAATGGGAAAATTAGGAAAAGAAAATCATTGAGAATCCTCAGCATGTCAAGAGACCTGTGAAATTTGCATGATCTCTAAATGCATTTTTATGAAGTACATTTCAATTAGATTCTTAAACAAATATATGATTCCCAGAGGACAAAAGTTTTCACAATACACCATACACACAAAAACACTGTCACGAAACTCAGTATGTATTTTCTACATGATACCTGTTGAGAAATTTTAAGTAAAATAGCATTACTAGCAAGATGAGCATGTATCAGACATTGTATCAATGTTGATGAGGCAATGTATGTGTCAAGATAGAAGAATGCGGTTTTCGGTTCTCACTGCCTACCCCTTAAGGAAGATAGAAGTGGAGAGTAAAAATACACTTGTCTATAGAGACACATACAATATCAATATGAAGTTGATCACTCAATTTTCCCTTACAGAAGCTATTTTACTTCTGTTATAATATAAATTTTTATAAATAATTAAATAGAATATGAGGAAAAATAATTTTCATGTAGGTAGGTACCTACCACAAATATTGTGTTTCGTATTATTGAATTTTTATCATCCCTGATGAGATTATAAGAATTACGGTAAACAGTATATTGAAGTTTTATGATAATATTGTAAATGTATGTAGTGTGTTCAGAAAGGATGTGCGTGTTCTCTCTCGTCTTGTTGTGGGTGATGTAGGATGACTGTCCCTCTACCTCTACCACTCCACATCCATGTTCCCTCTCATACTATCATCTCCGCAACCTCGAAGTTGTTTAGCACTGTATATCCATCGTTCCCGGACGTTCGGGTATGCGCAGTAGGCTTCTTCTTCTCTTCAACTTACGATGATTTCTGCCAGTACATGAACTAAGACCTAAGCTGAGAACACATAATATTTACAACTACAGCACACGCACAAAAAATACTTTGTAATTGAGAAGCTACAACAAAATGGACACTAAAAAATTGTGCAAAGTGACTTACAATAAAATTTGCCACAACATAAATTAATAAGTAAAAAAAATTAAGTTCCATATTACTTAAAGCCTTAAACAAAATTACTGATTAGGTACTACCATATAATCTTTAGGAGGCAAGTAGGTACTGCCTCGAATTAGGCACTAGTTTGTTGCTCTAATGCACTTAAAAACTCGTGTTGAATTCAAGGCAATCAATAATTGAAGAACATATTATATATAGAGATGATCGTTTAAACGAAAGCTGATTAAAATAATCGTTTAAAAAAAATAATCAATCAAACGTTATAAATTTTAAACCATATTCGTTGAACGTTGCGAGTGTTACAACGATTTCCATCATGAATCATAACGTTCCGATGATGATTTCGTTAAAAGCTGTTTTTCGTTAAAAGCTGTTTTTTGTTAAAAGCTTATTTTATAATCATAACAAAGATGTATTATTTTTAACGACAACGTTGCGAGATGATTGTGATTTATGATTGGCTGACCGGCGGCGAGCGTTGTCGGTCGCTAGACATCTGTTGACATCATCGTGACGAATGATCAGCTTCAAATCGTCTTGTTTCGTTCAACGTTATAAGTTATTATTATTACTGATTTTTGTAAACGTTTATTTTTGGTTTCTTTAGTATCGTTTAAAACGCCTATCGGGTTGGTTTATTGTGTGTTGTCGGCTTTGTTAGATGATTCGAGCGTACAAAATTATTATCAACATAATTTTTAAACTTATGTATGTATTGTATAAACATTTCTACTGTATTTTCGTCAAAGGTTTTAGACTACATTTTAAATACTTTCTAGACGAAGCAAAAAAATTAAAAGTACATTATATTTATTTCAAAAACATACCTTTTTTTTCATTGCATGTTAATGTGTTAATTTTTTTTAGATTTAGGTATATTGTACTTGTATATATTCAGTACAAATATAAATAAGCCTTTTAGCTTTTTAAGCCTTTAAAAATAACGTTATTTAAAATTAACGAAACGTCTATAACGTTAAAAAAAATAAGCTATTTTTCCCACCTCTAATTATATAGCGCCATGAAGTTCGCGCGTTATTTCATTTCGCTCCCATTGCGTCTTGTCACTGTCACATATGTATTTTATTCACAGATTATTATGGAAGTAATCAGTAATATTTAAGTCTTTAAGTAATGCGGAACTGTTAAACAACATAGGTACTTGATGGTATTTTGGACAATTTTAAAATTGTAAAATATGAAGGAGACAAGGATAATTGCCAATGTAAAATTCGATGCTCTATATCTTGTGAAGGTAATTACGACGCAAAGTGTGATTCTTTCATTGAAAATTCATGACTACCAATCTCATACAAAAAAATGTCTTAATGATTTTTTATGATATACTTAATGTAGATTTGTGTAGATTAATCTATTAAAACAAAAACAATCATACACATAAAATGCCTCTAACACAGCCTTGTAACGCTCAATCAATACGCATGGTAAAATTTATAAACCTGTGTACGATTGAAAGATGCGTGCCTTGAATTGAACACGTATTAACAGGAACAGTTTGCGATGTCAAACCTTGCGCATTTGGAGGACACGTGCCTTGAATTCAACACGATTTTTAAGTGCATTAGCGCAACAAACTAGTGCCTTATTCCAGGCAGTACTTGCCTCCTAATCAACACGGAAAGGTAAATACGCCGCCGGGTCAGCTAGTACCTAAATATTATTACGAAATATATTAGTCGTGTAGGTGCCTAACCGATGTATAAAGGAAGGACAGTGCTAAACAACGTCTAGTCCTCCACACACCCTATAAACTACACATCCCTTGCTCACTCCTTACCGGCTTATACCGTGCTGTCCGTCACGTACGTTTTCCATTTCGTTGCTGAAACACGCGGTGATTTGAGAATGGATGGTAGGTTTGTTACAACAGTATTAATGGTACTAAATCTATTTACAACATTTGACTACAATCACACCCCGTAGCGGATAGTCTTTCTATACGAAATGACGTTATTAAAGCACATTATTTGTTTTACGTACCATCATGCTGTGTCCCCATCGAGTGTGTGGAATCAAATCTAGATCTACGTCGTGGTGTATAGTTTCCGGTAAATGACTTGGGAATTGTCGTCCTGCAGGGGGCGTTTTGCACATATAACAACCAAACAAAAAACCCAAAAGACTATAGGTACTAAATTTAACAATAACAAAAACTTGACAATAATAGAATAATCTTACTAAAATATGCATATAAAACAACTTAATTTTAAAATTCAACAACATACTTAAATTAGGCAATGGAAGTTTTTGTTAGATACACGTTATAAATTTTTCACTTATAATAATGGACGACCTGATATGGATGTCGAAAGAAGAGTTATGGTAAGGAAACTGAGTGAACGAAGCACTTCGACCAGTTGGTAGTTATTAATGATCGCAACATAGCAAAGGAAGCCAAAGTTGTCATTCATAACGCTATTGTAGTGCCAACCTTGTGTAAACCTAGACATGACAGAAGTCGCACAAAAGCAGAATAAATGTGATCGCTAGTTAGAATTTGTAATAGAACAATGTATGACAGGGTCAGAAATGAGGACATAGGGAAAGAATGTAAGATAAAGAAAGGTGTCATTAATAAATTGAAAGTTAACACATTGAGGTGGTTTGGCCACTTGAGAAGAACGCCTGACGGAGAACATAATATATACAAGCTAACAGGAATGGAATAAGAGGTCGGGAGCGCCCTAGAAAAGATGGCACGACCATGTGAACGATATATTGAAAGACAGAAATGTAAGAAGCGTGAAAAACAGACGTTGAATGTTAACAAGGCGATGAATGTGTGTCAAGATAAAAATATGTGTTGTTCGGTTTTCTCTTCCTACCCCGCGAGGGACATGGCTTGATGGTTTGTATGTACTTTTATTTCTTAAATTTTTCGTTATATTTATGTACCTACCCACTTTTTTCTTAATCAATTCTTGCTTAAACACATTTTTTATTTTCAAATGTTTGAAAGTTAGCCTGATGAGGGAACGGTTAGTTCCGAAACCGGTCGCATCGTTTCAACCAAAAAACGTGGTTAATACAAAGTTATATCCTTAAAATTAAATACATTTTTTATGTTCATTTTTCAAATTCTTCAAATTTTTCGTATTTCCTGCGGCATATCTTGAAATGCATCAAATATTTCTCATATAAGTAGGTAGTCAGTTGGAAATCGACCGAAGAAATTGTTATATGAATGAGCTCATCTGAGGCGAAAGATAAATAATATAGGATACTTTGCTTTTCAGTTTGCTATGTCTACTCCGGGTTAGGACAGAGCCTGACGGAGTCCATCCCACCCGAGTCCACCAATTATCGTATCATTTTTGTTTGCGGAGACATTTACTGTTTATTGATACGAAAATGTGTTGTATTATGTTGTAATTCTATCGATTTTTCTCGCCCAGATTTTTCCATGAACTTGAAGTACGACGGCTCAGGGGTGAGTTATCCCCTTTCCCCTCCTCCCTCCACAGCCACATCATATCGCCCCCCAGCAGCCACCCCCTCACGAAGCCCACATTACAACGCGTCTCATGGTTTCGCGTTGAATAAGTTTCTAAAGCGGAAACTCTAGTTGATTGATTACGAGTGTTTTTGGTTCCCGTTCTCGTTTCATTCATGAATTAAATATAGCCGAACTATAATGTTTGATTATTGCGAGGAAATTTTGAATGCTTTGATATTAAGTATTCGTCTTGTGTCTATCTACGTACTACATAATATTATGTATTAATTACATACAATGTAAGTATGCGTTAATGTCGTGTGTCTCTAACGAAGCGTCTCAGTAAGATATTATATTTAATGAGCGTCATATTTGATTCCTCTCATAGGGAAGAATAATTTTAGACTCCGCCGTCGGATTGCCGATGTCGAGAAGTCATTTACTATTCAATATTATTTCCCCTTTATCGTCCTTCTTTGATAGATTACTTCATATTTTTTCTTGGCGATAGATACTGCTTACAGAACTAATCAAATGACGATAATTCAAATTAATTGCAAGTTCTGAAATCTACGCCAATTAGTTATTGAACCAACTTAGGTCTATTTTTAATTATATCTAATTTAAAGTTTTTTTTTTAATATAAATTACTTGGATTGGTTGTTATTTATTACCCATGAGAGTGGTTACTCAAGACATCTTTCACAACCTGTCATTGTAGTTGTAGGCCTGTTCCTTTAGAAGTGTTCCATGTTTCGGCGAGTCCCATGTCCCATTGGCTGATGGACGTACACAGGCAGTTCCGTCGCCAGAACGCGTTAATAAGAATCAAATTGCATATTATATTTTCCTTTATAACATTTATAAGACGATTTTCTTTGTCGTGTTCATATTTTTAAACCATTTTCCAATTTGCGATCTGGGGGGAGCATATCTGGTCAACAGGCGAAATCAAAATCATCCATGATTACCTATATCATGGATGATTTTGATTACCTATTAGGCGAAATCAAAATCATCCATGATTACCTGTATCATGGAAATCAAAATCATCCATGATTACCTGTATCATGGATGATTTTGAATTTGATTACCTATATATTTTCATAATCCGGTGTCCACTTTCAAACGTTTGATTCGAGGAAATCTAGTGATAGGGACACCTTGATGTTGTGTGGCTCTGTGGGTGTTGATTTGTATTGCGCATTTCTCCCCACTTTTGTATTTTGTATTAGGATAATTTGGTATCTTGATTGTATGTTTTGTTCTTATTTAGTTTTTATAGTTTTAAAAATAAAAAAATACTAACACGTGTATAGTACGACATATAAACCAGCAAATTCGACAACATATTAACTTATAAGTCTTACTAAAAATATTCTAGTTAGACGGGCATGTTGCCGAGTTCGCGATTTTGTCCGCGACGTTATTTATTGACTGTCGTTACATTGCACTCGCGTATGCACCTGCCAATACAGTGACATTCTGCCGTGTCGGAGTGTCATTGTATTGGTAGATTCAGACGTTGCGTCTGAATCGTTGTGACAATTTAATGTAATGACAATGACGTTCATATTTCATAGAAATTGATCTATGATAAATTGCTTATTTTTATCCTTTAAAATATGCTGGGTAAAATCTATTTGTTTTTTTTGTCTCGGTTCAATTGTTCCTTCTTTTTTTATGTTTTATTTTATTAGTTCAACATTTGTTTTCTTTCTGTTTTCCTACATATATGTATATGTGTATTTTCAACTTTTCTTTTAACTGTGCAAAGTAATGTCTTTTTTATAATATGAATGGTCAGGAGACGTTGATTGTACATACCTAACTATGCACAATAGCCATGCGGGAGATACCTGTTATTGGAGCACTGGAGATTCTATTTTTTGTTTCATGTTTTTTTTTGTTTGTGTTGTTCAGTGTTCTGTTGGTGTCTCTGTATATTAAATAAATAAATAAATAAATAAATATCATGGATAGGACCAGACTTGCCCCCCTGGATTTTTCTTGTGTTGGGAGAAAATTATTGTTAAAGCACGCTTTCCTACATAATATCGAAGTGTTGTATTCGGGGAGGTTTCGCAAGTTTGTGTGTAAGTTAAGTGGAATAGTATATTAGTGGCTCGTACGAAACTGAATGCATACAGTGAAAGCTAATTTGTATTTATTTATGTTTCATTTCGTTTTTTTCCAATTCAAAAGCCCCTTTATTAGACCCGAACAACTTTTGTCGTCGACGTGATTTATTTTTTCCAATTTAGAGACCGTTCCTGGTCCACGCACAAATAATGGGACAGGCCCGTGAACCGGTTTTAACTTTTTCATTGTATTTGATTCCAAAATGAGCATTGTTGGTTTATTTTTTTTTCATTGTGTCCTCGCGAAGTCCCGTTATGTGAAATTCTCTTTGTCGATTCATGTCGTGGTGCTTTTCTGCAACCAGGAGAGGCCGGTAGGTCTGCTGCTGTTTTTTTAATAATCATGTCTGGAGAAGAGATAATTTAATATCTTCTTGCCATATACGTAAGAAGAGAAGTACATATATTGATAATTGTTTTTTTTTTTACTCTAATGAACTATGTTAAATAGGCTTATTGTAAGATAAAACAATGCGTATTCCACGAAGAACTAAAAAAAACTAAAGTAGGGCCCTTACACGATCAATAGTAAGTACTGTCATTACTTAAAAATAATGACAGTATTATTGATCGTGTAAATTCGTTATTGATAGAATGACCGCATATAATAATGCGGATCCAATTACTGTATTCCAATATCGGAGTATTGTCGAGTGGATGTTATACTGTATTTTTTAAATAATTTATTTATTTATTTATTTCTTCATTAGAAAACCAACAGTTTTTTTTATTTTTACATGAAATAGATATGAACATAAGAAAATATTAAACAAAGAAACTAATGACACGTTTTCACTATAATAATGGTTGTCTAGGTATGTGCGTGGGCACCACTACTCCACCATTTTTGCTCAAATGCATTCTCGGATGAAGACCTAATCTGTTACTTTCTTGGGCGAATCTACTGGCTCTGAAGCAAAATACTGACAATAATTTAATGGAGAAAATCCATTACGGCTCTTTAATAAAGTGCTGTACTGACAGTATTACTGACCATGTTATACTGCAGTAATACTATCAATACAAAATATTTTTGGATTAAGTACCTACACAATTTATTAGAATTTAGGGAACATAATAAGTAAAATATTTTCCATTTTATTTCTCGATCTTCATTTTGATACACCTAAATTATCTATTATCATCATGTGTATCTATTTTTCATCTCCTACATACACTTAATTCTGATTAATTACCATACGCCATCAATAAATGTACCTTGTACTTGGCTCAATTTGATTTAATAGATCATGATGAAGATTGACAAACGCAAACCTCTGTCTTATTTAGTTTACTCAAATTGTCAACGATTCATAGAAATCTCACAATAAATACTGAGATATTAATTGGATTTACGTTTTCCTATTGAAAGCGAACGAGTCAGCTCATTGTAGAAGCAGCAATTTGCAATAATTCCTCAACCTTTTTATACTGTAAAGGCAGTCATTAGTTAGTAACAGTGTGTTATCATATGGATTGTCGATAATGTGGATTCCATCGAACAAAAAAGTTGTTGTGGGTATAGTTATAGTTCATTCAAATAGTGTAGATCATTAATAACCCATGTTTGTTTCCTACCATGCTTAATGCAATACTAGGAAAAACTATTGTCAGACCTCTAGAAATTTTTCGACGTACGCACGTGATCAAACCATCCAAGCAAAAAACAAAACTTGTCTTCTGCGCATACTCGTCTTCTTTCTAGATTTTCGTGATAAACTGTAGCTTGTTATCCAACTGTCGATTCGTTCATGAGAATTCAATTCTCTGAATGAATCGACATTATTAAGCCAAGATGCGTGTACGAAAGAACATTTTGTATGGCGTAGTGGACTTTTTGCATGCTAGTTACACCAACGTCACCAACTAGAGGCTTCGCAGCATATATGTTTCCATACATGGATTTACTCAGAATTCGGAGTAGAACATTTTATGTGAGTTTTGTCCCCCCCCCCCCCCCTTATAACTTTTGATCCGCTCAATTTACAGAGCTCAAAATTTCAGAATATATAAACGGTTAAACGGTTATAGGCCTACAAAAAATTTATACTCAGAATCGTGAATTTTTGTTTCAGTCAGGAGTTATGAACTTTTGAAATTTTGATTTATTTTTCCATATATCTCAGAAACCATAAAAGCTAGAACGCTGAAAATTTGTATAAACATAGACAAATACAAAATTTCAAACTGGTTTTTTCAAAAAATTTCAAAACATTTTTTATTAAGAAAAATATTTTATTTATAATAAATTTATGAGTTTAACTGCTTATATTTCCATTTTTTTTAAAATATCGAAAAAAGCCGAAACACCCCAACTAGATAATTTAATTTTATATGAAAAATATAAACATTGTTTTATCACATCTCAATTTTTTTTTAACAATTTTTATAAAAATTGAATTTAGTGACGACATTGCTTCATACAATTTGTATGGCAGTCAACTACACACAATATATAAGAAGACTTAATAGTTTGATCCTAATCTCCAAACATACATACATACATACCATCATGCTGTTTTCATATTCTGGGTAGGATCAAAACTGACCTCCATACTATCCTATCTTGAAATACATACCTAGGTACATGTGTTGTATAGAAAACCAAATATCTTAAAATATTAAATAATTTGTATTTATGGGTTTATAGTTTGGTACTTATTCTTCAACTATACATACTATCGCTATCGACAGTTGGATCTCATGTGTTACATGGAACTAGTTTATGTATGTATTGCCCTCTGGCAAACCCCTTCGACACGTGAATGTAAATAATCCATTTAAGATTTATACATTTTTACTCTCCAGTTATACGGAGAGATTGCATACTTTCTAATTGATAATTTCGTCATGAGTCATGATGCTTTTGTGTATATGGCGTATTATAAAATTTCGTGCCCTCCGTCGACTACAAATCGACTTCAGATTGATCTCATAGTATGTGTTAAGTGCATTAACCTATAACTGATCATTTTCCAGTATACCTACATTATATCCTTGCTATGATTTCGTTTGTTTGAACTCTCAAAAAGCTCTCACGTTCTGTGAAATTGAGTTTTTAAAATTATTTATGTTCCAAAAAGGCATTCAATAGAAATGCACTTTATAAAATTGCATTCGGGGATCGTCAACTTTTCAAGAACAAAAAAAAAATTGTAGACATTTTAATATTGGCCGAATATTGCTATTTTTTTAATTATTTGACTTTGATTAAACTACTAAAATGATGTATCTATCTATAACAAAAATAATATTGGTTTTGTATAAAAAAAATCATAGAAAGAACTGTATTGATTTATCATTAAAGGAGCTTCGTATTTTTAATCGAAAATACCTCTAGGAATTTAACAGTCTGTATTATTATAAATGGCATTTTTTTGCATATCATACAGATATTTTTCGGTAAGAGAGCGTGTTTAATAATAAATTGAGTTCAAACATGCTTTCAACATTCGTAATTCACTGTTAATTATTGTTACCAAACGTCAAATATGGTAACCGCTTTGGTACACTTTTATACGCAATGACGCAATTATTTGTGAGGGAATACAATTTTTTTATTGCAGTGCAGTGAGCTCCTTTGATTAACATGTATCTATCTACTTTCTACTTGGAGAATATTTTATAAAAACTCGTTTTGAAATCTGACTACTATTTTTACTAAAAAATTAAATTTTTTTTCAATAAAATAATTAAAAAAACACTAAAAAGTATACTTTGTTCTATATTTTAATTTTTAGTAAAAAAAATCCCCAAAATCTATTGTTCATGTATATAAATCATATAGGTAATATACACCATAATATTTTAATGAGTACCTAACATGCAGGGTATATTTAGGTTTTTAAATATTAATATGACATTTAATTCATGTTCATATTTTATTATAATTTCTATGTTTAGATCGTATACTAGTGTATGGGCATACACGCATGTGTCATGCTTCCTTTTATAAGTTAATGCTCACACAAATACCTGTTGCTGGTTACTACACGTTGTGGGATATGACGTGATGGTATATGTATGTATGTAAGATCATATAAATTGTATATATTTTTTCTTTTTTTACATTTTATTGTATGTTTGTTACTTCATATTTTCGGATTTTCCTAGTCAAAATATATTTATTTTTAACTTAAAATGTCATAACAGGTAGGTACTTAATAATTGTTAAATTACAATACGTTTGTTGCCAAACCATAAAATACAATGGCAATGCATTGACGATGGTCTTCGTCATACCGATACCGGTCAGTAGCCGTAATATAAAATATTAGTGAAACAAAAATCAAGTGTTTTAATCTTTCATAAAATATTATGTTGAAACTGTGAATGTGTTATTTATCAAACCATTAACTTTGTTATTTATTATATCTTCTAGATTTATGTGTGAGTGTTTTATGTTTCTAAATCAATATAAGATGGTTTTATTTTATATAAAAGTAATATAAAATGCTACAATTCAAATATAAAACCTAAAAAAATAGTACCTACAATAATTTTCTTGTAAAAATCCGGCTCGAAAAATTCGAAGCAATAAAGAAACTCAAGCATCTAAAAAGTACTATGGAATATTTATATATTATTTTATATATTATTTTTCGGGCAACTAACAGGTACTATGTCAAATATTAATTTAACACGCACCCAATAACAAGTTGCCACATTCTGGAGACTTACGATATTAATCGTCTCACAGTTCCAGACTGAAAACACAATTAAAAACTGTGTCTCCACCGGGAATCGAACCCGGGACCTTTGGATCAGTAGTCAGATACCCAACCAACTGAGCCACGAAGGCCGACAAATATGTAATTAATTGTTTTATTGAATTGAAAAAGTACGTTTATTTTACATCTTACACAGCACAACCTCATAATATGACAGATACCTAGGTTACAAAATATCTATTTCCATCAAATAGCTTTTTTAAGTCGGATTGATAATAATGAAACGTTTATACTTATTTGAAATAAGACTTATCAAACTTTTCCTTAAAAGGTGTTACGTCTGGCAGGTTTAGACGTTATATTAATCTAATCGATTTATATTTACACCATAATATCAACTAGCTATTTGCTTGTTGATGTAGGTATTGAATCCGATGTACGATTTTTCAATATAATATTATTTGTATTCAGTGTTGAAAAATTATTCCACTGAGCACAGCGCAGCGTGCCGAGATTGTGAAACTTCGTTCACAGTCATGTTCCAAAATATCATTATCGCTTCCTTCAAGTCTGCTGAGAGTTTTTGCGACTTGACGGTCAAGGTTCCTCAGCTTGCATGGCGTAATGCTAAACTTGATCAGTAGGTACCTATATATTATATTCATAGTTGATGTTGTCTTTGGTCCAGGGTCTTAATATTATTCTACCCACTCTTTCATAGACTAATTATATCTATGTATTTTATGTAGGAACATACATTTTTCATAGACACGTTTAAACAATAGGTACATATACATGTTTTGAATGAACAATTAACGTATCTCTAATTATTATTGTTTTCATATCGCTGCTTTCCGTAGATTCACCCAAAGTGCACTCTTTGCAAATTCGATTCATACACGAAGTTCTAATCCACTTGGTCTCGGAGATTTTCTTTATAAGTATCTAATTATTTATAATTCTGGATTTTTTATTTGATATTCCATACGTCAATTTTCTTGAAACATTATTTATGAACGCTGTTATCGAATAAATTGCATTTTTTTCGTATTTTTATTATTTTTTAGATATTCAATGATTTTTTGGTTAATTTAGTCATAAAAAATTGAGTTTTATTTATAACATGATGGTGCATATATTCTTACTATCATATTGTCTAGTCAATTTGGAGTATTTTATAACTATAAATCTGATTTACTTACGTATTTTTATTAAGGATTTTATTATAAGGTCTAGTTTATTTGGAGTTTTTATAACTATAAATTGTACACATGTACATAAATAATCTGATTTTTTTTTATATATTGATATTTTTTAATCCTTATGTGGAATTTTTATATATTTAGTATTTTATTAGAGATTATCCCGAATACATTAACATACATACCGTCACGCCGTTTCTCTATTTGGGATAGACGGAGAGAACCGAACACCAGACACTTAAATGTTGACATATATGTTTTGCCTCATTTACCTACATCCATGCATCGCATCATATACACTCTACTATTATTCTGACTTCATATATTACCATCTTTTAAAATCTCATTTATAGATAGATACACATTTTTTTTATAATAAAATGAATATGTCCTTGTTAAACAAGTACATATACATCTTCCCACGTTCCCTAAAATAAGCAAATAAATGCTTGTGCTATAGGTGAACGAAATCGGTCGAGGCAGGATTCGAACTCGCGACCACTGGATTACAAACCCAGCGCGCTAACCGCTCTGCCACCGACCCATCTGTTTATTATTAAGGATTTACTTTCGTATTATTATTAAGGATTTTATTATTAGTTCTATTTTATTTGGAATTTTTTATAACTATAAATCTGATTTACTTACGTATTATTATTAAAGATTTTATTATTAGGTCTAGTTTATTTGGAATTTTTTATAACTATAAATTTTACGTATATTACTTACGTTATTATTAAGGATTTTAATATTAGACACCGATTTTATAAGAAAGTAACATGAGTAATATAGGGGTGTTTTACCTTTTTAAATACATATATATTTGAAGTTTTAGATCATATTAAATATTTTTTTTTTATAGATTTACAAGCAAGCTTCAAAGACACAAATAAGATGTCATGTCTATTTTACTGCACGAATATTATTACGTTTTACACACTAAATGTTGTATTTCTCCTCGCTGACTACAGCACAAGCTTTTTTAATTAATGTCTATCGACCTACAAACAATCGACGATTTCGATTTATTTGCAAAAATAAAAAAAAACAGTGGGTTGTGGACAACGGTAAACTCCTCTCTAAACAAGTCATTCTATAAAGTATTCAAATTTTGTATGGAAAATATTCAGCATTTTCATGTAATGAGTTTGTTAAATTATCGTTTATTTAAATATTTTATTTTGAAAACTTGATTACTCTTCAATGCCATTTTATGAAAGTGGTGTGCCTTCAGATTTTAAGTTTCCTGAGCTTGGGGTCACTTTGAAATATTTGGCAGTTAAAAAAAATGAGAAGCACTATTCAGATATCCTTCAAAATCTACTGGGATCTAAGTGAGTATTAGGTATATAAATTTGAAAAATATGAATAGAATCGCATCAGTACTTTAGTCTATAATCGATAAAGTTTATTTAGTCTATAATGAACACGCCGTACATAGAACATAGCACACACACACACACACACACACACACACACACACACACACACACACACACACACACACACACACACACACACACACACACACACACACACACACACACACACACACACACACACACACACACACACACACACACACACACACACACACACACACACACACACACACACACACACACACACACACACACACACACACACACACACACACACACACACACACACACACACACACACACACACACACACACACACACACACACACACACACACACACACACACACACACACACACACACACACACACACACACACACACACACACACACACACACACACACACACACACACACACACACACACACACACACACACACACACACACACACACACACACAGACACAGACACAGACACAGACACAGACACAGACACAGACACAGACACAGACACAGACACAGACACAGACACAGACACAGACACAGACACAGACACAGACACAGACACAGACACAGACACAGACACAGACACAGACACAGACACAGACACAGACACAGACACAGACACAGACACAGACACAGACACAGACACAGACACAGACACAGACACAGACACACACACACACACACACACACAGATACATTGTGATGAAACTTTCAGAATACAATCTCAGCATGATACTAGTTGATAATCTGCAATAAAAAATACCCTAAAAATTGCGAAATCACAACTCCCCACTATATCCCCTTGGGTTAGTGAGGAGTAAAAATTAGCTGATTTTTGATTATGTTTAATTTTCATGTTTGATTATGTTTTGGGTAACGTAATCGAGGCAATAGGAGCACGTAAAAATGAGACGTTTATTTTTGTATCATCGAGTATTTTCATAAAAGAGTCCGTCATTTCTTTATCTGTGGGTGATATTCAATGTGTGGGTCGAAGTTAATTTAATTTTAGATATTTTGTAATAAGGAAAAACATTTATATTTTCGTAGACGAGTAGGCACTATTGGGACAAAGTTTTTAACGTTACAGCTATTTTTACTAATCGACATAAGCCGTTATTATCTGAAATGTTTAGGTATGTGTATCTATTGTAATAACTATTTTCAGGATCAAACAATTATATTTAATGCTGGGAGAAAGTCTTCTTACACGATTCCATGTTTTGTATGCTTTCCTCCGGTTCGGATATACCTAATAAATTAACTGTATTTTATACCTATATCAAGTTTTTTTCTGTTACATGCATATGTAATTTATAATACGATTATCTTCATTCTTCTTGGTGATCTTTTATTCCACCGTTTTCATATATTTTCATGGGTTTTTTGCTGTAACCAAGTTCCACTTGTATGCTAGTCTGTCGGCACTGAAAATTTAGGTAACTTGTGGTGGTTTATGTTATCTTAAAATGCTGAGATGCGACACTTCGGGGATGAGTACTTAATTCACTCATACTTCTGTTATAAAACTTCTTACAACATCATCAGGTCTTTCAATTTCATTGAAAGATATTTAGTGCATTTCCTAGCTTGTTCTGATCATTCGTTCTCTACATGTTGTTTTAATTTTTAGTTTAGTTCATAGATCATTTTATTCCTCAACCCATTTCCACTCATAAACATTTCTAAGACAACAAAAAAGGTAGAGTCGAATTGGGATTTGAACAGTGAACTACTGAGCATTCAGCTTTGAAAATAAAGCTCGAGGTAGGTATTATATATTTTAATATATAGTAAGTTGAAATTTATTTGAAAATATTTGTTTATTCAAGCATTTACTTAAGATTTTCGAAAACGCAAAAATATATAATATACTATTTAGCCGCAAATATAAATGTTTTTTTTTAGTTTTTTTTACCTACGTAAGTGATCATTTTTTTTCTATTAGAAATCTGAGTTTTGGCAAGCTTGTGAAAATAATAATGCACATTTATACCAGTCACCAAAACATACATTTTTGTCAAGTTGGTTGTTATTTACAATTTCACTCGGAATTTTCAAAGATATTTTTGTTTTTGTTTTCTTTGCAGACGCATTAACTTTATTAACATTCTTTATTTGCATGTTTTGGTGATTCCACGGGAAATGAATGTGTGTGCGAGGGGGGTCCAGAGAATTTACTAGATTGAAAACGACTGAAACAATGGTATGTTTGTTTAACCCAAGAATATTATCAGAATGTTTTTAGAGTAAATATACAAACCTGATTTGGTTCTTGGTGGGAGATGGTGTGGAGTGTGTTTGTAGTGCTTTGGGCGATGGGCAACATAAACACAAACCCTTTTGTAGAATAGCTAGTCTACCTATTTCTTCTTAAAATATACATTACATGGATTTTATAATGTAAACACATACATATGCCGAGCATCAGTCTAATCTTTTCTCATCCTTTAGATAGGTACCTATTCCTTATTATTATTCTCTATTCCTATTCCTAAAAGGGATAATGTTGGATATACCTATCTGAATTATTAACTATCCTCTAGACTCTCGAGTAAAATTATGCAATAGTATAATATTTAAGCACAAAAATAAATCTTATTAATGTCTGTAAATTTAAAATGATTTTATCATTTCTAAAACAATATAAAATAATACGTTATTTATAATTTTTATCAAGTTTTTATCTAAACATTTTGGAAATACATTTTAAAATTAACGAATAAAACTTAAAAAGTATGGACCTACTTCTCCACAGATTCGATTATTCACGACCGATCGTTTTTGGATTTTTGAAGTTTCTTTTAGACTGACAATTCCGATAATCCTCGGCAAAAAAGTTCGGTCGTGAAAAACAGAATCTGTGGAAAAGTACTTATTTAACTATCTGCCTTTTATATTTTTAGTTTTTTGAAATAGTTTTTGATAATATTTGAGATTGAAATGATAATATTATGTTGAACTGAAATAGGTAAATTAGCTTTGATTCCAGATTCAAATATTTCTAACATTCCTCGTCTTGTTAGGTAATATAGAAAATGACTGTGCATTCGGATCATTTTAAAATCGTTCATTTGTACGTTTGTTGTCGTTATCAATTTACATTTGATAATCTGGGTTTGAATTTTGTAAAAATTGTGTCATGTCACTTTAAATACTAAAAATAAAAGAAAAATAGTACAAAAAACGAAGAAAATATACTATTTAAAACTAAAAATAATGAAGATTGAGGCAGGGGTAGACCAAAGAAAGACAAATGTTCGGAGAACACACACAGAAACACCAAATGTTCGGAGTAGAACATTTGGTGTTTCTGTGTGTGTGTTTGTCCCCTTATAACTTTTGATCCGCTTGACTCACACAGCCTAAAATTTCGAAAAGTATATAAATTGTTCGGCCTGTAAAATTTTTATCCTCGGATTTTTGTTTCAGTCAGGGGTTATCGAATTTTGAATTTTTACTTTATTTTCTCATATATCTCAAAAAAAAAACATTAAAACAGAGTGCTGATAATTTGTATAAATATAGATCTCGAAGTTTCTCAAACTTTTCTTTATTAAGAAAAACATTTTTTGTGGCAAATTTATGTGTTTAATTGCCTATACTTATTTCCATTTTTTTAAATATCGAAAAACGCCCAAACCCCCCAACAATATATTTGAATTATTTAATATTTTTTATCAAATATATAATTAATTTAATTAAAAAACATTAACATTTTAGCAGTGCATCTCAAACCATTTTTTTTAAATATTATTTAGTACAGTATTCATAATATATACGGGGACTTTCCATACAAACATACCATCGAGCTGTTTACATATTCGAGGTAGGAAAAAATGACTGACCTCCGCACTATCCTATCTTGACATAGGTACATGTTTTGTATAGAAAACGAAATATTGAATAATTTAGATTTAAGGGTTTATAGTTTAGTATATTTTCTTAAACTATAAATCCTACCGCCATCGACAGTTGGATCTCATGTGTTACATGCAACTAGTATTATAGGCTAGTAACTAGACGACTGCTAGTTCTTTATCTACCCCTGTTACGAGACACATGTTATAATGATACGGTATGAAATATCGGTCCTCTAACTTGCCTCATGAAGAACAACACTGTATGATAATAATGCATGTCATTTATTCTACGATAGGGTGGGTGAATTTAAGTGTAGGTATCTACGGGAATATCGTGTATCTACATACATATATATAGATATTATTCTCGTACGTAGCTCATTTTATTTTAGAAGCAGTTTTCTGGAATCGCCGTGATATTCGAGTTGTTTATGTATGAGGCAATATGCTAGTTAGTTGTAGGTACATATATCTCACCCATTGTTCATAATATTCTATTGTATTTCTCCTGTTACATATTGATGAGCTTATCGTATCCATTTTTATACATATAATTCGGTACACTGACAAGATCTTTGTTTGCTCTGAATTTCGGTAGCAAATTTACCTATCATCAGCATACATATTTACCTTTAGTATGTAACTCTCTCAAAATCTCTTTGGACTTCGTTACTTTCATATCGTTTTATTTTTCTGTATTTCGTTTCTTTTAATAGGATTGGAGTTATATGACAACAATATGAGCGCCATTCAAAGCTTTGTACATTATTATTATATAATTAATATTAGTATGATAGCGCCGTGTAAAGATTCAGAATCATTCCAATTGCGATTGTTGCTTATTCTAGTGTTGCTCTAAGTTTGCCATTCAATAAATCATATATCAAGTCTTTTTTTATGTCATTATTTCCTTGTCATCCCATATTTTATGCCTTATAATTTTTTTACTCCTCACTAACCCAAAGGGATATAGTGGGGAGTTATGTTTTCGCAATTTTTAAGGGTATTTTTTGGCAGATTATCAACTAGTATCATGCTGAGATTGTATTCTGAAAGTTTCATCACAATGTATCTGTGTGTGTGTGCTATGTGCTATGTACGGCGTGTTTATTTTACTTTATCGATTATAGACTAAAGTACTCATTCGATTCTATTCAAATTTTGCAAATATGTATATCTAATACTCGATTAGATCCCATTAGATTTTGAACGATATATGAATAGCGCTTCTCAATTTTTTTAACTGTCAAATATTTCAAAGTGACCCCAAGCTCAGGAAACTTAAAATTTGAAATTTTTATTTTCAAATTAAAATAAAAAATTTATTCAATGCCATTTATTTTCACTTTCATAAAATGGCATTGAAGAGTTATCAAGTTTTCATAATAAAATATTTAAATAAAAAATAATTTAACAAATTTATTTCATGAAAATGTTGGAAATTTTCCATACAAAATTTGAATACTTTATAGAATGACTTGTTAGTGAGGATTTTAGTGTTGGCCACAACCCACTCATTTTATTCTGTATTCGATCATATGTTTTTATTACAAATACATACTCGATCATGCATCGTTTTGTTACACTTCGATATAAATGTATATTTACTTTCTTTCTTATAAACATGATTTGATAAATGTGTCGAAAACCAAAGGATATTCCCGATCCCGATTTTCTCTCCTTGTCCTTATCCTATCCTTTTTTGCTATGTAGTATTTTAATTTTATTTTGTTTTGATTTTTATCTTAGTGTAATATATATTTTCTGTTCTTTTTTGCTTTCATTTTTTTGTTGATATACATTCACAATTTTGTCATACTTTGTAATCTGGTTGGAAGAAAAAATGAAACAATAATTTTTTCTTTTAAAGAAATTTTCGGCATTTCATTTGTTTTTTTTAATTCAATGCTAATAACATTCACAGCGTCTTTGGTGTTCAACACAAAACGAAAATAAAAATACTCGTATGTATAAGACCGCTATTCAATGTATAAATGTATTAAAGCTTTAAACAAATATGTAAATCTTACCTTTATAATGTATGATTATGCGCATTTGCTTTCGAAACGATTAAGTAGATAGATATTTTTAAAAGATTTTCCATCTCGTTACATTTTTATATTCAAAATAGATTCAGTTGTATAATATTTAGTGAGTTTATTACAAAACCTTCCTCTACCATTGATGTTTATCACATTGAATGCTGTTCTCAGAATTTAACAATTGTTTATTGAAATGTTAACTAATAATGCTACGAATGGTTAAACCACACTGATAAATTCATTTGACTTATGGTTATAAAAATCAACAAATATTTTTTCATGAAGATTTTCAAAAATTTTAAAAACGATTTTTATTTGACATCTATGATTGGATATATGACTGATTTTCCCTCATTCCTGACTAGTAAAAATACCGATTTTTCCTGTTATCTATTTTAAAAAAAATGACTTATTTCATGCTAAAATAATATATGTGCTGCATACATTGCTGATTCCTATGATTACAAAACAAATTTATTTTTCTCGTAGTTTGAACCACATATATTTTTCTTAAGATTTCTAATATAATGATATTTAGTTTTTGACATGTACCCACATTTATTTACTAAAATAGATATAAATTGATATTTGTACGCTTAAAAGCGACCCCTAGATATTTTTCTAGATTCTTTGTCATATTGGTTACTAGTTTTTTATACCCGGCGTGGCTCGAGAAGGTAAATGTGAAGCAATATGCCAACGTATCAAGAAAATCGTTTTCGTAAATTTGAACTGTTTATTTGTTATGATAAATTCAGAATGAGTAGAAAATATCCAATACAATAAATAAAAATTAACAAAAATATTAGTTCGTTGAAATTATTTTTATTAACACTGTGGAAATCCATAATAATTAAGTAAATAAAATTTTTAAATAAAAATTTTGGTAACAAAAAACTTTGTTTCTTCCACTTCACATTTATATTTGATGAAACGTTTTCGAACTGTACTAGTTCATCTTCAGCATCTGAAATGTGACTGATTCTACTGTGCGTGTTGTCATCTTCCATTGGCAAGTGTGGGCGGGTTGAGTATGGCGGGGGTAATTAACTGGTGGGGGTGAGCGGTAGCGAGCGGTGTAGGTTTGTGTTTCGTTTGGTTCTTAATAATATTCAATATTGGTGAATTTACTGGAGGAATCTGAATATTTATTAAATTGGGGTTATTTTTTCTTTTATTTATTTCCAGGGCTTCTAAAATATCGAGTTTTTTCCCTTTCTTTTCAATATGGAGTACTTCGACATCTTTTATATTAAACTTGTGTCCGTTATCTCTGCAATGCTCTGCCATTTCTGAGTTAGAGGTGATGTTCTTAATTGCTTTTTTATGCTCATCTACCCTGTCTTTAATTCTTCTCCCGCTTTGTCCTATGTAAAAAATATCACAATCCTCACAGTTAACTTTATATACTCCGCTGTTGTCAAATTTATCTATCTTGGATTTATTATTGAAGATGTGTTTTTTAATACTATTGTTGGTGTAAAGTGCCGGTTTAAATGGTTTGTTTTTACATTTGTTGATGATTTCTTCTGTTAATTTTCCTACGTATAATATTCTTCTCCATGGTTTATCCTGTATTTTTGAATCTTCTTTCTTGTGTTCTTTTTTGTAAATATATGTTTGTAGAAGGTGTTGTGTTTCTTTTTTCTTTATCATTCTTCTGATTGTTTTCTCGTGGTATCCATTATTTTTTGCTATGTTTATTATTGTATTTACTTCTGTTGTATAGTTGATTTCGTCTAATGGAATTGATACAAGTCTGTGGATCATAGAATTAAATGCAGCCATTTTATGTGCTCTCGGGTGGTATGAATTGGAATTTATTATTGTGTCTGTGTATGTATCTTTTCTATAGATTTTGAAATTGAATTTATTTTGTTGTATTATCACTGTTGTATCTAAAAAGTTTAATTCATTTTTAATCCCAATTTCTTTTGTGAATTGTATTTTCTCGTTTTGTTTGTTGAATAACTTTAGCAAATTTTCTAATTGTCTGTTGGATCCGGTGAAAGTAAAAAAATTGAAAAGAAAGGGAAAATCCATATTGAAAAGAAAGGGAAAAAACTCGATATTTTAGAAGCCCTGGAAATAAATAAAAGAAAAAAATAACCCCAATTTAATAAATATTCAGATTCCTCCAGTAAATTCACCAATATTGAATATTATTAAGAACCAAACGAAACACAAACCTACACCGCTCGCTACCGCTCACCCCCACCAGTTAATTACCCCCGCCATACTCAACCCGCCCACACTTGCCAATGGAAGATGACAACACGCACAGTAGAATCAGTCACATTTCAGATGCTGAAGATGAACTAGTACAGTTCGAAAACGTTTCATCAAATATAAATGTGAAGTGGAAGAAACAAAGTTTTTTGTTACCAAAATTTTTATTTAAAAATTTTATTTACTTAAAAATATTAGTTTTTTTTAAACAGTCCCCTCCGTACCTTCAGTCACTCCATCCGTCCCTTCCCTTCAGTCCTTACTGTCCCTTCAGTCTCAAATAATGTAAAGGGAAGTGGTTTGAAATTAGTTTGATATTTCAGTAGGATTGGACAGGGAAAGAAATTTCAGCAAGGTTGGAGTTGGAAAGTGGTTTTATAATTTGAATGAATTTAAGCATAATGAAGAGTTTAGTGTTGGCCACAATCCCCATGTTCTTGTATATTGTTATTAAGTGTGAAAAGAGTATTTAAAGTTTTCACATGTCCCATCCGCTTGGATCGTTGAATGAATTCCAAGTACATACTTTGTTTATTAATTCGTTTATGAGATAAATATATAAAGAAACAAAAATTTAGATAATTATTAAATAAATAATTTAAAAATCATACACCTATATTGCATAATACCTACCTTCAAAAATATTACACTCTAAAATATTAGTTGGAGTATTTGATTGTAACTATGGGAACGATAAAAAAATGAAAAATCAACAGATATTTGTAATAAGTATGGAATAAATATGGAACATTTTAGTAAGTATGAGGTTGGTACCTACCTATGCCAAAGTTCTATAAATTTGAATTTGATTCATAACAAATTCCCCTACCAGTAGGTTGGTTTATTTGAAAATTGAATTCTGTGTAACCATGGAAACCTTAACCAATAGAATAGGTACGTCGAATATTTTAGTACTTTTTGTTCCCGGTAGATTCTGCTAGTTGTTCTGGTAGTTCGATCTATTTGTTCATACATAAAATTTCAAATTTCCTTGTAAAATTTTTACATTTTATAAATACCAAAAATTAAAATACAATAAAATAATCTCAATGTTTTTCACTCAAACGCCAAGTTGTTCTTGCAAATATAATGTTATTCTGAAATAGAAATAATAAAATATTTGCATACGAAAAAGTACCTACATATTTTGAAGTTTCATTCGTGACAAAATTTGTAGGAAAATTTACGAAAAAATGAAAAATAACAAAATAAAACATTAAAAAGACTATTTTTTATTTGCTTAAGTTACTCACTAGTTGAAAAGGAAGCGATATGCAGAATATTTAACTTTTTAAGTTTTCTAGTTGTTGATTGAAAAGTTCACTAAAAAATACCCACACACACATATAACTTTCTAAAATATTCTGGTGAGGATTTTAGCAGTGTATGGTATTATAATATAAAAAAAATAATTGAATGATTTTAATTGAAACATAGATTTGAATTCAAATCGGGGTGGTAGTGTTATCGTTAGTCAACAAACGATGTAAATTCATTACAGATTTATGTAAAATGTGAATACATTCGATACGATGTGTTTTCTTAACATTGTCCAACAGCTGTTGTTTTGTACACATGCCTTCATGGAAACAAATTGATATTTACATAATGTGTATATATGTTATGTAAACATATTATGTATAAATGTTTGCGTATGTTTTGTCTAATTTATAGGTAGTGTATATTTATAGGTGAAAATTGAACGTGTCATCGAAGCTTCGAATGCTACAAAACTGACTTGTGTAGGTACTGCACTGTGTGTTTTGTTTAATAGTGTTGTATTATATTATGAGGCGAAAATTGAACCCGTAGAAGCTCAATAGAATGCGACAAAACAGACTGTGTTATTTTGTCTAATAGTATTGTATTATGAGGCGAAAATTGAACCCGTAGAAGCTCAACAGAATGCGACAAAACAGACTGTGTTATTTTGTCTAATAGTGTTGTATTATGAGGCGAAAATTGAATCCGTATACAAGCTCAATATAATGCGACATAACGGACTATGTTGTTTTGTCTAATAGTGTTGTATTATGAGGCGAAAATTGAATCCGTAGAAGCTCAGAATGCGAGAATACAGATTTCGCGTGTACAGTGTACGAATACCTATACGAGCTCGTTTGCTTTTTTTATTATTCCGGTAGCTATATTTTGCGGCGCAGACAGCGAGTCTCCATCTCCCCGTTTTGTACCCACTTATCCTAATTAATATACACGTGTTCGTGTCTGTCTACTATGTATGTCCGTTATTTAAACGTGAGCATATCCCTAATCGCTATTTATTTTTAATTTTTATTTATCTATTTGGATCAGTATACTGTCAAATTAAAAATGATAACAAAAAATATGTGCAAAAAATAATAATCAAGGTTACCATGGGGGGTATATTCTTTTTACAGTATATATTTTTACTACTAGTTGTATGTAACACATGAGATCCAACTGTCGAAGGCGATAGTAGGTATGTATAATTGATGTATAATTGAAAAATACGTACCAAACTATAAACACATTAATTTAATATATTTTGTGCTATAATCATTTTAATATATTTTGTTTTCTATATAAAACACGTAGGAAAGTATGTCAGGATAGGATAGTATGGAAGTCAGTCTTTTTTCCTACCCAGAATATGAAAACAGCATGATGGTATGTGTGTATGTTTGGAGATTAAGTAATCATAAATAAAAATTTCTTAGTAAAAAGTGTTCGAGAAAATCTGGATTTTTTTTGAAAAAACTAATTAGAGATTTTGTATTTGTCTATATCTAGATACCAATTTTCAGCGTTCTAGCTTTTATGGTTTTTGAGATATATGGAAAAATAAGGTAAAAATTGATAAAAATTCAAAATACTGATTTTACAAGTTTTGTAGGCCTATAACTATCTATATATATATATTCTGAAATTTTGGGCTCTGTGCATTGAGCGTATCAAAAGTTATAAGGGGGGGGGGGGGCAGACACTTAATGTTCTACTCCGAATTCTGAGTAAATCCATACATGGAACATATGCCGCGAAGACTCAAGTTGGTGTTATTTGACTTCAAAGTTGAAAAAACCATGAAAAATATAGACCTGGCATTCAAATCCCGCGTATCTTTACTGGATACTTTGTCGATGTGTAAGGAGAAATAAATATAAGTACAGAAGATTCGCTATATTTTTGAAAATATATTTTTATCCTCTAAATACGTATTTAATAATATTACCTTGTGAAAAATATACTTTTTGTGCATTTTTTTGTTGAAACGTTTTAGTTCGTAAAACTTGGTTTTTGAAATATGTTAATTATTTCTTTATCGTACTTTTTAGCGTGTCTCTTCGTCGGGTATACTTGTTGGTAAATGCACTCACATAACGGATAATATTATTTTTACGGGACGCATAAGACAAAAACACATACACTTTCACAGGCCCACTAACTCCTATTATCCTTTTATGATGTACTTACTTTAGATAAATGAAATAATGCTGTTTGTCCTACTGACTACACCGTGCAAGGAACGTGGCTGATGATGAAATAGGAAGGTTGATAGATAATAATATATAATTTGAATATGGGCCGGGCCTGGTGATGTCGGGTGTGGTGTGGTGACTTGATCACTGATCACTTCCTCTGGTTAATATGTACCTACCTTTTGTAATTAATTGTCAATCTTTAATCATCGTTTGCCTTTTGTTGTTGTTTTTGTCTATTTCATATCTGTCTTTAGGTACTCTACATACAATTACATGCGACACACAAACAATAAAGATAATGGTACCATTATGTTATGTACAATACAAAGTATATGTGTAATGTTTTATGCTTTATCTTCTTACACATTTACTTTACAGGATGATCATCTTTTGTTATAATTCGTGTGCCTCTGCATATTCTGCTACATTATTGCCTCGTGAGATATCTTTAAAAGTAAGAGGATAAATACTAATAGGACGATGTGTGACAGGATCAGAAATGAGGACATAAGGAAAGAATATAAGATAAAGAAAGATGTCATTAATAGAATGAAAATTAACACATTGGGATGCTTTGGCCACATGGGGAGAATGAATGAGGAACGCCTGACAAAGAAAATATACATTGCGGACGGGTATGGAATGAGAGGTCGGGGCCGCCCAAGGAAGGGATGGCACGTCCACGTGAACGGTATTTTGATAGACGGAAATGTGCGACTAATATTTTTTCTATTTTGAAATTAAAGGTGTTTTTTTAGTACAACAATTATGCATGATTGCTTATCGCTAATCCACCACAGTACTTTCATTATTGCATTTTGATTTAAACCTGGGGGGCAAGTCTAGTCAACCGGCGGAATAAAAACCATCCATGTTTACCCATATCATGGATATAATTATCTTACGGAGTTCTATAATATATTTATTTATTGAATCATAAAAATACACATTTTACAAGTATAAGATAGCTGCTTCACTAGAATAAATCTGTTCTGAAGCAGCTACCTGTACATTTGTGAATTTATAACTTTTCTATCATTAAATAACACTTAATAAAAAAAAATTTAAACACCAAGTTTAGATTATAACACAAATTCGGAACAGAAACTAAAATAATATTAATCAATTAAGATGTTATAGAACTCCATAAGATAATTATATCCATGGTATGGGTTAACATGGATGGTTGTGATACCGCCGGTTGACCAGACTTGCCCCCCAGAAGAGCCATAACACGTTGTGGTATATATTTTCGCTTAATAATTATTGCTTTGAACTTGATAAATAATTGAGCATACTGATTATCACAAATGGGGAACAGAACACTCTGTAAATGAGCGATTGTTTTTTCGTACTCTTTGTCAAGGACACTTCGGTCGTGACCGTCATTGTATGTAACATGGTACCTACATACCTACCTATCTACCAAAATAAATTATTATATACATACTTACACTACATATGTACTGACTGGACCATTCTATCAAGCGCATCTACCATGCGCATTCGCAACAATAATACATTACATAACTATCCATCTTATAGTTGGCATAGTTGTCACCAAGAAGGGGTCGATTTGCACATATACCAACCAAGCAAAAAGACAACTTTGCGCACTACCCGGAAGTCTGACTCAAGTTACGATAATTATACTAAGTATATCCAGAGTTTACGTTTTTAATTTTACTTTTATGTCACAGTGGCGAATATTACATTCATTCATTCACACCATCACGGCATATCCTACAATGTGGAATAACCATATCAATAATAATAATAATTATAAGGGTTTTATTCCAGTCCGTGAGCAGGGGGGAGGGGGTTAAATGCTACATAAACCATATGTGTATATAAAAGGAATCACGGCATATGCGTGCATCAACACACACCATGCAGTCTCGTCTCACAAGGCAACGCTCAGATTTGGTGGTGAACCTCATTGTTGAACTATGTGAGATGTTATTGTTGCCTGTTGAAGTTCGATTACCCAGCTCTTACGGGACACCCGAAAATGACGAGAGTGGAAGCACTATTTTGAGCCGGTGCCTCAAGCGAATATTAGGTACATAAAAACGGATTACGTATCTACACGTTACTTAAATATCAGCTTTATAAAGTAAACTTGTGTTTAATGCGGCTACGAGTATTATGTCTGGGGTCACACAACACCTCTCAATAATGAGCTGCACTGGTTTAGGTTTCCAAAGCGTCTAAATGGTCTAAATGGTTTTTTAATATACATTCGAGAACTTGTTAAAAGAATGTTCCATCTGAAATAAGTACCTACCTACATCTTGAAATGAGAAGACGTCTTGAGTAACTACCAATTCTATGGGAATTGGATTGAGTCAACGAATCTGCCACAACGTGTCATTTAGCTCAAGAAAAGAAACAAGAATAGATAAATCAATGCATGGAAGTGACAGTTGACAGTCACGTGACAACTGTCACTTCCATAAATTGAGTTATCTTTTCTTGAGCTAAATGACACGTTGTCTAGGGGGTCTGATAAGATATACATGGACACTGAAAAAAAGGCAATGTATTTCAACATGTGGTTGGTATATTAAAAGTATGAACAATAAACGACTGATTGAGAAAATTTATGAGACATTAAGTCAAGCTAAACAACTCTATTCCTCCTGGGGAAATTAGTATATACGTCTGTAAATCTTAAAAAAGATATTATTTAGCTTTTACTAAGGAAGCGATTTGATTTACAGGTGTCGCCATATCTTTCATACAAATCCAATAGCATAATGGTAATTAATTCTCGTACGAAAATGAATAAAAAATGAACCATACATTATATATACCTAACATGCGAGGAAAAATTCTAGCGCTAACGCGTCTTACAAACACATTGTTTCTAAAACTTGTTTTTCATTATTTGATTTGACAATACATATATACATATACACCTCGGTGTAACCTTTTGAAGGTTATCTTTGTATACACATTTGATTAAATTAAAATAAACGTAAGTGTATATTTTTTCATGGCTGTAATTTGTAATGTATAATATCTTCGTGCTTCTTTGTTTATAATAACGGCCGTGTGAACCAGCACAATTTTATTGTTTTGCTTTAATAAAGTTTAGTTTTTAAACTCGCATCACGTCAACATTATCCTCTGCCAAATTTTGTCAAAGTTCCTTTGGGCAAAAATCAAAATTTTGATACAATCAGCGCATTAATAACTACTTAATTTAATCTACTTAATTTAATGTTTTATTTAATTTAAATAATATTATCAATAAAATAATAGCAGTGTCTTCGGCGTGGTTAGTTAACGATCGTTGAACGACATAACGCTAATAATCGTATCATTTTCCGTTTTTATATGAAATACCTATACGCATCTATATCTGACGAATTTGGCGATTGGTCTACAACATATAATATATAGGTACATGTCTTTATATCATAATAGTATTTTGTATTCCAATGGCTCTACAGATTATATCAAGCTTTGGCTTCCATCAGTCCTCGCTTCCAACTCTTGTCTCTTGCTGCAGTCCTCCCATTTACCACTCGCAAAAATTAGGCCGCGTCCTTTTTGACACCACCCTCCTATCGCAGCCTGGGTCTACTGACTTTTATTCTTCCTTCTGGATATCCCTCAAGGATGCTCTCTTGGTTACCCGGCATTCTCTGCACATATCCAGCAAATCCCAGCTAGATGTCTATTGTTTTTTGTTATTGTGTATTATATTAACTTAATAAACAGTTTTGGAAAATAAATTGTTGTGCTTTTCCTAATTTCAAAAACTAACCCATCATAAATCACGACTTTCGAGGTCGTTCTGAAACTTTCGAGGTCGTTAGTAATAATCTCAGAATAGACGAAGTCTCAGCTCGAATAATATTTTCATGTCAAATTTAAGGTTATATTGTATTATCAATATAATAATAATATGTTGTTTGGTAGAATTGCTTATTTTTCATGTTATGTCCTGGTAGTCAGTTATATTACTATGAAAGATGCCCTCGGACTTCACTTAATGTCACAACTTGTTTCAATTACATTTTTCAGAGATATGACTTACGATTCAATTTTCTAAATGTCTACTTATTTCGCTAAAGGCACATCTTTTCCCATTACTATTTTTATTGCGTCATTTCTTTTTATATACGTATGTATATGACATAGCTTCTCTTCTTATAAACCAATTATCTACTAGAACTAAACAATGTTCACATTGATCAATCAATATTTTGTTGCCAAAATACCCTGAGGTTAACTTTTGGTGCATTTAGTGACAAAAAAAAAATGAACTTTATACATGAAGTGACTTGTGTTAATATGAAATTTGATACAATCACAAAAATATTTTTGGATAAAAAAACCTGAAATGTGCTTATACTCTCCCGTAGTAAATATAAAAAAAATAATTTTAATTTTTTTTTTTATTTCAAATCCTTACATATTTAGGTACATAGCATATAAATATAACTTAAATATTTTAAAATATATGCAAGGATCCCACTAAGGCTATGCCTGTATGTGGGAATTATATTCGAATAGGATACAGTAATATCTATGTAATATATAGGTATATATATTTTTTTATTATTATATACACAGTTGCGTCAGCCACCAAGACTCAGATTCACCGTGGTATTCGATAGGCGTAAAAAATGAGAATTGTGTTTTCGAAACATGAAAAATCATGAGCCATTCCCAAAAGATCCACAACATTTAACATAGCTACAATAAGTATAGGTACGTAATAGTTTCCTCTATAACAGCAGATCAGATATATTCGGAAAGTTCTCACCTTGCAGCCATTTTTTCATAAAGGTATAAGGTTTGCTTTCTATATTTAGATTCGTTGGTAGAGTATTGGTAGAATGCTGAAAATTCCCTGGACAGCAAGAAGAACAAACATCTCCATTCTTCAAGAACTGCGCATCACAGTGAGATTGTCGTCTCTATGTCTGGTACGAATTCTTAAATTTTTTGGTCATATAGCTCGTAGAGGGGAAGACAGCCTTGAAAAGCGAATTATGGTCGGAAAAGCGCCGGGAACAAGACCGAGAGGTAGATCGCCGATGCGCTGGTCCGACCAAATAAAACAAAATATCCCTGCCTCGACACTCCATAGAGCCGTACATATGGCAACAGACAGGACGACCTGGAGAGCAATGGTCCGCAACAGAATATATGATGGCCACGACCCTCAGCATTGAGGACGACGACTGGTAAGGTAAGGTAGAGTATTAAATATTCTTGGTGCTACGAATGAAGCATGTCTCTGTGCAATTAAATATGATGCAATATTCTATTTTAACTATTTGAAGGCTGTTATATCAGAATGCCACCACTACTCAGGGTCCATATTATCCAATCGTAATCTGCTGTGATATCTTTATGCAGAAAATAAATCAGCCTTTATACTATGACGCAAATTTCGGCTGTCGCTGGCTCTTGGTCTATTATGTCTCTCTTTCGACATAATAAGTGTTCATATTACTATGTAGATCATGCAGCTGGCACTTTTTAATTATAATAAAGAGTTGATATGACACGTTGTTTATGTTTTTATCCTTAATTTCTGAGTGTTTAATAAATAAATTATTATCTTTTACAATATTGCACTGGCTATAGTGCCCTCAAAGAAAATAATACAAACTATGTCTTGCAACATCCATCATCATATCCATCAGCATTGTGCCCTCCTTACACTGTGAATTACAGAGCACAGAGCTCACAACAATCTGGAATGCAAAGAAACTTCATTGTTTTTGTTATTTTCTTTTAACAACTCTACAAATAAAATATCGCTGTACACCTAACCTAGGCTTAGTGTAATTCAAGCCTCGATCGTTTTGTATTGTTTTATTTAACCTATAGGTACAAATCTTAATTATATTAAATGTTTTCCGATGTTGTAAGTTTACTGCCTCAATAAGTCGAAGTTCTGTGCCATTTCCCAGGTGCCAGCTGGTACAATATAGGTATATAACATGCTGGCACACTACCTCGTATTTACTAGCATGGCGTGCCGTGCGTAGTAACAAACAGCCATAAATCTCGCCGAGGCAGGCGGATGTTAATTTACTCTTTATAGCTGTGATTTGGTCCCCGAATGTGACTGGGTCTGTCGGCGTCGTATGAGCCCTTAACTTAAACCTTGGGGGCACCTGCACCTGCCCATCTACACGCTGAGGCTACGGCGAGCGCGTCCATATGGATGAATGCTCGACTTCAAATAATACCTACAATAGTGTGTTTGTGTGTAACATGTTCCGCCTATCGGATAATAATTATACTGGCCAGTGACTTTCGTGAAAAAGATCGCGTCCAAATTCATCACTACTATATATAATTTAGGTACTCATTTAAAACTGAACGCCTGCCTACCCACTGAAACACGTGCAACTTACCGTAGATATTCAACTATGAAATTGTTATTAACGTTAAAATAGCCCTTTGCGAGGAAATAGGTACTAGTAGTAATACAAATTGTAAAAATAGAACGAATAAAAGAATTCGATGGAGTGGATGTTCGCGGACGTAGGTTTGTTACCATCTTCGACCGATTTCGTTAAATTTTCAGCATATTCATGAAATGAGTTTGCTAATTATTTTTTATTTAAATATTTTATTATGAAAACATCATAATTTTTCAAAGGCATTTTATGAAAGTGATGTGACTTTTTAGCAATTTAAAAATAAAAGTATCAAATCATAAGTTTTCCGAGCTTGGGGTCACTGGGCTTTGGAATATTATGATAGTTATAAAAAATGAGAAGTGCTGATCAGATATCCTTCAAAATCTATTGGGGTCTAAGCGAGCACTAGATATACAAATTTGCAAAATTTGAAAAGAAACTTTCAGAATACATACAATTTCAGCATTATCAGCACTTGGGGTAGTGAGAAACGAAAAGTTTTTTCGTGAATAATAGCTTCTGAAGACCATGATGCAAAAAGTCTGACTGACCGACAGTCCAAGTGTCAACAGAAGTTGGTCTGGTCTCTGAAAATTTGATCAAATTCTCTGAAATTGTTTAATAAAGGCGTCGCCGTCATATCTACATATTATGACAGCACTGTTTAAATAATATGTACCTAATTGTAAATCGAAATAAACAAATGCAATGGGATTTTTAAGATGCTTAAGACCAGCAACTGAGAGATTTTAAATGTTGCGAATTTGGTCTTGCAAGTCTTGTCTTGGTTTTGCGAGATTTGCAAGACCAAGACCAGGGAGTGCAAGACCAAAATCAAGTTTATAATTAAAAGTAAAACACTTTTTTGACTCTACATGAATTTAATTTATGCGATAGGCTTATTTCGCCTTGTTTGAGCTTTGACTATTTTGACATTACTTATACATATTTATACATTAAAACTGCGACTAATTATGTAGGAGGAGCTTACATGTTCTTATGATTGGTCATTTAAAACTATTGATATTATGAAAAGCAATACAAATAAATTAATTTATTTACTTTGTCCTGATTGGTTGAGACTATCTATTTATTGACCAATCCCTATTTAGCTAATTAGTGAAATTGAATATAATTATTAAATTAATTGATTTATGGTAATGGCTGGTTTTTCCAGTGTAACAATACATGGTATTTTGCCCTAATGGACAGTTAAATGCATTAAGTGCTTACAATATTATTATTTGTAAAACTATTGTTAATAATGTAGGTAGGTATTCCTGGTGGAGTTGTATAGTGGGTAGTTTCTGAAACGATTACCAATTATCAAAATCAAGACTCGATTGAGTATGCATGACCAAGACCACATCTTAACTTTTTAGGCTGATCATACATTTTCTCATCACTCATAATTTCATGCTCGTCGTACTTTACGTTGTGTATCTCTGATTATACCGAGCCAAAATATAAATATCCTATAAATTGCTGTATTAGTTGTTACGTATTGAATTATTTATAAATTTTTATTGACCGTCAAGCACCACCGCTGGCGCTCGCTGCCTTTTTATTTTGTAAATGTCACCATCTCGGTTGTACTACGAGAATACTATGTCGTATCTATAGAAGTGATGTGTTGTATTCTTGGACGTCGACTGCAAAAGACGTAACGACAATCTACCATCTTGACAGGCCATTTTTGAAATCATTGAGAAGTTGTGACGGCGTCGATATCGAAGATGTTCATAGTCATAATGTTCATTATAATGTATCTGGTATTTCAAATACAACAATGTTCACTATTATCTTTTTATATCGATGTCATTTTCATGTTCACACTTTCAGTTACGACATTCTACACTAAATGGTTGGATTCTGTTTTTATTTTTAAACTTATCCAAATATAAATGTTTTCCTGTGTAACTTTGTTATCGAGTTTCAATGTAAGTACCTATATGAGTTTGTGATGAATATATATATATATATATATATTATGAATTTGATATTATGAATCATGATTGCGTTTTATATTTGATTCCCAACATAATTTTTTTTTAAATATATTTCTCTCACGATTTTGCTTACGGGGTTGAAATCACAAGGTTAGTTGGAATAAATTGTTCGAGTATAATGAAATGTTTACAATTTATACATAAAAATAGCATCACGCCATGTAACTAACGAGGTAGGCAGAGAAAACCGCGCGCCATTAACCACTTTTTATGCTTCCTTTTTTATTTATTTTTTAAGAATAAATATCCTCTTGTAACAAGTACATATACATCCACATACATTCCGCAAACTTAGTATAAATGCTTGTGCTATAGGTGAACGAAATCGGTCGTGGCAGGATTCTAACTCGCGGCCACTGGATTACTAACTCAGCGCGCTAACCCGTCTGCCACCACCCATCTAAATCATCTTGTCTTTCAAATGTACCCCTTCTTCACTATGTAAACTTTAGTGGTCTTATGTTTTTTAGGCATTGTCTGCCTTTCAGTTTGATTTAATCCATGATATTGTTTCCATTTATATTCTTGTATAATGTCATTTTGATTTCTTGTCATTTTACCATCGGAGACATGAATATTATTATTATAGTTCCATAAAATAACATAAATAACATACCTACGCTAGCAGACAACGAGACGTAATAATCCCTGTACGTCCTTGACTTCTCTTAAATAATATTTTTTATGTTGGAATATTTAACTGTTTTCCTTTAAGGGGGGGACTGCTGCCAACGTACCTATTTTTTCAATTTGAATTTGCGTCATTACTACAAAACGAATCATTTTGAAAAAAATAACCTAGTTAGTTTGGATATTAATAAATAAAAATATACCTTATTTTTTTAATTATGTTCTGTATATATATGTAGGAAAATAATAAGCATACCCCAATTTTTGGCATTCATCTTAAATTTCTAAAAAACTATAAGGTATAGAGCATTATATTTTTTTATAAATTAAAGAAGATCAAAATATCTGGAAAAATACGATGTAACGTTGCATTAATGCATCAGGTTAAGTTAATAAACCAAAAAAACTTATATTTCGCAATGGCGCTGAATGGAAAATAAATGTTTTTTAGGTTTATTTTCTAAACCTGAAGCATTAATGCAACGTCACATCGTATTTTTCTAGATATTTTTGTCTTCTTTAATTTAAAAAAAAATATGTTGAACTACGTTGAAAATCGGGGTATGCCATTATTTTTCTACAAGAATTTATACAGAACATTAACAAAAAGTAAAGATACATTTTACTTTATGAATACTCAAACTATCTAAATTATTTTTTTCAAAATAATTTAGATAGTTTGAAAAATAGGTACGTTGGCAGCAGTCCCCCCCTTAAGTTTGTTTGTTTTTTATTCAACTTTGAACGCACTTCGCGTCGGTATCGAATAGGTTGGTTGTCTTGTGTGAACACGTGCCGCTCAATATAATTTTAATCGTGGTCATTAATCTGGGCTCATTCCACCACATTAGCTTAGTTACGGAGCCCTAAAGTAGTAGCAAGAGTATATAATACATTATGTTATTATAGTTCTTAACTATATGTCTACCTACCGTCCATACATTACATATGTAGGTACATTGCATCCTAGGATTAAGGATATATAAACACGCACATTTTTGAATTGGTATTTTGATGATTGTATTGAAAGCAGACAGGGGATTGATTAATGGATTAGACAATTATTATTAAGATGATAAGTACCTACCTTCCTAATTATCTAGAGTTACAAAGTTATTTTTTTAAAGGTCTATTTTATTTATAATTCATATCGACGCAACGGTTAAAATGCTACTCAACCTCAGCGATAATGTATTACAGTATTACTAGTCGAAATTCTACATAAAATATGTATTTTGTAGCTTTAAGTCGAGTCAAATAATCTACAAACATGTTCAAACGTTTTACCGTTTGAGTCAAAATAAATCTTAGTATAGGTATGGTTCAATGAATTTCATCCAAAAAACTTGTCGGTACATAGGTACATTATATTATCTAGTTAACATTTTTCGATGATTTTTACCTACCTAACGATATTATAGTTTTTGTAAGATAATTTATCGAAAATATTTTAATTTATACAATATGGGTAAACTATCCAGTGGATCTGACTTGCTTTCGATTAATTTACACAAACGTTATTGAAAAATTGCCATAATTTTTTTGTGTAAAAAAATCGAAAGCAGGATTTAAAAAAGCTAAATCCACTAAACGGTTTATTGTTAGACAAGATTCTAGACCGATATTGGATAATTATTCTTGGAATTATTTTCAGAATAATTTTCTATTTGAGAAAATATTCACTATGTAATATCTAAGTATCAAAACGCTAGTAAAAAAGTCGTGTGTAAAAAAAATCCACATGTATCCACATGTGTATAATAAATCCACATTTTATTATACACATTTGGAAAACCTTCGTCCTACTTTGTTTTGAAACCATTGGTTTGTTTATTAAACACTTTTAGTATGTTGATTTAATTGCAGAAGATGTCTTTTTCAACTTAATTTTTATTTTATTCCCATTTTTCTTTGCCTTTTTCCGCACACATCACACATACCATTTGGTAGAAATATGCTGCTATTGGGAACGATGCCAGGATTCACTTAATTTGTCTTGGTATTCGTCTCGCTTATTTATTTTTCTTTAAATTTTATTTTTTGTTGTTTTGAAAATGAATGATCCTATTTATATATTCAAAAGTATACAGGAAACCACTCTGTTCATTCTTTTTTGTTTTTTTTTAATGACTTACCTTTGAAAATTCTATCATTATTGGCACATCAAAAAATTAAACTATTAATAGAATTTGTTATTGTTTTGTTTGAGATAAGTCAGCGTTTTTTCACGAATTAATGATGGACAACTTAATCTTACATACTTTATTGTGTCATTCTTGTATACCTACCCAGTTTCTTTCTTGCAAGTGTTGTATCGTTATAAAAAAAAACTAATTTTGTCAACAAGGTCATTTAGAAATACAAAAAAAAAATAAAAGATACAAGGTTATTTAGTAAAATTTCGATAGATGTTGGTTAGTTAAAGTAGGTAAGTTATACTTGAATAAAAAATAATACGTGTAAAATTGCACGAAAAGTCCACGAGATTCTTGCATTCATGTCTTGCGAAATTCTTGATCTAATTACCCTAGTCTTGATCTTGCAATGACACATGCAGTTTGCTTATATCCTAAATATATTATGTATGTACTATTATTCACCATTTAAATAATTATTTTTACTAAGTTATTACGAGTAGTTATCAAATCAAGACGTTCATACATTAAAATAATATTAAATTTTCCATGACACAAACGTTACTTACTCTCGTGTAATCTTATCGCAGATAAAAAAATATTATGAAATTTTATTTTATATATTAGTTAACTTTGGTTTGTATACGGTATATTTATATAGGTAGGTACCTACACATATGATATTATTATATTGATATGATATTGTTGGTGGTTTTGTAGAGATGTATATAGGTATGTATATAGGTCATTCTTGGCAGACACCTCGGCATATTGTTATCAATGTTGTTTTGCTTATTATATCTCTATATCCTCGCTGCTACAACTGCTTTAAATTAAAAATAATATTTTATTATTGGCATTTTTTATCTAACGGAAAGTAGTAGCTAAAAAAATGTAAACATGTTATTACATTGTTTTCATTGCAAATGTGTTTATCTACATCTGGAGAATATAATTTAGAATATTTTATAGCTACGTATTATATTATACCGTTGTATACTTACATGCTCCTTAAAACTATGAATTAACCTTAAAGTAATTATCCTTAATTTAAAATTTTCCTTACCTTATCCTTGTTAGTTCCTACATCTTTTGCTGCCTCTTTTTCAATCTTAATTGTTATTACTTGTATAATGGCTAGAATATTATTACTTGTATAATGGCTAGTGGATAGCCGTACAACATTATAGAATACAAAAGAAAATCTTTAAAAGTTATCTGTAGCTGCTCAGCCCCCCTAGACAACGTGTCATTAAGCTCAAGAAGAGAAATATGAAAAGATAACTCAATGTATGGAAGTGACAGTTGTCACGTAACTGGCAACTGTCACTTACATACATTGAGCTATCTTTTTCTTGAGCTAAATGACACTTTGTCTAGGGGGGCTGATTTGTGTTTTTCATTTTTATTGAAACGGCGCAATGGGCATATATTGCAATGAATAAATTGTTTCTGGTTAGTTGGAAGAAATTGCCATATGGCAATAAACTCTCCACTTGCACAGGGTGCAAGGAAGTTTTTATTATTATTTATTATTAAAACATACAAGGTATTGTCTTTCGTATGAAAAATCTTTTAAGTGGTGGTAGAGGATGAAAGATTACGAAAAAAAAAATTCCGTAACCTAAAATAATGCTTTTCTCACAGTTTTGGAGATATGGCCTTCCTTTTGAAAAAAAAAACATGAGTAGGTATGAAATTATCTTTCTTAAGTTTTATACAATACTCGATTTTGACAAAATAAATAAAAAAAATCTTAGTTAAAACTTTATTTAGGCTTTCTATAATAACCACTATTTGTGGATTTTGTATTTAAAATAAAATACCAAAAATTTTATTAATAAACATTTTTGTTGATATTTTTTTTCAATTAATACCAAAGATATTTAATATACCTATCCATTTTAATATTTTTCAATGAAACCCTATTAATGTATATTAAATTTAATATCTTTACAACCTAGACAACGTGTCATTTAGCCCAAGAAAAGATAGCTCAATGTATGTGACAGTTGCCAGTCACTTGACAACTGTCACTTCCATACATTGAGTTATCATTTCTTGTTTCTTTTTTAGAGCTAAATGACACGTTGTATAGGGGGGGGGGGGGGGCAGTTTCGATTATGCTCGTTTACTTTGTAGATAGAATTCTTATAATTTCAATAACACAAATAAACACTGAAACGTAGGTGCCTACCTATCTTACTATGAATTATTATTTATTTGTAACTTTCTGTATATATAATTTGTACACTGGCGGGCTTATTAGTTATCAGATTATAATGATTGATTAAACTACAATTGATACGAAACATAAATACATGTTTATTTCAGGGAATCAATATGGATAATAATATGGTATTCAAAGGACGAACATTTTTTTCAAGTTTTACTATTGAATAATATATTCTTGTGTTTTTGTCAATTAATTTATAATTTTCATTCGTGTATAATTTAATCCTTTTACTGTATTTTAAATTATGTGTTATTGAAGGACGAATACGTCTGTTCACGTTATATTTCGAGTTCTACGTTATTAAGTTCTTGTTTATATTTATAAATTCTGAATTTTATTATTGTATTGGCTATTTATTTATAATACTTAACATAGATACCTACTCTTGCGAAGTCACGTAGTCTTGAGTGCATATTTATATATAGATACTTACCTACATACCTATTTTCTACATACGGTGATGTTTTCGATAAGATCTTTTCGGGTCGTGAACTATTTTTCAGACTCACTAAGTTCGATTGTTTGTTGGAAATATTTATGTAAATTTTAGGACCGTGTTTAAAAGTACCTACATCCTCGAAAAAATAGATTTACTTTATATCCGTGGTCATAAATATCTGCTTTTAATCTGTTATTTACACTTCAAGATTTAAGAGAGCATCTCTCTCGTCAACTGTGTATTTGCGTTCTATAAAATAATTTTAATATGATAATTTTCTAAGAACAGTGTGTAATAAAACGATAGGTATATGATAAAAACCAATGAGGACATAAGGAGAATGCCAGATAAAGAACGATATTATACTTACTTACTTTACTTTTTGTTTGGCATTGGCTTCTCTGCGCCATCGGCTGCGTCATACTTCGGCTATTCAAAGCCCCGGCTCCCATCTAGTCAGCCAGTTTACGGCCTCCGGGGTTGCATCATGGATATTCATCCATCCCCCCGGTTATCTCCTCGTCAGGCACTCCTCTACCAGGTATTGGACAGTCTGGTTAATTGCTCCACAGTCACACTCCGGAGAATCTCTTTTGCCCCATTTCCACATGAGGTGATTGCAGCGCCCCTGTCCTGTGCGGATTCTGTTTTGCTGGACCCAGACTTTACGGGAAAGGTTAAAGCCCGGGACCTTCAAGGTGTGATCTTGAATGATATCCTTATTTTTTATTGGATCTGCATCTTTCCACCTCTCTCTCCATGCACTAGGCAGATCGAAGTTTGTCAGGTCTTCTGGACCGCAAACGCTGTCTTGGAGGCTGGAAGATATCCTGGAAAGCTGGGATTTCGGGGTTTCTGCTGATCTTTACAAGTTCTCTGGCTGAGGCCTGCTTTCTGCGCAGTTCGGGGGGGCCTATGTTTGAAAGTACTGGAAGCCACAGGAGTGGGGTACGATATTATAAGTAAAATGAAAGTGAAAGCCTTAAGGAGGTTTGGACATATTGAAAGAATGAACGATGAACGACTGACCAAAAAGATATACATGGGAGTAAGAGATGGAGTTAAAATAGCAGGGGCCGCCCCAGATAGGGATGGCATGACTATGTGAATGATATTTTGAAAGAAGGAAACATAAGAAGCTTGAACAATCGACGAGCATGTATAAGACGATGCATGGGTGTAAAGGAAGCTAGGAATGTGTGTAATAATAGAGGAGTACGGCACTCGGTTCTTTCTGTTCGCCCCGTAAGGGACATGACGTGATGGTGTATGTAAATGCATTATGTATATTAATAATGAAAATTTTTATTATTTCTATGCACTAAGGAACCTATATAAACAAAAGAGCCTATACGAATATATTACATATACCTACATATATATTTTTTTTAAGAATTCAATACTTTTAGTTTGTCGTTAATATTTCTAGTTTGGTTCGTACTCTATCAAAATAAAATATTGAATTACTTGTTTAAATCGTATTTCATTCACAATGAAACGTAGATAGGCCGGACACGTGCAACGAAATGCCGAGCACTGAAGGTTCTAGCAGGAAATCTGGGGGGTGGGGGGTAAACAGACGGTTCGTAGACCCAGATTGAAATGATAGGATGATATCAGGAAGGACGCAAGACAACTGCTCCAGGTGTCAGACTGGAAGACGACGGCCAAGGTTAGAGGGCGGTGGAGTCTGGATTTAAATGAAGCCAAGGTTCGATACGAAGAATAATAACAAGAGCATAAAACGGTATAATAAACTGTTAAATTATTTGTAATTAAATAATCTTGATTGATCGACTGTAAAAATGTCGTTGAAATTAGTAGCACTACTTACGAAGCAGCATATCATATTATCGTAAGTTTAATATGAAGGTGTGCTGAGGTTTGAGCCAAGTATGGAGTATTCTTTGTATGTATTTATAGCCCACACAGTTTATACCTATAAGAATAATACTAAATGACATCGTTTTAATAATGAACGACATATTATATGATGCAGTTCTAATATAGAAAAACGGCGTTAATTATTATAAAATGGTGAAGTAAACTAACACGTTATTTTATTATTGGATCAACGAACTTATACATTATACATATGTACATATTGTGTACATTCATGGGTATATATCTATCCGTTATCTTTATTGTCTACTATTATGTTACAATGTAGGTACTTATCTATCAACTAAATAAACTACTAGATACATAAACCTATCTCTATGATTAATATTATGTACCTTCTATCAGTTCCTTCAGCTAAAATATAAACCTAAATCTTCACTTTTTACTAAATTTCTTCACCAATATTTTTTACTAAGCGATATATGTCTATTTTGCTGTCACAGAAAAGGTCCAAAAATGAATCATCAAAATGGTATTTAAAATATTATTCATATTTTCATAATTAACTTTTTTCCATATTTTCAATATTATATTTAATTTTTTTAAGTCTATAATGACCGGTTTCAAGGCTATTACTTCTTCATCGGGATGTTTGCTTAAATCCCTCATTCTTAAAAAAATAATTCATCTTCATCACCGAAATAAAACGTCATAATATTATCATAAATTTATTGAGACGGGTTTTACGTGTATCAATATTCAGATGTATTGGGTAAGAAACAAACAGGCAATGGACCATTGTCCACAGAGCGAAGGAGCCGTTCCTGTTAGCCCAAGACAAAGATGCTATGCCAAAATAGTAGACGACGTCGCTCTTCGGAGGAACCTGACACCCCACAGAAAGAAGAACAATAAGTATCAATGGAGTCGTCTTTTTATACTTCTATGGCCTATGCATGCTTACGTAAACATTTTGAAAGCAGATTTTTAATGGATAATTATTATGAGTGAATTATCAAAATTCACGCATATACCGTCATCGGTTGCAAAGTGCGGATGTTATGTTGTTGTTGTATACTTTCTAATTCAAACAGGTTAGGTCTTTCCGCCACTTTTGCTATATAAATCTTTTTACCGCCCCAAGTCATTGGAACCGGCCTCAGTCTAACATGACATCTATCAATCCATCTATGACCGTTGTCGTGAGGTTCGACCAATTTTTATGCCGTCATGATGCCAAAACTTTGACGAGGATAAACGCTATGACGCATGTGTACGTTCGATAACTTAACTCTAGTAATAATACTTAGATCAACATTGGTCAATTACAATACTTATTACCAATACTTATTTTCCATTGTGTTGCTTCTACTATTCTGTACTGTGAATTGTATGTACAGTTTTGACCTCCAACCCTTATCATTGGAATGTTACAATCGTTAAAGAACTTGCTAGTGATCATTTTTGGCTTATCGCTGACTTACGAATTACTTATAAAATAAATAAAATAGTTGATTTTTTCATAGGTTCATGTAATTATTTATTTTATTTGATTTTTACAAGATGCCACATTTAAAGATTTATGAAGTCCATCGTCTCGCTATATAAATCTAGTGATATATGTGACGTCATCGGCTTTTGAACATGGATACTACTGCTCAGCAGTCTGATATTGATGTGTGTTTGTTCGTTTATAATAAGTTAATACTGATAGTGTGGGATCAATCTTTGAAAATTTATGCATTATTCTTAACGGAATCAGTTTGAATCTTCATGGTTCTTGTGGTTGAAGCTTCTCATTTCTAGCTCCATGACAAGTATCAGCGATATACGCTTTTGGGGTTATCTCTGAAGTCCTCTTTCTATTTTGGATCTTCTTGTCTCAGCAATAGTTTCTTACATTTTGATACCCAAGTAACCATTGGTCATCCTATTCATGTCTTCCAATCCAGATCCAATGCCATTGTCTCCTTCATTTTATAGCTGCCCTGTCTTCTCTAGATATACTCAATCCAGTTTACGGTTCTTAAGATCAATGTGGCCATCTTACTTAATTTCAAAAATGGGGTCATCTTACTTAATTTCTGAACCCAAAAATTGACAAAAACAATCAACAGATTGCATTTGTAATTTCCATACGGAAACTTTATAAGACGTTCACATTATATAAACATCTAATTAATTAATGTATGTTCTAAAATATTCTCGTTCACTATGATATTATTTTTATTGGTTGTTAACACGAATCTTTTTTATTTTTATTATGATTTCACGTTTTATATTATTATTCGTTTATCAAACGATGTCTTAAATGTTACGTTTGAATATTATGTAGGTACCGAGAATGGTTATCTCGTAAAACGCAACCAACTGGTAGTGTTAAAAAATAACGATCGCAGTTGGTCGGTAATGTAGGAATTTGTTACTGGAGAGATCGGGATTTAGGGTTTGATGTAATTTTCGACGACATTTGTGAACCCTTTGGGAAATAGCATAAAACATAGTGATTCGTGACACACAACCATTAGACTTTAACACAAAGTAAAATGAAAATCTATTGGATATTTCCGTTTGAATCACTAAATGTTTAATATCATAAAGTTAATTATTCCAGTTCTTCTATATAATATATTATATAGCTTTTTCTTTGGTACCTACATTTTACCTTTTGTTTATAGTGCCAACAACGCGAATTCAATGGAACATACTTTTTTAGAATCTATCGATATCTACAAATATAACGATTCAGTAAATTAATGTGGAATCGTAGAATTAATGTATGGTTCCTTTTATGTATTTTTCTCTCGGATATTTTGTTTTTTTTTTCTAATATTTTGTTGTCATTTCTCGTTGATTTTTTCATTATTTTTAACGATCTGTTGTAGCTTAATTGCTGAAATCTAAATTTCGTAATATGTTATTTAAGCCGTGATTATATTATTACAGAAATTTATAATTTAAGCCGTGATTATATTATTACAGAAATTTATATAAAATTTATTCACCTAGGAGACAATTTGCAGTGTTTTGTGTTTTGGTTTTCGTCTTCCACGGACAGGTTGACCTTACCGACCACCAGCACTAGATCGATGCGGTGTCCGGTGACAAATTGATCTTCCTTAGCTGTAAACATATTTATAGGTTAGCAAGTCTACACAAGTGCATGCCTCGACTCGATACAAGTCGATTCATCTTCCAACCGAGACACAGCGAGCGGTTTGGCATTCACTATTCACTACACAATCGGCTTCAATGAAGAACTGTCTATGGATGTCTGTGTCTGCTCGGTTAGATGGAAAAAACAAACCAACGACAACCCGACTCGACGCTTTGACCAAATTTAGAATTATCCAACGTTGACTATTTTTTGCTTCAAGATTGTTACGTATCGTATCGTCTGCAGTGAGTAGTTTTGAATTATTCATTCTATTTTCTCCATAAGTGTTTCATATAAACGATATAGATATATTTTCTTCTATGTGACTAAATGGTTATATTATTTTTATTTAGTTTTTATTTGAGATTTTTAAAGCTTTGATTTCTGTAACTCCTTATTTATCAACATCTATTTGTATTTATCATTTAATTAGAGGTCTCTTAATGAAACTCTTAATGAAACTCCCTTCTTATGGACTACCCCAGTCTCTGTGTACTTGGATTGCGAATTTTTTAAAAGATCGCGAAGTCATAACTGTAGTGGACGGTTGCTCTTCTTCTCCCCATTCCATTAATGCGGGAGTCCCTCCCCTCAAGGGTCCATTCTATCTCCAACCCTATTCCTCCTACATATTACCTAATGACTTGCTCTTACGCGCCCCCATCCACTGTTACGCTGATGACAGCACAGTCCATGACAATTTCTCTTTTGACGAACCTCCTAAACAGAGTGAAATATCAGAAGCCTGGAAAGACCTTCATCAAAAAATAAATAGCTACCTCCACTCAATCAATACCTGGGGTGAAAGTAATCTTGTTTCATTTAACGTCTCAAAAACCCAAGCCTGTCTAATTTCTGCGAAGAGAAACCCCAATGAATTGCAAGTGTCTTTCAACGGAAGCACCCTACCTAACAGCAGCTCGATCGACCTGCTTGGAGTATCTATAACGAACCAATTACACTACAAGGGCTCCATCGAAGCTAAGGTGAAACTCGCCTCCAAAAAATTGAGCGTACTATATAGAGCGCGTAGATATTTTACTAAGACCCAGATCTGTATACTCTACAAAGCGCAAATACGTCCAATTATTGAATATGGCAGTCACCTCTGGAGTGGCGCCCCCCAATATCTACTGAATACCCTCGACGCTGTCCAAAGGCGTGCTATACGTCTGATTGATGATCCATCACTGACTGATGGATTGCAATCACTAGAACACAGACGCAGAGTTGGTATTTTAAGTTTATTCTATAGATACTACCACGGGAATTGCTCAGAAGAACTTGCATCTTTGGTCCCTCCTCCACCCACTCGCAACAGAGGCACTCGCTTCACTCAATCTCAGCACCCATTCACAGTGGACCTTCAACATATACGAACAAGTCGCTTCTCGAACTCCTTTATTAATACAGCAGCCCGACTGTGGAACGATCTTCCGAATTCTGTGTTTCCATCTTCGTACAACCCGAGTCTTTTTAAAATCCGAATTAATAAACTCTTTTCTAGATTGCAAACCCCTCCCAACGCTACGTAGTGCGCTTCTTCGGAAGAGTATAATGGACCCAAATCCTAATAGCTGGCGTCCCCTAAGTAGACATGTTAAAAAAAAATATATCAAAGACATTAAAGTTATGCGTTGGCTTTCGTCAATCTGTGTTTTGAGCTATAACGCATTTTGACAAAACCATGCAAATCAGTTCCAAGTATCCTTTTTACTCATTTTATTTTTATCACACTATTTTTTTTAAATATGATACAAAAATGCTTTCTACTGTGCAACTGGATTCACCTGTTCCAGGGCAAAGTTAAAAAAATCTTAGAAGGAAATAAATGTAACCATAGATAGAAATTAATGAAGAATTGTAATGATATCCTTTATTAATTGATTTGTATGTTTTGACAGATTTAAATATTTAAAATGTTTTAGGATACCTTATTAATATGCCATTCGTAATCATATAATCACACGAAGAATAAACAATCTCGAAAAAATAATATTGTTTACTTACAGTTTAAAATTTGGAAGTTATCAGATAGCTGAGAAGTTAAAATGATTATTGTCACAGGCCGAATCTTTTTAGAAATTTCTATGAATCTGAAAATCACTTTCTTCTGACCTACCACTAGTGCCAAGATTCTATTACTAGTGTACCTATATATATACATCGACATAATATATTCTATATGTAGCTATTCAGCGGGTCTTGATTGGTATGCTTTCGACAGAAAGCAAAGTGCGTTGGTCTGCCCGAGATAAATATATGTATTTAGTTCCTCCAGATATCTATCTTCTCGTATATTCAGATAGAGGGAGAGAGAATCTAGATAGTGCTGGGATCATCTATGATGAGTTGCAGATTAGATTCCCAGTGTGAAAGGCGCCTTGAGATTAATGATGGACAGTTCGTAGTGTTAAGGGATCAATGTACCAATACCTTTTTCGATATCAACATGTTAGTTTTGGCGTCTGTATTTAATATCCATCATTCATTTTATCAATTTAGTAAAAATAATATATATCCTTAAAATTTTACTAAATTGTACTTTTACTATTACACATTATTGGATATTAAAGAAGGCTCGTATTATTTGAAATTGTTCTTTTGTATTGTTTCATATACTTACAGCGATGTACATTATTTTGTATTATATTATGTCAATAAAGTGTTTTTTTTATTATTTTATTTAGGTATGTAATATTATATACTATTTTTACTTTAAACAATATATAACAAATATACAATGGCGAAACTCTCACTATACAGTTAAAAACTCTTGTTTGAGATAAAAGTATCGTAATTACACAAGAAGAAAAATTCAACATATATGTAGGATCATGAATTGCCAAACATACATAATATGCCCTTTTAAGGGGGGGACTGCTGCCAACGTACCTATTTTTCAATTTGATATACCATCATTATTTCTTATCAAATCGTTTAAAAAATAATAATTTAGATAGTTGGGATATTAATAAACAAAAATATACCTTAACTTTTTGATAATGTTCTGTATAAATTCTTGTAGAAAAATAATGGCATACCCCGATTTTCAACGTTTATCATATATTTTTAATAAACTATAAGGCGTAGAGTAATATATTTTTTTTAAATTAAAGAAGACAAAAATATCTAGAAAAATATGATGTGACGTTGCATCAATGCTTCAGGTTTAGTAAATAAACCTAAAAAACATTTATTTTCCATTCAGCGCCATTGCGTAATAAAAGTTTTTTTGGTTTATTTACGTAACCTGATACGTTAATGCAACGTCATATCATATTTTTCCAGGTATTTTGTTCTTCTTTAATTTATAAAAAAAAAATATTGATCTTTACCTTATATTTTTTTAGAAATTTAAGATAAATGTCTAAAATCGGGGTATGCTTATTATTTTCCTACAAGAATATATACAGAACATAATCAAAAAGGTAAGGTATATTTCTCTTTATTAATATCCAAACTAACTAGGTTATTTTTTTCAAAATGATTCGTTTAGTAATAATGATGGTATATCAAATTGAAAAAATAGGGACGTTGGCAGCAGTCACCCTCTTAATGCTATTTTAAATTTGTTTTGGATTTAAAATTCTCTAATGCAAGTGGGCAGGTCATTGTAAAATAATATTCCCCTATATGACAGTAATTTCTGTGCTGCAGTTGTATTTTTCTTTGGTATGACGATTTTGAATTTTCTTCTGTTTCACTATAAAATAAATTAGGATGGTTCTGCCTGTGAGCATTATGTACATAGTTGCAATCATGTCTATTATTTGTTTTAATGTTGGGACCGGAAAGTCTACATATGTAGATGTGTTCCGTCGGACGATCTATATTTATTTACTTTCATTGCAGGATGAACATTTATTGCAATTCACTTTGTTTATAAATTTATTCATATTTTCCATACTTATATTTAGAAAAAAAAAGTTTTCGCATATTTTTGTTTGTTCACTCATTCGTCGGATATTGAACATTTTTTCCCGTATGGTTAACGGGCATCTTCAACTGTCAATCTATAAGGTGCGGACTATATATTTAAGTACTATTAGCATTGCACGTTTCACAAACCTCTATGAGATCATCTTAGTTCTACATACATACATACATACCTAACATATTTTAGTTGAACTTTTTTTGGATATTGTTGATCCATGCTTCTTTTCGCATGGATCAACAGGACAGGGATGTTTACCAACTTGTGAAATTAAATTATTTGAGATTGAGATTTACGGTTTTTACTATTTTAAAGTAGGTAAATACTATTTACTTATCAGCTATTTTCTTATCTTCTTTTTTACATTTTATTGTTTTTTTTTTCGTTATTGTATTTATTTATTGATTAATTAATTTATTTAAAACTTTTTGAGCACATGCGCACAATGGCTGGCTTATTGTCAAATTGCAATATCTTCCAACCAACCATATTCATTCGGTAAAGCATATTTTTTTATGTTACGTACCAACAATTTATATAAATAAAACATATAATGAAAATATAAATACACATAAAACATAAACAATAAAGAAACGAAGAGGACAAGAGAGGGGGGGACAAAGATAGGATACGGAGACAAATTTAAGTGTTAGGTATGTGTAAGGAAATGATTAATTTTAAATGTATTTATTACATGTACATATATATAAATTTTTGTTTGTAGGTAAGATATAATGTGTGTAGCATTGCATCCCCACCCTGCTCACGGACTGGAATAAAAACATTGTATTATTACAAAAATGAGTGCGTTTAGCGCTGGATAGCGACGTTATTCACTTTTTGAGTATTTTTGTTCTTTTTGAGTGTCGTGCCAGGTTCTCCCAAAGTTGACTGTCACACAGGAGTTACCATCGCTGTCCTGAGCAGCTCGGAATGGCTCTTTAACAGTTCCTATCCGTGCAGACTCGTGTATGCTGCGGAGCTAGAATATTTGCTTCCTGTTAATAACTCTTCGACTTTCTATTTTACCCTGGATGAACAGGAGTAGTAAAGTAAATCATACCCTCTTCTAAAGCTGTAGTACTACTTTATTAGAGTATTTTTTTCAAATTGATATTCATGTTATTGTCATCTTGTATAATTTGAATAATATTCCTTGAATGGTTTATAATTGTCTGTTGTATAAAAGTATTACCTATGTTTTAAGAACCGCATGTTGTGACGTTGATGTATGCTCGCAGGTTCAATAGCCGCTCGCGCATTGTGAATTATTGCGACAGTGGATGTCACACTGCAAAAATGGTGTCTGTGCTTAATCGCCTGTTTCTGTTTCATACGCGATACGTTGTTAGTTGGTAGATGGCATAATAATATAGGTAATGCGGATGATAACAGACCGCCTGAGATATTCGCGCTAATACTATTCTTCGTCAATTATCAACGACTTCCATTCAAACATTCTATATGGGCCTAATTAATATCGTCTTTACTGTCAAAATGAATTTTTACTCTTTACAGAGACTTGAGCATCTTCTCTGTAGGTACTGAATGCTTCATGTATTTATGTTAAACGGAGCTAGGATATTTTTTTAAGAAATGTCGAGTTTATTTATTTATTTATTTATTGAGTACGATAATCGATATCGATACGATATCACGATAATGCCAGAAAACATTTTGGGATCCGTTTTCTTGGTGTTGTAGAAATTATTTAAACATTCAACAATTTGAAGCTCTGATTCAACGATGATTTCAATCGTTTCTATGCAAAAGTATTTTTTTTGTTTAGTCGACAAATGTGATATCGGACCTTAAAAGTCGTTTTTTTATTCATTCAACATTGACGGCGCGCCGTTTACTTTGTAGAATTACCTATCTATATTAAAATTAATAACAATCAAATTGAATATCGGTGTCTCACTTCTAAAGAAGTTATTATTTGTTAAGATGTGACATCAAACGCACAGGTTGAAAAGGCTTTGGCGAAACGGTTGTTCTGTCTTAACAGAAGAGTAATTTTATACTATAAGTAAGTAATACAGTGTCATATTATAATAATACCTACCTATAGGTAACATTTTTATTGATAAACTTTGGCGAAACGGTTGTTCTGTCTTAACAGAAGAGTAATTTTATACTATAAGTAGGTAATACAGTGTCATATTATAATCATACCTACCTATAGGTAACATTTTTATTGATAAACTTTGGCGAAACGGTTGTTCTGTCTTAACAGAAGAGTAATTTTATACTATAAGTATACAGTGTCATATTATAATAATAACAAATGTTACCTATAGGTAACATTTTTATTGATAAACTTTTAAGCATCTCAATAGAGATGAAGTTGGGATATTATAGAAGAAGCAGGAGTTCAAGGCACCTACAGGGCTTACGACCTGGCATCGGCTGGTTTACGTGATCACTTAATGCGCTTGCGCAACGTTCACCAACAATGCCTTCTTATTGAGTTCCTTTATCATGTAATTTTTGAAAGTGTGTAACAATTCACCTGAATAATACGAAATTATACTATTGCCATATACGAAGTAACCTTTTTTTGTAACGCCATCTATGTTGAGAAATTAATTTATTTGTAAACAATGAAAGCAACAGTCCTTGTAAATGAGGTAACGGTTGTCTAGCACAGATGTCACCCCTGCGCCAACTGTGAACTGCGCCAGAAATATTATTTCATTTTTGGCTTGTTTACATACTCGTACCAATGTGTTAATGTATATTTATTTAGGTGCCTTGAGCTCCTGGTTATTCTATAATATCCCAACTTCGTCTTTATTGAGATGTTAAAATGTTTGTCAGTAAAAATATCATTTGACTCCCGAGACAGGAGAAAAAATCCAATGTTTGCGTATATGCAATTAAAAAAATATTCGATTTACTATAATACATATATGTAATACATGAGATCCACTCCGAGATTTTTCCACTCCGAAAGAGATTGTTTTTTATGCCATCATACATCCTCATTACACATATCCCCACATCGTCCTCTTAAACATGTAAACACACCCTCACTCTCATAAATATACTTGTTTTTTGGTCCACTTGTTTAGTTATTTATTGTTCTTTAAATATATTTTTATTACTTTTTTTAATTTATACTTTAATTTCATACTATAAAAAAATTATGAAGTAAAATGTATTTCATAATTATTGTTAGTATTACCTCAGAACACGCTTTGCCTAGTGAGGTAATAAATTCCATTGTAATATTTTTTTTGTTATATTGAATTTATTCTACTCTTTTATGGAAATAAATAAAAAAAAATAAAGATCCATCTGTCGATGGCGTCAGATGGAAAGTTGAAGAATACCAAAAAACACCGAATGCTTATGCTAAAAACGAAAGTAGGTATATTGTGCCTAGGTTTTTCTGAAATCCGTGGTATATTATTGTAATTGAAATTATTGATAGGCGGTCAAACACTGACACATGACTTCCAAGTCAAAATTCACAGATACGACAGAGCGACGTTCGTCGTCATTTTTTTGTTGTATGGAGTGAGAAATATCTATAACCAAGTTTTTCCACAGAAAATCGATCTTCGTTCCGATTTTTAATGATATCACATATTGTCTCAGGAGACTGATCAATTTACTCGTTCCCATATTATTGCACAATCTATACTCTTAAGATAATAAATTAGAATTATGTATGATATTCTTATTTAAGAGTACACTATTATAATAAACTTTCTTTTTATATATAAAGAAAATATACGATGATTATTTATTTTCAAATAACTGTTAAAAAATTATGCCAAATTATATACTTTTGTACCTATTTAGCAAATCAATTGTGCACATAAAATAAATGTTACGTTCTTCCTCCACTGAACACGAGATTTACTCTTTCAGGGGAGTAAGAAATAGTATACACTTATGTACCTACCATTGTATTATTTTGCATTAATTAAATCAATAAATAGCTTAGTTTATATACAGCAACTCTTTCTAAACTACATAAGTGCCGAGAAACTACGAGTCACTCAAAGAATTATGAAATGAACCATGCTGGGTCTGTTACTATGAGATAAAATAAGAAATGAAACGGTGAGAGAAAGATCAAAAGTAAATGATATCATCCACCGTGTGGTGACTCTAAAATGGTAATGTGCGGACCTGGATGCAGACTGCACATGACAGGACAGGACGACGTGGAGTCAAATGAAGATGGCCTTCGTTCAGGAGTGGACGGAAATAGGCTGAGGACGAACAGAAGATGTATGATAAATAGAGTTTACTTTAGAGTTTATTCCAACAGGTAGGATTATCGAGATAGGGAGGACCGATGGCCAAACTACAAATCGATTGACTTATGTTATTATTTATCGGTCATGTGCATTTGTACTTGAGCCGCTTCTTATTAAATTTACTCTCACTAATGACGCTCGAATGTATTACGAATACCTATATTATACTAATGTGTATTGTGTATGTACAATACTACTACTATACATAACATAACGTGGTGTTCTGTGGAGTGTGTAATAATAATATATGTAGCATAACTCGCTGCTAAATACGATGTCAAGGCGGGTCGATGACACTGAATGATGTTTGCTTAAATTTCAGCATTTTGTCCATTGTTTAGACTTTAGACGGTACACTCAGTTCAACGTGGTACACGGATGTGATACAATACATATTTCTCGGATCAATTTAAAGCCGTTTGTTTGATATTGTGGTTGACGAGGTGCGAGAAACTGTAGACGAGCTGACGCGACAGCAATTTTAATTTCTAAAATAAATTATGTTAACAGAATCTAACCTAGGAACTAATTTGGCTTCTTATCAACATTTTTTTGTGGAAAGGCTGATTCTATTCTTTACGTAGGTACTTTATTAAATAAGTATATAAGTGTTTTTTTGTGATCCGATTAAACGTCATTTTCGAAAAATGTAATATTGTAATTAGACAAGCTTTCTGAATCAATCTAAGTACGTATCATTAAGAGAAATATGTTGATTTTCTATAGCGAATCAGTATGAATCTATTGTTTTGCCTTTAATGTCACTTGGAAAATAAACCTCATACATTTTGTATTTCAATGTTGTTGTTCATATGTGTAAAAGGCAATTTGCCGTAAATAAATAATACATATTTTTAAGAGAGTTGGCAATATGGTTTAGTTGTTAGGTACTAAATTTTTCCCTACAGTGATTGATGTTCCTGCACTTTAATTTTGTAATGTTTTTTTTTATCTTTACTCATAGTTGTCTCTAGACTTTTATTAAGTTACTTAAATACATCGAGATTATTGTTTAAATTTAGGAAATTCCGTAGCTATCGTAATATTTGAGTTCTTGTTTAAAATCCATTCTTTCGTTTATTAGTTGAGTGAGTTTAGTAACTATACCTATGCTCTCCATTAAGAGCAAACTCGTAGTTTGAAGTATTATTTTTATTTGTGTTTTGAACTCGTGACTCTGAAGCTACTTTGCCTCCAGCCTGTCTTAGTTCGGCTCTGAAGACCTTTGCACATTCAAAGTTACAATGTATTTACCTTGTACTTTGCTAATTGTGCCTCATGTTAAATATATATACACACATATCTATGTAGTTGGTATCGTGTGAATTGGAGTATAACATTTTCAAGTTTAGATTCGTATTTACTATAATTTATCACGTAGCTGTAGGTAGGTGATAATAAAATTCGTAATCGTTCAATCACCATGAACCTTGAACACATTTTACGACAGTCAATATTGCATATCAAATTGTTATTTGAAAGCATAATCGTTGCTGCGTATGAATTTCATCTCGCTAGTTCTTTATAATATGCGGTAAACAAATAATGCTTTGAATAATATACCTTCATATCGTGAAAAACTATTACATCGTTTATAGATGGGTCAGTGGCTAATACGTGTATGTATGATTAGCAATCCAACAGCGATGTCTCCTCAAACTATTTGATTATACACACCTGCTAGAAAAAAACTTTTGATGATAAAATATTTAATTTGTCACAAATATAGACATACTATGCACATTGTAGATAATACTCCTACACTTATGCTTCCCCGTAATATTTATCAAATTCATATATAAAGGCGGGATTATTGATATAAAGCGATCTCTTCCAACCAATATGTACAATAATATGCGTTCCTTTTCAAACAGTAACTTTGTCACAATGTGACGATTTTAATTATGCAAGTGCCGCAGTTTTTATCTGATGCGCTCATCACATTTTTTAATGAATATGTAAATCAAGTAAACTCGGGCTAAAAACCCAACCTCAACTTTATCAAGGTGACTTCATATTTGAAAAGTTTAGACCACAACATATCATATTCTTGGGGAAAATAGTTACATAAAATATGCATGCATTCACTCTTTTTTGTTTCAAATATATATTTATTTGGCATGAAACTCAATGTAATTCTAAAATATCCAAGAATAGTTATTGTAGTGTAATGACTTGAATGTCCAAGAATTTATATTTTGCAAGTTATTTAAAGGTAAGTACCTTTATTGTCTGCAGACTTCTACATTTCATTAACAATCTGTAATTACAGTATTTTCTATTTAGTTAGTACTTTGAAAGCTGACGGTGTGTCTCGTCTTTCGATGGTTTATTCGCTATGTTAACTTGTTTTACGACTTTTTATATAGTTTCAATTTCCAACAGTTTTATATTCCATTCATCCGACTAGTTTTCATTTGTACTTGTTGACACTTGTGTAAAGTAACGAGTTTCGTTTGGGTTTAATCCAATCCTTACCTAAGCCAAATATTGGACTTACCATCACTTAAGATTATATAAATGTAGCACATTTAAACACAATTTTATTTGTATAACCTATTTATATTGCCTTGATTAACTAATGTTCGATTTCAATTTAGGGATATAATATCTATTTAAAAGCAAATTGATTTTAGCTTATTTGTTCTGGAGTTGTTTGATTCATGCATTAATTTTGCTATAATTCCACGTAGGATCAAGTTGGTCATACAACTATATAGGTAGATAGTTTGATAGAAACGGTATAGTTTTAATTTAACCTCAGATACAAAGTAGTATTATTTTGTATCATATTATGACGAATCATTAATATTTTGACGATGTGTCTAATGACCACCTATGTTTCTTTTTTAATATATTATTATGGTAAATTCAGGTGTATTTGGAATCACCATACGTGCAAACGAGATTATCATCATGCAGTGCAAATTCGCCTTTAAATAAATTCAGTTTGGCGAACGTAATGCTCAAATTTGGATAAAGTAAGTTTTGGTATAGCCCCCTTTGGTCATTGTCCTGATTACCTTGAGAAGTTCCTATAGTAATGGAAAAAGTGTAGGGTATAGCATCTAGAAACTGGTCACTGACATGATGCAGTAACCAACGCAACTACAGTGTCTTTGGTATCTTAACTTACCGAACCCCTTCGATCTTAGGGCAAAGCTACTGAGAGACTTGTAATTATTATTTTTATCTGGTCACTTCACCCAGAAGAGGATCGTTTCCGGGGTCGCTGTCCACTAATTTTCAGTTTTCAGGATCCCTATCACAGTGTGACCAAAATATTTAAAAATCCTCTGGTAGCAGCTGGTTGACATTGCATATGAAAAAACAGTCGCGTGTTTTTTTTAATTATAATTTATGATGATTTTTTGATAAATAAAAATTGATGCCAATTTATTTTACGATGTTTATGTCACTGTTTGTTTTGATGAAATTTTACGTAGAAGAAAGTTCTGGATGATCTAAAAGAGATATAAGTTTTATTAATTTTGGCGGTGTCGGAATAGTTTTGGTGTTATTTTTGGCAATGAATCTCATTGGCACGCAATACGAGTCTCGTTATAAACATACGGGAGCAATGAAAACATTTTGTAATAATTTTAAACACATTTCTCTCGCTTCAATGAACATCTCCGAAGTGTAGTAACGATTTTCGTATTTTTTTTATTACATTAACTTATCTGTTCGCTAAGATCAAGTAAATACCTACCTATAGTTTTGTTTGTAATTACGTGGCAAGAGTGTTTGCTTAGATTATATTTGATGCAAACACGCGTTTTGAGTGTATGTAAGTAGATTTTTTATGTTTATCTTTCAATATTATTTTTTGCTCTTGTGAGACACCGCTATTCAACAGCATGTGGAATTAGTTGTATTATTTTTCTTGTGGTGTTATGACTGGCTAGATGGAAGTTAACGCACGTAATAAAATTTGAAACATCATTTGTCCAATTCAATCATAATTTTGCATCAACTCTTGTTTTGTGTAAATAGGTAGGTACTTGGTTTTAAGGTTGCGTTTGCTTTATTCCAACTGTCGATTTGTTCAAGAGAATTTATTTCTCTTAACATATCGACAAAGTATCAAGCCAAGATACTCGAGATTTGTATGCAGGGTCTATATTATTCACTGTTTTTCGAACTTTGGAGTAAAAAACACCAACCTAGAGGCTTCGCAGCATATGTTCCATATTTGGATTAACTCACAATTCGGAGTAGAACATTTAGTGTCTGTCTGTGTGTCCGTCCCCACTTATTATTTTTGATCCGCTCAATACACAGAGCCTAAAATTTCAGATTATATAGAAAATTATAGTCCTACAAAACTTTTATACTCAAAATTTTAAATTTTTGTTACAGTAAGGGGTTATCAACTTTTGAAATTTTACTTTTTTTCTATATATCTCAAAAACTGTAAAAGTTAGAACTCTAAAAATTGGTATTAATATAGACAAATATAAAATCTCAATTATATTTTTTTGAAAAAGTTCCAGAGTTTCGCAAAAACTTTTTTTTTATGAAGAAACACATTTTTTCTCACACTATAATTGGCATCAGTTGTCGTGTGATTACGGAAAAAATATGATAGAATCATTATAACCTAAATATATTTTCATCTACGATTACGTAGTACATCACTTAATTTGACAGTTTTTAAAATGACGGTTACTTGATTTTTTCAAATCGCACCATTTTTTGTCATTGAAGAGCATTTGAGGTAATGGCAAAAAAACAAAAGATTAAACCAACAAATTTTTTTATATGATAGCATATATGCTTTTTCACTATGTTTACTATATATTTGTGGCCTGTTTAAGAGTTAAAATGTCAGAACCATATAATATGAGCTGTTGCAAAATGAATAGATCGTTAATAATATGCTTTAATTTGCATTCTCTCTCTCTCTCTGTGTTGCTGTCCTCATTGCTGAGGGTCGTGACCATCTTCCCTTCGTATATATCATTATTAATCTTTTTCTGTTTCTTTTTTTGCAGCCATGAGAGAATGCACATTGGAGTCTTGTTCCCCAGTGGCGGCCCCTCCAACCCCCACCCTCACCCTCACCCCTAGCTCTAGAACCCCCGCCACCAGAGTGTCTGTAAGGCCGAGATCTGGACCTACGTCCCCGGCGCCCGCTCACACTATCCTGCTACAAAACTCCTGCCTCATGACACCGTTTACGGACCTCCAGTATGACCAGCACAGTTCCGAGGAAGAGTTGGAGGTCAGTTTCTTTTATATTTACTTTTGTTTTTTAGAACATGATTTCCGAAATCTACACATAATAATAATAATAAATAATAATAATAACCATTTATTTGTTGCATTAAAAATAACAAGCAATTATATACATTTTGAACTATTTTACAACAAATAGGCTATTGCTCAGCCGTACACCCGTGGAGACCCACAGTGCAGCTGGTTTTCAGCAATGCCTTATGTCATCCATTTGATTTTTTTTGCGATTCATAAATCTATCATAAAGCCCGTGACAATATTTTTAGATATAAGGTATTCTTAAATAATGTGCATTATATAGAAATGTCATAACAGAGCACTTCGAGATTTACGTTAGCTGGTTCCTGATTTGTCAGTTTGACTGCGACTGTTACAGTCTTTTTTTTGTTCCTTTTCTCTTCCTTTATTTGAGGAATGAAACGTATGGTGGACCTGTTCCGCACCGCACAGGACACGTCGAATTTCTCTCAAGTGATCCTCATTGTCAGAAGGACGCGACAGGACACATGAAGAAGAAGAATTTTAGTATCAACTATTATTTATAACCTGTAATTGTGAAGGATCGCTGTCGAGTCGCCTGTTACCAAACACTATTGGGACGGAAGGCCCTAGCCATGACTGGCGGGCTTTCACGTTTGTGATTGTACTCTTAGAGATAGTGATATGAAATATGCTTGATAGTAGTTCCTTGTTTCGTCCGATGAGCAGCCGCTCCGGAGATGAATAGAGCTACATGCTCTGAAAAGCTCCCAATGCTGGAGTTAGGTAGGAGATTGCGAAATTCTGTTATGTTATCTATTAAATTAATGTTTCCTGTATACAGAGCAGTTTTTATAGGATTAATATAGATGTTTGGGTAGACGTTAAATTATAACATTTTCACGGTGAATAAGTAATACCTTCATATGTATAAAATAAATCGTTAATAACATGTCCCTTATTAGTTACATAATTGTCTCTGGTAGCAAATGAATGGCAACGAAAGAAAGTGTTTTCTTATTTCTCAATTTATTACATTGCGCGATGCCATAGAGTTAATTTCTGTTCTATATTCATGACTTAATGTGATGTTTACCACGTTATCGAAGCTGAATTTATTTTTCTTTATTGTTACTTTTCACGTTATTACGTTACTCCGTCAGACTTGTTGTTATTCGTTCTCCATTGGACCAGCCACTTAATACACTATAGGTAGGTACACTGGATTCAGTCAACAATGTTTTCATTACAAATTAGTTTTATTTTTGCGTTTACCTCTTAAAATGGAATCGGTTTACCATTATCGTAAATTTTTCTAAGCGACCTTTTGAATATCCGTGTTTCATCATTAGTGCCAATGTACCTGTATGATTTTCAAATAAAAACAGGCACCAGAGTACTTATTTTTAAGTAGAGGCGAATTCGTAGGTACCTAGTACTTATTTTTTTTCTTTGGGCAAACCCCCAACATTACTTTCGCAAATTTATTTCACGGGTTTTGATAAAAAAGCAACTTTTATTGCCATTTTTTTTAACTCCTTGTACTGTTTTATTTTGAATGCGTAGTTTCATTTTTTTGTACATAAATGTGTTTGTGAAATTTTAATGATTGCCTAATGAAAGAGAAGTGTTAATTATATGCTGAGATAATGTTTTCTTCGTGTCCAAATGTTCTAGTAAAATTTGATGTAATCATTTCAAGATTCCAATCGTCAAAGGATCAAAACCAGCTATATAATGTTTTGGGGAAATCAAGTGTATTTAGGTACCTACTTAAAAAATTGCAGTTAATAAAAACATGAATAAACATGGTATTGCTATAAAAATATGCGTTTTCGTCACGTATTTGATCTAAATGTATATTTTGTTCGTGTGTTTTAAAATTCATATTTGTTTTTTTTTATTATTCAACTATTCGTGGAAAACGATTTTGGTATTAATATTGTATTTTGGAGTCTCATTTGTTTCATTGCCAAGTGTTTCCCAAATGGAAATTAAAAAAGCAATGCACTATATTATACCTTATATATACAACACCGGCTTCCCGTTCCATTCCTGCCAGTTTTGTATATTATCTTCGTCATGTGTTCTTCACTCATTTTCCCCAAGTGGCCAAACCATTACAATGTGCTTACTTTCATATTACTTTTTCTGTGTCCTCAACATGGGGTGAAACTTGAGATGATGATTGATACTCTTTGATTTCTTATTCACAATAATATATTAATATTATATAATCTTCTTCTTCTTCGCCCTACCCTTCGACCCATTTACTTGGGGTCGGCTCTCCTAGTCCTAATCCTCCAAGTCCTTCTGTCCTCCGCGTCCTCCAAACGAAGCCTTGCCTCCTTGAGATCTCTGGTTATTATTTGTATAATATTAATACCTACAGTATAATATCTTCTGTGTATTGATACGTGAAGAAAACACGTTTGAGTTTTGGAATAGTTAAAGTTCATATGAAGAAAGAGTGCAGAAAGATTAAAATTATGCTAAGTATGTATTAAAAACACATTAATAATAATAATTATAAAAAAAAATTCTTTGCACCTTGGGCAATTGGAGAGTTTCATGGATCGTGGCCTCCTCCAAAAGTTCTATCTACCTTCTGTTCGCTGCTTTCTGCCGCCAGTCGTCGACTCCCAGCACTCACAAGTTCCAATCCTACTCCATCTTATCTTTGTCCTTCCTATATACAATCCATCGCTCGCAAATATACAATAATAATAATAATACACATACGTCATCATGCAAAAAGCAGTCATATTAAACACATGCAGACTGGTGCATCAAACATGCGGTCTCGTTCAAACATAATTCACATATCTTTCACTATTAATGATATTATTTTACATTATTTCTTACCCTGTCGTACATAATTTTTTTATATACCCCTAATTTATTTCTGTTTGCAGGTGATAAATAGCACACCGAAAGAAATGTTCCGAAAGTACATAGGAGCCCCCGCTAGAGGCGGTCTGGGCAGGGGCGGAGGGGGCGTGCGGGGCCTACGTCCCGCCCGCCCCGCCTCAGCAGCTCCCCCCGAGAAGCGCAAGTGGTCACAGACGCAGACACAGTCCCACTGTCAGGCCGGAGACCCTGACCGTCTGGCGTCGCCCTTCAACGCAGCACTCATCGTGGCGGAGAACGACGAGAACGCGGCCTACAATTCAGCAGCTGCCGAGCCACACAGCTCAGACGAGGAAGCTCTCAGGTTGGTCATCTGAAAAAAAATTAAGCTATGAAAGAATAAAAAAACATCATGCTGTTAAGATTACAATCTTTCTGAAACACAGACTAAGATGATACGAATAGCCTTATTTCAAGCGATGTAAAAATTCAATATATATTTGGATTGATAAGGAAATTCTATAAAAAAACATAACTGGTAAAACAGCCGATGATGGGTCGTAAGCCCTGTAGGTGCCTGATTCTCGGTTTTTCTATAAATGTGTATTCCAACTTCGTCTCTATATAGTTTATAAAGTTTGTTAAAAAATAAGATGGGTCAGTTTACATTATGAGGCTACCATATAATAATATGATATATTCTTTGAGACCGGGCAAATCCTTGGTCATATGTTCACTGTCAAATAAGATGATTCAGTTTACATTATGAGGCTACCATATAATAATATGATATATTCTTTGAGACCGGGCAAATCCTTGGTCATATGTTCACTGTCAAATAAGATGATTCAGTTTACATTATGAGGCTACCATATAATAATATGATATATTCTTTGAGACCGGGCAAATCCTTGGTCATATGTTCACTGTCAAATAAGATGATTCAGTTTACATTATGAGGCTACCATATAATAATATGATATATTCTTTGAGACCGGGCAAATCCTTGGTCATATGTTCACTGTCAAATAAGATGATTCAGTTTACATTATGAGGCTACCATATAATAATATGATATATTCTTTGAGACCGGGCAAATCCTTGGTCATATGTTCACTGTCAAATAAGATGATTCAGTTTACATTATGAGGTTACCATATGATATTCTATGAGACCGGGCAAATCCTTGGTTCACTGTCAAATAAGTTTTAGGCAGAGCTTCATTCAATTTCAGATGTAATTCTAATTTTTATTCCAAAAAGTGTCATACTTCGGCCATATTCTGAGAGGTGAAAAATATGCCATCCTTCAGCTTGTCACGAAGAGGAATATTGAGGGTCGTAGAGGGGTCGGAAGAAGCTTTCCTGGCTGCGAAACATCCGGGAATGGACCGGTATGAGAACTGTGGAGGAGCTGTTTCGCACTGCACAGGACAGGGAGGCTTTCCCCTATGGTGATCGTCAACGTCAGGGGGACCTGACATGACACAAGAAGAAGAAGAAATCAATATTTCCATCTTAGTGTAAGAGAATTTGGTATAGGAAGATCGAAGGAGATGGGACCAGGGCAAAGGTGATTGAAAATAACTCTGCAAGTGGCAAGTCTATGGGCAAATGTCATTTTCAATTTCTCTTAATTTACCAGTGTTTCCAGCAGGAACGGATTGTGAATACTTAGGGGCCTACCTATTTTTTTTGCGCTAGTGCACAAAGTAAACACACTCCCACATCCACACAGTAAAATCTAACCAATAGATGCGCATTGATCATAACAAATTAAACAAAATTTAGATTTCTCTAATTTTACCTAAATTAATAATTTCTTCTTACTCAACTAATTGATATTTTGTCAAATACCTAACTGTTTTCGGTAGTGATGTAGGTATACGGTATAGGATTTTATATTAGATGTTATATTCATATGTTGGCTTTATGAATAATCAAAATTTACACAGTGCAATTTGCAGCTCATGCTTAAATAAATATATATTTTTTATTTTTTTCACCCAAGTGGTCTTATTATACAAATACAAAAAATCCAATCTATTTTATTTCAATCGATTATATATTTTTTAAGTTTATTGTACCAATATCTATATACTTTACTAGATTTGTAATAAATAAATCATAATTTAGGTCTCCCGATTCACTGCCCGCCCCCGTACGGTTCAGAACTAGTCCTCCTGTGGAAGCGCTGAAGCCGCGGAGAGCGGAGGGACTTCGCGCACCCCGCGGTGCCCCTCTGGCCGCGCTAGGAGGGCGTGCCTGCTCGTGCTGCGTGCCCCCGGCAGTCCCCGTACCTCCGCCAGCTCCGGCGCCCATGCCCGCCCCCACCAGTACGGAGCTCTTCCCCTACGAAGTCTCGCCCCGCAAGAGGTCCAGGCACTCCTCCAGGAGACACATACAAAGGCCATGTTTAGACTTTGACAAAATGCAGCAGGTGAGTTTTAATTTATATGTTTATTACAACTTCTGTTTCTGCTTTGAGGGCACCGGCTTAGATTAGTGTTTATACCATTTTTTTATTGTGTATCATTTTTTTCGGGTGTCCCGTAAGAGCCGGGTAATCGAAAATACAGGCAACAATAACATCTTACAAAGTTCCACAACGAGGTTCACCACTCATTCTGAATGGGTGCCTCTTTAGTTGTGTTTCGTGCTTCCTTTTATGAGGTAATTCACACCCGCACACCTGTCATGTTATGTATAATATGTACACGTGTTTTGGTTGAGTTAGGTAGTTCCTATTAATCTAATTTATTTTATTTATTTATTTAAATCTTTCTGTTTATATAATTAGTACACTGGCGGGCTTATTGCCCAATGGCACTTTCTTCCAACCAACCAGAGTAAATGTTAAATATACAAAACAGTGTGCAATATGGCAATAAGTTAATCACATTACAAAATAAATAAACATAGCATAAGAAAAGTAAAAAAAAACAAAAGTAGATAGCATATACGAACAATTCATAGCAATGATTGGAAATCTAAAGTATAAGGAAAGGAAGAGGAGAGGTATTATCATATAAATATTTTTGCTTTAGACTTTTCTTGAAGATGTTAAGTGAGATAGACGATGTAATATCAGGACTTATTTATCGCACATTACATTGGCATCCGATTGTTTCGAATTAACATTTTTTTAGAATTCATGTCAGGTCGATCCCTATTTCCTACTCTGTATCTATCAGCGTTTAATTCATTTTTGAATAATAATTATTGTAAAAAAATATTTTATATCGATAACCGGAATGTATTTCAATTGTATTCCACAAACACATTGGAAGTTTTTGAAATGAAAATCCCTTGGACAGATCTTGTTACAAACTCAGAAGTCTTAAATCGAGTCAGAACAACCAGGCAAGGTCTGCAAGATCGCACATCTAGGTCACATAATGAGGGGAGGAAAATACATACCACTGGCTTCAATCAATACTGAAGGACAATATAGGAGGTCGCTGAGGGACTGAAAAAGACAGATATCCTGGCTGTAATATTAGGTAATGGCTGGGCTTCAGAAGGAGCAGATGTTCCGGGCAGAACAGAACAGAGAAGGATTCGCCAGAGTGATCGCCAACGTTGGGGGTTCAAGCATCATAAAACATATTCGTATGGAATCGAATCACTCTTATTATTTTCATTTTGCTGATGAGGACTGATGGCAATCTCTTGCAGAATTATTCTGGGAAACTCGCAGACATTCTATCATGTGCCAAAAAAGTAAATCTTTTGCATATTAGGCAATATTTAGTAAATTCTTGTTCCTTTGGTTTTAGGCCGAAGGCCTGTTTTTTAGTCGGAGACTGCCTCTTGTGATCTGGATGTCCAGCTGTCACACCATCTATTTAGTCGGAGACTGCCTCTTGTGATCTGGATGTCCAGCTGTCACACCATCTTTTTAGTCGGAGACTGCCTCTTGTGATCTGGATGTCCAGCTGTCACACCATCTTTTTAGTCGGAGACTGCCTCTTGTGATCTGGATGTCCAGCTGTCACACCATCTTTTTGCTGGTCTCCCCTTTGCTCTACGACCCTCCGGGACTTCCCTGGAGACAATTTTGGGTAGTCGATTGTCTCCCATTCTCTCGACATGGTCTCTCCATTGACGTCTTCGTCCTCTACCCTACATCGCATCTCCTCCTTATATCTTCGTAAATAAAATAAATTATGGGCCATAAATAAAACATACACGTTTCATATTAGAAGGAGTTGAAAAGGTTTATAATTATGTTTTACGAGTATCCATTCACTCGTCAGCGAGAGATCCTAGAATTTATAATTTTGACAAATTTAAAATATAAACAATTGTGGCAACTTGTTATTGGGTTCGTGTTGAAATAAACATTTGAAGTAATGTTATTTGGCAGAAAATAAATATATGTGATTTTTTTTTTTTTTAATGAATATGTCCTTGTTAAACAAGCACATATACATCTTCCTACGTTCCCTAAAATAAGCATAAATGCTTGTGCTATAGGTGAACGAAATCGTGATACAAAGTTATCAAGGTTATACTTTTTGTATATGTAGTATTTTGTGGTTAGGATTTTATTTCAGATTCTTTGTGTTATTAACGATTCAAAATCATTCAAGAAATTTTCACAAAGTTTCTTAAAACCTTCGGTTTTCTTTATATCAAGATTTTTAGTCAAATTGATTTTATTTTACATTTGTAAGAAAGTTTTTGTTTGATTATTTATATTCGTCTTGTAAATATAGACACATATTGTATTCTGGAGGCTTATTGCCATTTGGCATTTTATTGTAACCAAAATATAAATACATTTCATGAAAACTTCGTCGACCTACATATGTGGCATATTAGTTAGTTAGAGGCTGGGAAGAGTCAGAGAGAGACTTGACGTTTGTCCTAAGATAATTTTAATATAATTAACAATCAAAATCTTTTTCATACACCCTTTTACACATATCCACACACGCAAACACATCCTCACATTAACAAAAACACAAAGACACCTAATAATTTTTTTCATGTACCTACAATTGTATTTTATATGTACTTTTTTATATTTTTTTATGACTTAAAATGTGTACTTTTGTACTTTATTATTTGTATTTTTTATATTTTTTGTGCCTTAGATGTTAAGAATTCACGTAGCTGAAATTTATGCTTACTTATTGCCTAGTATTACCTCAGAACAGGCTTTGCCTAGTGAGGTAATAAATTCCATTTATATATTTCATGAACAATGTTTTATATTTTACTTTATATTGTATTATGGAAATTAATAAATAAAAAAAAAAAAAAAGATCAAATTGTCTCGGGTTCTCTTATCATATTGATTGCGAGAAGTCTAATACCATAAGTTTCCCGAATGTAGCAATTCGTTATTGCGTGCATGATTGACATAGTACATATCCTTTTACAAATACATACTAATTTCTATATTTTGTGTGATCACTATTACAACATGCTGTCTCTCGTGAGTGATATTCGTTTCTATCCACACATACATTTGTCGTCTCGTTTACATTCATGCATCGTCTCCTGCGCGCTCGTTCGTTATTGACGCCCCTTTTATTTTCCTCTTTTAAGATGTCATTCTCATACATTTCTTTAGTGACCCTATCTTTAATTTTACCCCTGTCACCCTCGTACTGTCGTTATACATAGTCGTTCATCATTCATTTTTAGATGTGACCAAAAGAATCGAGGACATATTACAATACCCTTCTTTAACTTGACTTCTCTCCTTATTTCTTATTCTATCATACATTTTCATGCTTCATATTTTTAAGCGATCTCATTTCTGTGATATTCATTCTTATAATATATTGCTTTACGAACAACTTACAGGTACCTACTATGTTAAATATTCTTCAACACGCACCCGATAACAAGTTGGCACATTCAGCATACTTATGATATTATTCGTCTCACAAATCCAGACTAAAAACATAGCGAAAGACTGTGTTTCCACTGGGAATCGAACCTGGGACCTTTGACTCAGGATTCAGTTATAGATCCAACTGAACCACGAGGCCAGCAATAGTTTGTTTTCATCGATAATCCATTATAAGATGTAAAGCTTCCGGAAAGTTATACTCTGTATTACGTGCGTTTATATATTATAATGTAAATGATATTTTGAAAGAAGAAAACATAAGAAGCTGGAACAATAGACAAGCATGTACATATGAGACGAGGCATGTAAGCAAGGAATGTGTGCAAAAATAGAAGAGTATGGCGCTCAGTTCTATCTGCTAACCTCGTAAGGGACATGGCATGATGACATGTATGTGTATACTCGCGATTTCGATAAGCAAATATTCACTAACTTTTTTTAGAGATGTGCCGACTATAACTTTGGCCGACTAGCCGACTAGCCGATTAGTCGGTCGGAAAGAGGCCGACTAATCGGCCGACTATTCGGCCAAGCCGATCACAGTTTTAGAGGTATGAATTTGAAAATTTAAGTGACGCTTCGTTTACATCTGACTAACGCACAAATCGCAATCGCCGACTGCGAGTGAGTTAGAACATGTTGGCTCTGTTTTAGGTAGTTCTTCTACTTGAATTTGCGGCTGGGAGAAATCGTCTGTGGTCGAACATTTAATCACAGAACCTAACTGAGGTAACAGGGTTGAATGTCGGTATTTAATATGATTGTTCATATACTCGTAGTATTTACTGTTCTTCCCTGCCCACCACGAGAAATTATCATTTGGCACTGTTTACACTTGACTTTACGGGAATCATTGTCCAATTGGTCAAAAAAAAATAACACGAGACATTCTTTTTGGCATGATTAAATTTTAATAGTAAAAAGACATTATGTTGTTTTATTAGTTGATTACCAAAGGAAAGGTTTCTTAACATTTCAAAATGTGTAAGACTTATATAAAATGTAATTTATTTTATATACATTTTATTCAGAAATACATACAGAATAAGAAGCCGGATAGTCGGCGCTCTTTGCCGAATAGTGCCGACTAGTCGCCGACTGCGAAAGTGGCCGGATAGTCGGCTTTACCGACTAGTCGGAACATCACTAACTTTTTTATACCTATTTCGTTATTTTTATTCATTCATTATTAATATAGGAATGCGCTCGGGAATAAAATCATATTGCTCGTTTATCCCCATTCAATTAACGAAATTAAAAACCAGTTTAATGCACCGACTAATGGGGTATTCGATATACTTTGGGGTAGGTTGGTGTATAAATCTCAAACATAATTATTTGTTATATAAATACGTTATACATATTTTTAAAACTCGCTCTACAACTCCCTGTCTATCCCGGGAAAGATCTAATACTTTTATCAGAGGGATAATAGTATTATGCTAAAAATAGACGGTTTATAAGTGGGTAGAGAACATCAAGGGATTTTTCTTTCCCTAAAATATTTTTTTTCCTTTTATACAATAAATCTACTATAAAATGTATTCTATTTAATCCTGCATTGGGTTCCATTCCAAGGACGATACTATTTTAATCTGCATTAGTCATTAAAGGCAAAAACGTATTTACCAGGTGTCACTGTCACTTTGAAGTATAGCCATTTTATAATACCCCAAGCTCAGGAAACATAATTTGAATTTTTTATTTTAAAATTAGTAAAAAGGCTCATCACATTCATAAAATTTGACTTTCATCACATTCATTGAAAAATTATCAAGTTTTCATAAGAAAATATTTAAATAAAAAAATTTCGTGAAACAAACTCATTTCGTGAAAATGCTGAAAATTTTCCATACAAAATTTGAATACTTTATAGAATAACTTGTTAGTGAAGAGTTTAACGTTGGCCACAAACCACTCGTTTTATAACTGGCCATAAATGATTGTTTTCGGCAAATACACTCACTGATTGAAAAAAAATATTAATACCACATCAAGACCCTTATCTTGTATTTGTTCATCACTTTATTCGTATATTATTAGGCCATCATTACTTTTTCTTGTGAATTTCATAAATATTGAAATTTGTGAGTACCTACATTTCATGGCGAAAATTTTTTTAATCACATTCGTGGAAACATTCCACGGTAGTGCTTAGTACTTACTGAGCTCAATATTAACTGCTAATAAGTTTATTTCTGGTCATTGCAAAACCATTTATCTGTGTATTTGTTTTTCTTTCGGTAAAATCGCAACAATAACAATCTTCCTAATAATATTATTTCAAGTACAAGTAGCTTGTTTTTATTAAAAAAACAAAGAATGGAAAATGCGGAAAGACGTCGGCGTTTGTTTTGGACGAGCCCTCTGAATAATAACAATGATTTTCTTATTAAACATTCGCGTAAAGCACTCCTCCGCACTTAACGTTTTCATAAAAGAATATTGACATCTCTAAACGATTTCATTTTGAACCTCATTGTTTTTTTTGTTGTTGTATTAAACATCTCGGTATTATATTATTTATACATTTCGTAACCGACGGGCGCCAAGTTAGAGAAGACGTTCGCGCCATATTATTTCCCTTCATCCATGCATAGTAAGGTGAGGGTAGGGGGCGGGTGCGGGTGCGGGGGAGGGCGGTTTCAACCCTCGGTCACGAGAGCGTTCAACCCCTTGACACAATCACGGTGGATCGTTCACCGGGCTACAGTATACTGACTTACTTACTCTCTTAAATAATATCTCTCGCGAGCCAACAAAGAATACTCTGTCTGACGCTCGTCGAAAAGGACCAAGTGTCTGGTTTGTCTCGCACTTTTGAATCGTGTGGGGTTTGTCTCTTTTTCCGCTGTGCTTGTCGGAGTCCCGAGGGATCTGCATTTCCCATATCCTAGTGTGGAAGTGTAGTGACGTTAACCTGTCTTCAATGGGCAACAACCTTTTGCATAATCCTTCGTTCACTTCCTCTGAATCCTCATAATACCAAAGTTTGTTTTGTTCTATTTTTAATTGACTTAAAAAAAAATTATCAACATTACAATTTCAAAGTGTGAAGAAATAATAATAATTATAAACGTTTATCTGGAGCCAATGTTACGTTACAATGTTCTTTGTTAACAATGTTATGTCTGAACAATAATGGACAATATAGCTATTGCTCAGCTGGACACTACTAGGTTTCCATGGAGTACTGCTGGTTTTCAGCAACGCCTTGGGACATCACCCAACAGAACGAACAGAATGCATAACCCATAAAAATTTAAATATTATAGAAAGAGAAATTAAAAATAATATGTATTATTGCAGATCAGCTACTGCTGGCACCTTTGTTGGTTCAATTACCATACCTTGCGGTGCTTGTTATTTGAATTATACAATTCTTCTGTGATCAGGAGTTCTAAATTTTTTTACCGGTGATGAACATTTTTTATCATCATCAGTTTTAGTCGACCCAATATTCAATGAATAATAGTGATGAGCAAATGTAAGACCAAGACAATGGTCTTGGTCTTGCATCAACAGGTGCGGTATTGGTCTTCCACTTGCAGGTCTTGGAACTTTTTATTTTAATTTTCTGTTAAAATTCAAAAATATCTATGAAATATGATACACGAAATACCAATTTATAGTGTAATGTCGATATAATGTAATTAATTGCCTACTTATTAATTCGAAATAAATAAGTTAATAAAATTTTGCGAGACCGTAAGACTCTTGGTCTTGCAAAGCCTGGTCTTGGTCTTATACTCCATGGTCATGATCTTGAAGCGACACATGCGGTTTTGTTCTTGTAAGTCTCACAAGACCAAGACTGCAAGTAAGACTTGCTCATCACCAATGAAGAGCGCCTCCCGTGATTTACACAAATTATTATTTGTTTACAAAGGGTTTTAAGAAAACTAACTCTTGTTTTCTGGGCTTTTTAAGATTCTCGGGTGTCCTGGTCATTTCTACTTCCTGATTGGAACTATTTTATCTTGTCTGAAATCATTAATTTGATTTCTTATAAAAGGCACTAATTATTTTTTAGGACATATCTGTATGATCCATGTAGTATCAATATATTATGATTTTATTAATATGTTTTCTTTCAAACGCAATTCACTCAAAATACTACGTATTGTAAAATATAGTATTGTGTTCATAATGATTACTTCATATTATTTATTCAAGTGGTCTTGGACTCTGTGTGTCCTTGAATATATCAAGAAATATATGTTTTTTTTAATTTGCATATCCACTGTATATAATCTTTATGTATACCCCACATCAAACATTTTGTTTTCTTTTTATTATTAATCACCTGTTTATCATAAATGTTGTCAATGACGAAGTATTCTTAATAAAATCGAATATTAATTATTTACTTAAATAGTGTTTTCATAACATATGATTTACTTAACATAATAATATCATTGTTTTAATTTCGTTTTGTTTCATTTGAAATTGTTTTGTTTCGTAGTAAACAATACGAAACAGTTTCTGCTCGAATTTTGATTGTGTCATGAAAATTCATAACTGGATTTTATGCTATGTACATAGTTGTAAATTGTACGAAATATTTTTGTTATTTACACGAGTTTCAAGGTCTCTCTCCTGGGCCACGATATTTAATTATCCTCTTTGCATTATATAAACATTTTAAACATATTTTAATTTCTCGTTGACCTTTATAATTTTTTGTTGAATTTACGGCGTGGTATCTAAAACGAGATTATTTTATTTTTACTTCTTTCTTAACGCAACGCTACGTAGTGCGCTTCTTCGGAAGAGCAAAATGGACCCAAATCCTAATAGCTGGTGTCCCCTACGTAGACATGTTAAAAAAAATGGTGTTGAAAGCAATCTAACTTATCTACCCAATGACGTATTATATATTTATTATGACGTATATGACGTATTTATATATCATTGTATCTACCACCCGTTCTGCTTTGGAGGAGTAACAATGGTCCCTTGCACATTGCTCATCCTAACTAAAATATTGTAGACACTTCACTGAATAGTTCAAAAGAGAAAAATATTTTGATATCGCAATACGAATAATTTGTTAAGTAATGACTATTTTTTTTAATTTTACAGTAAAGATAAATTTTATCGTATTTTTCTACTTCTGACTATTTTACTTGTATGCTTACTGTTGTTATTCATGGCCACAAAGTAGGTTTTGTAGAATATCTGTAAAACATAATTCTTTAAAAATATTTTTTTAAAAATTATTTATAAGGTTTTTTTTTTTTAATTAGTAAAAATAGATTTGGAGTATAAACAGATTGTTTATTTAACCTAGCTCATTTTAATATTGTCAGTTACATCTTGCATATAAGAAAAGTTGATCTGTAAGGTCACCTTTACTTTTCACATAAAGTTGTAAACAAACTGTAAATAAAATAAAATTTAAATATTCTTAGTATAGTCTTTAATTAATATGATGATGAATTTTACTTAGTAAGATGAGATTGTAAGAAACCATTATTCAAAAGAGACCGGACACGAACTTCTTAATAGAGGAACATAGTAGAGGAAATATTGAGGAAGTATGGATGACCCTGAAAGAGACCGTACGTGAAACAGCGAAGAATGTCTGTGGTATTGCTAAAATAGGTGTAAAGAAAGGCGACATATGGTAGAATGAGATAGGTAAGATAGCTGTGAGTAAAAAGAAAAAAGTATAGATGGCATTAATAGCTCGAAAGGATCGGATAGTGAAACAAGGGCAAAACATAACTACAAAGTATGCTAGAAATTATTCAAAGACACCGTGAAAAGAGAAAAAGATTGTACGAAAGAGAAAAAAAGTCCGAAAATAGCCAAAGACTTTCTTGGAAACATGAAAATGTTCTGGAAAGGCGTAGCGAAAAGGAAAAATGGAACTCTGAAAGCGTCGCAATGGATTAATGACAAATAATTATGGATGAAGAGGGAGTTAAAGAACGATGGAAAGAATATTTCAAGCTGTATGTTAGCAGTATAAGCGGGGGTGCTAATCGGAAAGCATGGAAGGTAAGCGAAGATGAAAATGATGAAATTTACGCAAGACGAATTTCTTGAAGCAGTGAAACACGCAAAAGCGGGAAAAGCTGCCGGGTATGAAAGTGTATCAGCTGAACTTATAAAATATGGCGGCGAGCAGACGTTGGAGTGGTGTCTCTTTATATATCGCCATAAGTTTGTTAAGCTCAGTTGGTAAGATTTTTATGCAAGGATTTTGGATCAAAGAGTGCGAAATATTACAGAAAGCGAGATATGCTATGTCCAAGGCGCGTTTGTGGGCGGCAGAGGATGCAAAAACCAACTGCATTTTTTTTCTCTGCGTACGGTCACGTAAAAGGTTCTAGATAAAAACCATTTTCAAACCAATTATCTGTGCCTTTAGAGACATAGAAAAGGCTTATGATAAAGTTGTTTGAAAAATTATGGGATATATGTACTAGCGGTGTATGGAGTGAAGAGCAAGCCGATATGCGCAATCGCGTCATTGTATGAGAACAGCGAAGCAATGTTTTAGAGTCAACGACAAAGTGAAAACGTGGTTTTCTATTAATAATGGCCTTGCTGTCTCCATGGCTCTTCAACTTGTACATTGATTACTGCATAAGGTCTGAAACTGATTAGGTACTGTAATAGTGCGAGATTGGATATATGCAGACGATAAAGTTCTGTTAGCAGAAAGTATGGAAGATCTACAGTATCTTGTAAGTATGATAATATGAAGGATACATAGAGAACGGACTGAGGATGAATGCCAGCAAATTAAAGGTTATGGTGTTTGAAAAGAGCAGAGTGAAAACAACAGCGTGCCAAATAACAATAGATAACGAATGGCTCGAGCAAGTCGAAGAATATTATGTCTATCTGGGAAGCGTGTTTCAACGCAATTGACGGATTGATAAGAAGAGAAAGAAGAGTTATGGCAGGAAACAAGTGTTAATGGAACACTAAGACCAGTTATGAATGATCGCAACATATCAAAGAATGCTAAAGTTGCCATTCATAACGCTATCTTAGTGCCAACCTTGACATATTCAAGTGAAACCTGGACATTGCAGAAGTCGCACAAAAGCAGAATAAATGCAGTTGAAATGTGATCGCTAAGAAGAATCTGTAATAGGACGATGTATGACAGGGTCAGAAATGAGAACATAAGGAAAAAATGTAAGATGAAGAAAGGTGCCATTAATAGAATGAAAGTGAACACATTGAGATGGTTTGGCCACATGGGGAGAATGAATGAGGAACGCTTGACGAAGAAAATATACATAGCGGACAGGAATGGAATGAGAGGTCGGGGCCGCCCAAGGAATGGATGGCACGTCCTTGTGAACGGTATTTTGAAAGACGGAACCGTTAGAAGCGTGAACAACAGACGAACATGTATAAGGAGATGTATGAATGTCAACGAGCTGATGAATGTGTATCAAGATATAAGTAAGTGGCGTTCGGTTCTATCTGTCTACCCCGTGAGGGACATGGCGTGATGGTATGTATGTATATATATATATATTCAGTCTATATGTTGGTATGTAATCGAATGTTTCAGTATTTTTTTTCTCAATTTTCTTAAAACGTTTTCTACCAACATTATTCTATTTTAAATCCATTTAAAAAAATTCTCTATTTGAATAACGGCCAATTCAACATCATATCCGTTAGATTCCAGAAAATTTGAATTCAAGCGTGGAACAACATCTTCACATATTATGTACCTATAAAAATATGGTTTGGTCATTCTATATTCAAATGGGTGGTGAAAGAGCGTTTAGCGCACTGGGTTAGTAATCCAGTGGTAGTTTCTTTCGAAGGGCTTTTATCAGTGAACATACGTTTAGGTAGGTACGTATCCTGTCGACCGATTTCACTCATATAGCATTAACATTTTCCGAGTTCTCCGGGCGATCGTCAACTTCGGTTCGGTCGGGGTCACCGTTGTATTTTGTAACGTCCTTAAAATATAAAAATTATATATTACATACTTGTTTCACAGGTACCTATGGTTACTTGTAAAATATATACCTAGCTTTTTTAATCGTTGAATCTTCCAAGTCGCAAATTAAAAGAATCCCTTTATGGTGATGTTTAAATTGAAATGATTGTATTTAGTTAATATTATTAATTGTTTCAGAATTCACTTTGTGGCACATTTTTAAACACTTTATTAAAAAACACAAATATCTTTGTTGAGACCACGATTGAGTTTTTTATATTCGACCGGTTTCGAAACGTACCGTTTCTTCGTCAGGACGGATAACAACTAACTCTCTATGTATTATGTATGTTGCGGTCGGTGGAACTAATGGTGGGTGGTGGAAGTGGAGGGGATGAGGGAGGTAGTAACGGGGGCGGAGTCAATATTTCTAACGGGAACATATTGATGAGCGGACTATTAGTTAAAATCTGATTATTTATTATGTTTTCACCTTTATTTATTGCTTTTCTTATTTCTAATGATTCTAAATTATCTAGTCTGTGACCCTGTTTATGTATATGCAAAATTTGAACCCCAGTACTACTATCGAAACTGTGACTATTTTCTATAAGGTGATCCGCAAATTCTGAAAAGTTATTGCTCTTTAAACATCGCATATGTTCCTTTATACGCGTCTCAAAGTTTCTCCCTGTTTTACCTATGTAGAAAGCTGTGCATTCACTGCATGTTAATTTGTATACTCCCGATTGACTAATTTTGTCTACTTTATCTTTTGAATTTATTAAATATTTTCCTAAAGAATTATTTGTATAAAAAGCTGGTAAAATATTAGACGGTAGTTGCTTTGAAATATAGTTCGACAAATTATTAATGTATAAAATTCTACGGTAGGTTTTTTCATTAACATTTGGTTGACTGTATAAAAATTTTTTGGTTGTTATATATTTTTGTTTTTTGTTTAAAATACTATCAATCAATTGCGGTGCATAACCGTTGTTTTGAGCGATTTGTTTTATCGTATTTAATTCTGTCTGAAAGTTTTTATTTGACAGTGGAACGGATATTAGCCTATGGACCATTGAATGAAATGCCGCGTGTTTATGAGAAATGGGATGATTTGATGAATTATGAATTACTATATCAGTATATGTAGGTTTTCTATAGATGTTGAAGTCTATTTTACTATCTTTTAATGTTAATGTTAGGTCTAAAAAGTTTAATGTTGATTTTTCCTCTATTTCTACTGTGAACTGAATATTTGGATGGAAAGAATTAATATGTTTCAAAAATGACTGAAGTTGTCTAAGAGTACCTAACCATACACAAAGAACATCGTCTACGTATCTTTTCCACAGCGAAACATATTTAAGAAGTGGTGAATTACTGTGAAATATTATTTTTTCTAAATTGTCCATGAAAATATCCGCAAAAACTGGACTTGTAGGAGCACCCATAGGTAGACCTTCTTTTTGTTGATAAGTTACATTATTAAACTGAAAATAATTTTGATTTAAACAAATGTTAATTAACCGTGTTAGATCATTTTTCAAGTCATCAGTTAAATCTGATTTATTCAATATATCACTAATTATTTGTTTGCTTTCATCAATGGGAATATTAGTGAATAAGTTAACAATATCAAAGGATACCAATTTAGCATTACTTGGAAATTTAATATCTTTTAACTGTTCTATTAATTGTTGGGAATTTTTAATGGTGTATTTAGGTTGAAAAATATTTGTTTGATTTATGACATCACTAATTTTTGTTGCTAATTTAAATGACGGGGAACTACAAGATGAAACTACTGGTCTAATGGGTTTTTCTTGTTTATGGATTTTTATAAGACCATATAATTTAGGTGTTTTTGGGTTCATTGACACTAATTGTTTTTTATTATATTGATTATTAAATATTTCACTTTTACTGTCTCTAATTGCATTTTTTATTTTTTCTTGAAAGTTTGTTGTAGGGTCTTTTGATAGTATCACAAAGTTATCATTGTTAAGAAAGTTTTGAATTTTAGCATTATATTCACTCTTGTTCATAATAATTACGGTGTTGCCTTTATCTGCTCTCGTTAAAGTTAACTGTTCTTGTCTAATGTCTTTACGAATACTTTTTATAACCCTAAGGTCTCGATTGTTGTGTATCGAATTCATATTGCATTTATTATCTCTTAATACTTCTGCACATTTATATTGAAAGGATTTCGGTTGTTTATAAAGGGATGTTTCAATATCGACTGCCAAGTTTTCAATTGCTGAGTTTATTGAATTATTATCATAGTTGATGTTGTATTTAAGCCCCTTTTCTAGAAGTGAGAGTTGATCTTGGTGGAAGTTATGGTTTGATAAATTAATAACACGTGGGTAGAAATTCGGAATGTTTTCACTGTTTGTATTCATAGATATCACTTTTTTCGATTGTTGTTCACGAAGAGATTTTAATTTTTTCTCGATTGTATTTCGTTTATTGAAGGCTTCTCTACTTGCGAAATCCCTGACTTTGTCATCAAGTAAATCCCATTCTACACGGTGCAGTACATGTACTAATTCTATATGTAAGACTTTAATTAGTATTTTTAAGTTGTTTCTTTCTATAAACGCACTTTTAAGATCTTCTTTCAACCATGCTATTTTTGCTTTATTTTCGGATTTTTTATTGCAATTATTTAATGATTTTTTAAATTTTGAATTAATGTATTTGGGAAAAACTTTATACTTTAAACACATTTGGTAAAAATATAGATTAAGACACACTGTTCTGTATTTTATAGAGAGTTTTTTGTACATTTTTTCTTTATTAGCCGTACTCGCAGGGAGAAAAAACAGGGAGAAGAGTTTTTTGTACATTTTTTCTTTATTAGCCGTACTCGCAGGGAGAAAAAACAGGGAGAAACTTTGAGACGCGTATAAAGGAACATATGCGATGTTTAAAGAGCAATAACTTTTCAGAATTTGCGGATCACCTTATAGAAAATAGTCACAGTTTCGATAGTAGTACTGGGGTTCAAATTTTGCATATACATAAACAGGGTCACAGACTAGATAATTTAGAATCATTAGAAATAAGAAAAGCAATAAATAAAGGTGAAAACATAATAAATAATCAGATTTTAACTAATAGTCCGCTCATCAATATGTTCCCGTTAGAAATATTGACTCCGCCCCCGTTACTACCTCCCTCATCCCCTCCACTTCCACCACCCACCATTAGTTCCACCGACCGCAACATACATAATACATAGAGAGTTAGTTGTTATCCGTCCTGACGAAGAAACGGTACGTTTCGAAACCGGTCGAATATAAAAAACTCAATCGTGGTCTCAACAAAGATATTTGTGTTTTTTAATAAAGTGTTTAAAAATGTGCCACAAAGTGAATTCTGAAACAATTAATAATATTGTAATAGCGAGTACGGCTAATAAAGAAAAAATGTACAAAAAACTCTCTATAAAATACAGAACAGTGTGTCTTAATCTATATTTTTACCAAATGTGTTTAAAGTATAAAGTTTTTCCCAAATACATTAATTCAAAATTTAAAAAATCATTAAATAATTGCAATAAAAAATCCGAAAATAAAGCAAAAATAGCATGGTTGAAAGAAGATCTTAAAAGTGCGTTTATAGAAAGAAACAACTTAAAAATACTAATTAAAGTCTTACATATAGAATTAGTACATGTACTGCACCGTGTAGAATGGGATTTACTTGATGACAAAGTCAGGGATTTCGCAAGTAGAGAAGCCTTCAATAAACGAAATACAATCGAGAAAAAATTAAAATCTCTTCGTGAACAACAATCGAAAAAAGTGATATCTATGAATACAAACAGTGAAAACATTCCGAATTTCTACCCACGTGTTATTAATTTATCAAACCATAACTTCCACCAAGATCAACTCTCACTTCTAGAAAAGGGGCTTAAATACAACATCAACTATGATAATAATTCAATAAACTCAGCAATTGAAAACTTGGCAGTCGATATTGAAACATCCCTTTATAAACAACCGAAATCCTTTCAATATAAATGTGCAGAAGTATTAAGAGATAATAAATGCAATATGAATTCGATACACAACAATCGAGACCTTAGGGTTATAAAAAGTATTCGTAAAGACATTAGACAAGAACAGTTAACTTTAACGAGAGCAGATAAAGGCAACACCGTAATTATTATGAACAAGAGTGAATATAATGCTAAAATTCAAAACTTTCTTAACAATGATAACTTTGTGATACTATCAAAAGACCCTACAACAAACTTTCAAGAAAAAATAAAAAATGCAATTAGAGACAGTAAAAGTGAAATATTTAATAATCAATATAATAAAAAACAATTAGTGTCAATGAACCCAAAAACACCTAAATTATATGGTCTTATAAAAATCCATAAACAAGAAAAACCCATTAGACCAGTAGTTTCATCTTGTAGTTCCCCGTCATTTAAATTAGCAACAAAAATTAGTGATGTCATAAATCAAACAAATATTTTTCAACCTAAATACACCATTAAAAATTCCCAACAATTAATAGAACAGTTAAAAGATATTAAATTTCCAAGTAATGCTAAATTGGTATCCTTTGATATTGTTAACTTATTCACTAATATTCCCATTGATGAAAGCAAACAAATAATTAGTGATATATTGAATAAATCAGATTTAACTGATGACTTGAAAAATGATCTAACACGGTTAATTAACATTTGTTTAAATCAAAATTATTTTCAGTTTAATAATGTAACTTATCAACAAAAAGAAGGTCTACCTATGGGTGCTCCTACAAGTCCATTTTTTGCGGATATTTTCATGGACAATTTAGAAAAAATAATATTTCACAGTAATTCACCACTTCTTAAATATGTTTCGCTGTGGAAAAGATACGTAGACGATGTTCTTTGTGTATGGTTAGGTACTCTTAGACAACTTCAGTCATTTTTGAAACATATTAATTCTTTCCATCCAAATATTCAGTTCACAGTAGAAATAGAGGAAAAATCAACATTAAACTTTTTAGACCTAACATTAACATTAAAAGATAGTAAAATAGACTTCAACATCTATAGAAAACCTACATATACTGATATAGTAATTCATAATTCATCAAATCATCCCATTTCTCATAAACACGCGGCATTTCATTCAATGGTCCATAGGCTAATATCCGTTCCACTGTCAAATAAAAACTTTCAGACAGAATTAAATACGATAAAACAAATCGCTCAAAACAACGGTTATGCACCGCAATTGATTGATAGTATTTTAAACAAAAAACAAAAATATATAACAACCAAAAAATTTTTATACAGTCAACCAAATGTTAATGAAAAAACCTACCGTAGAATTTTATACATTAATAATTTGTCGAACTATATTTCAAAGCAACTACCGTCTAATATTTTACCAGCTTTTTATACAAATAATTCTTTAGGAAAATATTTAATAAATTCAAAAGATAAAGTAGACAAAATTAGTCAATCGGGAGTATACAAATTAACATGCAGTGAATGCACAGCTTTCTACATAGGTAAAACAGGGAGAAACTTTGAGACGCGTATAAAGGAACATATGCGATGTTTAAAGAGCAATAACTTTTCAGAATTTGCGGATCACCTTATAGAAAATAGTCACAGTTTCGATAGTAGTACTGGGGTTCAAATTTTGCATATACATAAACAGGGTCACAGACTAGATAATTTAGAATCATTAGAAATAAGAAAAGCAATAAATAAAGGTGAAAACATAATAAATAATCAGATTTTAACTAATAGTCCGCTCATCAATATGTTCCCGTTAGAAATATTGACTCCGCCCCCGTTACTACCTCCCTCATCCCCTCCACTTCCACCACCCACCATTAGTTCCACCGACCGCAACATACATAATACATAGAGAGTTAGTTGTTATCCGTCCTGACGAAGAAACGGTACGTTTCGAAACCGGTCGAATATAAAAAACTCAATCGTGGTCTCAACAAAGATATTTGTGTTTTTTAATAAAGTATTTAGTTAACGCGGCCTGTGATAGAGTAACACGTACCTCTTACCTACAATGTAATAAATAAATATATAGGTTCCATCTTGAATGGCTGGCTTTCATTTAAGTGGCGTGCTGTAGTATAATTGTGTTCCTCATTGAGGTGTCGCTTGGGTGACCAATGAAGCATAAATAACTTGAAGCGATAAATATCTCGTAGGAAACAAAGAAACCACCCACCGCCTGGTGTGATCCCTCCACAAACGACAAATGTGGGGTGTATTATATATAGTAGGTACCTATATATTATACTAACTATAATATTATATAGGTATCACAGGGTGAACTATTAATACGATACGTAGGTACAGAACTTGACTTATGAATATGAATGGTTCCGAATGCTACCGTGACCACTAAGTGCAATACCTGAATAACAATTAATGACTAAACATTTTTAAATCTTGATACATCTGTATCAAATATGATATCGAATCACTAAAATAATATTAGGTCCTTACATATGAAATTGGCGTTTTGTATGGGAGGAACATAAAGTCGATTTTTTTTTTAATATAATATATTTATTTAATCAAAGTATGTACCATTGCTATCTATACACTTTTGCCATCTCATAGGTAGTTCATCGATCCCTTTACTAAAAAAACCATTCGGACGGGAATCAATAAAATCTTTGAAGGCGGTTTGGACTGCCCCATCGGAGATGAATTTTTTCCCTTGCAAGAAGTTATCCAAATTTCGAAAAAAATGGTAATCTGTTGGGGCAAGGTCCGAAGAGTACGATGGATGTCTTAGACATTCCAATTGAAGCTCCTCTAATTTGGTAGCCGTCTGTTGTGCAGTGTGTGATCTAGCGTTATCATGAAGCAGCAGTGGCCTAGAGCGATTAACCAGCCTCGGTTGTTTATCAGCTAGCTTTTCCATCATGGTTTGCAGTTCCTGACAATAGACATCTGCCGTAATCGTCTGGCCAGATTTAAGAAAGCTGTAGTGAATGACACCAGCACTAGTCCACCAAACGCTCACAAGAAACCCTTTTTGAGTCAATTTTCGCTTAGGGCATGGTTTGGCTGGTTCGGCAGGGTTCAGCCATTGCGATGAGCGCTTCCGATTATCGTACAGGATCCACTTTTCATCACAGGTAATGATTCGATTTAAAATCCCTTCATTATTGTGCCGGTTGAGTAATGCAACGCATCAGTCGCCGCATGTTATACTTTGTTGATTTGCTTCACTCAATTCGTGAGGTACCCACCTTTCAAGCTTTTTCACCTTCCCAATTTGCTTCAAGTGGATTAAAACAGTTTTATCGCTAACAATGCAGCTTGCAGCTAACTTGGACGTGGTTTGCGATGGATCCGCTTCCACAATAGCCTTAAATTCTTCGTTATCAACTTTGGTCACCGGTCGTCCACGGAGCTTGTTCTGGAGGTCGAAATTTCCAGAACGAAAACGTTGAAACCAAAAACGCACTGTTTTCTTTTGCGGCACCGTCGCCATACACATCATTAATCCTTCGAGCCGTTTCTGCAGCACTGGTGCCACGGTGGAACTCGTACTCGTAAATAACGCGATATTTCAAGTTTTCCATTTTGTAATCTGAGTGACGCAAAGAAAAAAACAATTGAGGAAAAAACAAATGAATTATAATTTTCGAAACAAAAATACATGAGTAAATAGCTGTACAAATTTGAATTTGAAATTCCTAACCAAAGAGAAGATATTTGAGATCAAAGTTGTCAGTACGGAAAAACGCCAATTTCATAATTATTTTTAATATAATGTAAAGTGAATTTGATAAGTATTACTTGGTGACCGTGTGAAACAATTCATATATTGATCAAATTAACGTTGGTCTTTGGTCATACCTAATATAAAATGCAGTTAATTATTGCATTGATTAAAACACTTCATTGCATCCTGCTCAAGAATAACAAAAGTATTTATCAAAATCAACCACAAACTTTTAGCCTTCACTGTTTAGCTGCGAGTAGTTTCAAAACGTTTGTGTATCTTGGATATCGTTTTTTTTTTACTATAGGTTAATGTGTAGTGTAATTTTACAATCTTTTTAGTGTATTTTTATTGTAAAGTTTGTATTGAAAGTAATATTATCATTTTTTTAGGGATTGTCAGATTTTATTAGTCAGTTTAAAGTTTTTTTATTATCCACTTATCTTAAATATAATTTATTATTACTTTAGGTAGTAACAAATCGGTTTTGTATTAGCCGATATACGAATAATAATCGTTTGAAAGTAGTTCAGTTTTGTAAAAAAAAATACGTAGGAAGTTGTTTCTATTCATTTTTTCCTCTTTAAATGCAAATGTGTGAGACCTCATAATATTTTATTTGATCGTTGCTGCTATTTTAATCGAAAATGCTTACGCCAATGATGATTTAAAGGTACGAATCAATTGATTTTATTTATATACAAATTTTACTAAACTATTCATATCACAAATGTACAAAAGTAACATTTTATCATAAAAATCGAGGTTAAAAATATCTAAACGAAATTCTGGTTCTTGAATCAAAATATTTTTCTTAATGTATGCTACGCTTGTCTATTTTAGCAGACGTGCATGTCTTGCTTATTTATTTATTTATATAGAAATTCAACAGTTTACAGTTAGTAAATTATTATACCTATCTGCATACAAAATAAATCATAAGGCTGTTGATTTAAATTTTGTGAATACAAAAATAAATTCAATATACCAACTTACTAATTAAAATAAAAATACTTCATATTAATTACTATAGTTGATGATATATAAATAATGGAAAACGTTACATAAAAATTCAAGATTTGGTATATAAATACTATTGGTTTTTTGTCTTTTATTCTAATTCCTTATAATAGGCGTGATGACAGTAAGAAAAAATCATTGAAATTATGATTTTATTAGATAAAATATGTTATAAAGATTTGAAAAAATATATTTATTTTCATTTTAAAAGAGCGAATAATATTAATATTATTAAAATAAAAATACAAAATATGTTTGTCCGCCATTTTATGTGAAACACCAATCAGAGCGCATGACGTCACCATATTGTCACTGTCAATTGTGTTTGTTACTGTCAACTGTTGTGTTGTTCGAAATGGCTATTTTTTTCATAACAAGCTATATGGAATATGCTGCTTATTTTTAACATGCTATTTTTATTTATTGATTTATTTGGTTTATTTGGGACAATAAACCAAATAATATCGCTATCCGCTCTATTGAATCGTTGACGCATCTGTTATAACACGCACCGAGTATTGTAACGTGGTGGAGAATATTTAACGTTTCAGAAATAAATAACTTGGTGGCTTTCATTGCTTGATTATAAAATAAAATGATGTAATTATATTGTTTGTGGGAGTTGTACAGTGTTACATGAGGTTGAAATGGAAATACACAATGTATTATGATGAATTTAATATACATATGGGATAACTGTTATGATTCATATACATATTATGATTAATATATTAAAATATGTAATAGGTGTGATGACTGTAAGAAAAAAATCATTGAAATTATGATTTTAAAAAATAAAATAGGTTATAAAGATTTAAAAAATGTTTTTTTTTTAATTTATAGGAGTGAATAATAATAATATTATAAATATAAAAATACAAAATGTGTTAGTCCGCCATTTTATGAGAAAAAACAATCAGAGCGCACGACGTCATAGTATGGTCGCGTCAATTCTTCTGATAGTCTTCAATACAATATACGCATTAATTGTCGGTCTGGACTATGTTTATTTTGGTGTTATCGATATATTAATATTTTAATTAGATACTTAAAACTAAAACAAATTAAATATAAATGGAACAAGTATTCATCAAAGCAAATAGTTTCAATTTACCTAGATACTCGCCTACATATCGGGGGACACTATGGGCCGGTATTACAGTGTCAGTTTAAGAGCTAAACTCAAGTTTTACAAAAATATAGCGTATTACAGTGTCCGTTTAGACCTAATCTTCCCTCAAATACGTCACTAAAACGACAAATATTTAACTCAACGTTTCTGGCAGATTAAGTACTTAACTGTGAGTCAACTGTCATTTGCTAGGCAACTCGTGTAGTTTCAGTTTCTATCACTAGAGGCGTTAGGCAACGTGTGTAGTTTCAGTGTTGTATCGAAGGTGGCGCCACACAACAAAACAAACTGACAGCCGTATTGAAACGAACACGGGCATTTAAAAGCATTATTTTGGTGAAAAAAATTAAATTTACCATGTTGGATAATAAAACAATGGTATTTAAAGTCGTAGCGTCCCGTTTTGTATTTCGTATTATTTGAGGTTATTTAAATTTGACAGATAATAACCACAGAAAAAGTGAAATATGTCTATAATTGAAGATTTAGTAACTGACATGTCATATTGCACTGTAATACGGAAATGGATTCAATCTCCCCTTAACATTAATCTTGAGTTTGGCAAACTCAATGAGTTGAGGGCCGACTGTAATATCGGGCCTATGTTAATTGTATTTTGTATGTAACTTAGTTTTTATTGAATAAATAAATAAATAATGAACGCTCGCAACGTATGGTAAACTAATTTAGTTTTAGTATTCTACAATTTTGTCACGCGATGGTGAGCTGACGAACGTTCGACATGTTATGATGCTGGTCACTGCCAAACTAAACTAGCAAGCTATATTTTTTTCATGCAATGAAGCGATTTGCGAAACGACGGCGATTACGCGAAGCATGCGTTTTAAAACATCGTTACAATTTTAGCAGCATACGAATTATTACATAGCGCTCGTTATTTGTATTGTGTTCATAACAAGCTATATTTATCTGCTATCGTTATTTTTAGCAATAGCAGCCATAGTAGTTATTTTTCTGCCTGTCTTAACTACTCTTAACTAGAATGGAACTTTTGATGGTCGGATATTTCTTTGCGTCGAACAAAGACTTTTGTTCATCAGAATTTCGAAACGTAAAAACTTAATAATAAGTACATATAAGTACTTTATTTATCTGTAATTTAAATACAACTTACATCTCGAAAATCGATAAAATATGCTCCTTCTTCTCTCTACATTATGTGTTCATAAGCTAAAAACATACGCGGGAAACTTATGATGGCCTATTTTGACGTTTGGACATTAATGAAGTTCTTTATATGCTTATTGCCTAAATAATGGTAAATATTATATTATTGAGAGCTAAAAGTGGGGGAACAAATACTGTACTTCATTGTAAACGCGTACTTAATAAAATTCACTTGTGTCTCGCCGTGCGAAATTTAATCACTTATTTCTCTTTTTTTTCGCGTGGGACGAAAACAAATACCTCAGTAGGTGTTTTTTTCGTCGTGTTTGTACATTTAGGGACCGCACAACACTTATGCACTTTTGAATTGATTATAAATACACAAATCGTCTTAGAACACATATATTACATATAGTAGTGATATGCAGTTTACGATACCATGACGTCACCGTCAGGGTCGGCAGCCGCCATGATACTACAAGCTTTTTTTGGCATAAATGTCAAATTTGATTTTAAAATGGCGATTTTTGCTACTAAACCTTTATTTTATGTAGAAATGTATATATATTTGAAAACAGTGAATGCGTAAAAACATCGTGAGATAGTTTTTCAAAATTAGTCATCATGCCTATTCCCTAATATGATCATTCCAAACATTCATTGCCTGGCTGCTATCTCTAACTGCACTTAAAGCGACTGTTTTGAGTGTTTTATTCTAATTTATCAACAGTCACATTCGATGCAGAAATCTTACCATAGAAGGTATTCATAATCATCGATAGCCAATGTAAGTAAAATACCTATAGAAATTGTATTGAACATCACGAGAATAATAGAAAATGAACTATAACTAGTTTGGTTTCTTTAGACGTATATTGAAATCAATATGCTGTATTGCACGTCTAGTACATCCCCAATTATAGCTTCCATGTATTTAGAGGATGCATAATCTTTTAAAGAGCTTCCGTTGATGCATTTATAAGTCTCTTTGTCCTTTTGATTTTCCCTAAAACGGCAACAGAGCCGAGCCTAGGCGGACGTCGGCGTGTCTCGTTCACTCTCCCGTTAACCGAGCCGTGTCTCTTCCTTCCAGACGGTCTCAGACTCAGGTCTGCCCTGCCCTCCGACATCTTCCCACTCCCGTTGGAGGCTTTGATGACGAAGTATTTTTTATGCTCTTCAAAAGAACGAAATGGAAAAAAAAATCGTCTGAGAGGTTTCTGGCATACTGCATAATCTCACGGCGCAGGAGACGAAACAGACGAGAGTGTATTGTGTGAGGGTGGTGATTTCAACCATATCACACCTCGGTCCGCTATCCAAGTTTTTTTCGTTTATTATTTTTCAGAGAATATACAAGTATGTATGTCTTACAAGTACCTACTTACTTACTGTATAATATTAATTTAACATGTAGATGATAATACGTTGCGACTTATGATGTTGTTCGTCTCGCATATCTTTTCTGAAAAAGCACTGAAAAATTTCCCAACGGAAATCACGAAACCACGTATGTTAGCCATGCGGAAGAAACCTTTTATACACATTAGCGGTACTAGAAAAAAATCATTTAACAGTAAACCAGCCGATGACAGGTCGTAAGCCCTGTAGGTGCCTGATTCCCTGGTTCTTCTATAATATCCCAACTTCGTCTCTATTGAGATGTTATTGTCAGTAAAAATATCATTTAACATTACCTAGTAACAGTGTTAATACTTTTATAGATAGGTACTACGTAGAAATACTATTATAAGCGATAATAGATTTGTAAAATCTGGGGGGCAAGTCTAGTCAAACCGGCGAAATCAAAACCCTCGTGATTACCCATATCATGGATATAATTATCATATGGAGTTCTATGACATCTAAAGATAATATATAACTCAATATAATAATTATATCCATGATAATCACGAGGGTTTTGATTTCGCCGGTTAAACCAGACTTGCCCCCCTGATTTTACCGGGAATTTTTTTTGGATGTAAAAAACAGTTATTACTAAAATTTTAAAGATATGATATACTTACTGTAAAAAATATGTGTATTACTAAATGTAGGTGACATTTTTATTTTATTGTAAATGCTTCTTTGCACTTTGTGAAGTAGCACGTTCACCGCTTCGTAATCATTCATTTAACAATCATTCTATATTACATATATTTAGTCGTTGTTTCCAGGAATAATAAGAAATACTTCCGTGAAAAAATATTTTTATTTTTCCATTGAGGAGAATATTCATACGACTTTAACAATACTACACGATTACTATTTTGGATTGAAATAATGAATTGCATTTGAAATAAGTGCTTATTTGATTCAATAACCTATGGTTAATGTTTGCGGACGTCTCATTGTAGCTTTTAATCTGAACTAATATTTTAATCTGACCCCTACCCCAGTGTTGTGTGTATCTGGTCTGAGGCCTCGTTGCTCGGCGGGGTTGGATTTTCGACAAAATCCCGTCAGCCTTTCTCCATTCACAATGTTTTGGAGCGGATCTTATCGACATCTCTTTGTTCGTCGTTTTCTACTGTGAATGAAATCATTTTTTAAGACTACGTTTCAAAATTATTATTCATAAAAAGAGCGAATGTAGCTTTTTCATTTTTTTGTATTAATTTTTTTTATTATTAAATTATTTTGAATTATGGAGTGATGGTCTGGTACACTCCATTGTTCCACGGAATTTATTCACAAAGAAAAATATCTTTCTTTATAATTTCCTTATTTCAAATTATTAACGCCGACAGCCACGCAATCGCATTATTATCTAAGTATTATTAAATTTTAATAATACGACATATTTCAGATTTTTCGCTCATTTCCTCGCGTATGTGTCGTTATTTATCTAATTTATTACAGATTTTTCGCTCATTTCCTCGCGTATGTGTCGTTATTTATCTAATTTTTTACAGATTTTTCACTCATTTCCTCGCGTATGTGTCGTTATTTATTTAATTTATTACAGATTTTTCGCTCATTTCCTCGCGTGTCGTTATTTATCTAATTTATTACAGTTTTTTCGCCTATTTCCTCATCTATTTGAGTCGTTATTTATTCAATTTTTACATATTTTTCACTGCTTTCCTCGCGTATTTTGTTTATGAGACGTTATGTATCCAATTTAGCACAGATTTTTCGGTCATTTCATCGCCGGCGTATATGAGTTGTTATTTATCAAATTTACCACATTTTTTTCTTTCTTTTCGTTAAGATAATACCGTCGTCGAATAAGGCTAATATTTATTTCAATTTCAAATAAAATGTTTCAGACCTATCGCACACGTTCGTTCATTTTTTTAATAATAATTTAGTACAAGTCTGTCCTGGGGAGGGAGCGGTCAGCTCCGAAAACTGGTTAGACACCAAGTATTCACAGTGGTTAAAACAAAATATATTTGTACCAAATTTCAATTTGCGAAAATATTTAAAATGTGCCACAAAGTTATAGCAACGTATGAAGAAATTGTTTCAGACCAATTAGAATCCGTTTAACCTGCATTGTTAATAATATTTTAGTTCTTTATATTGTTTTTTAATATTGTATTGTCTTTTTTTTAGAATTCATCGAATTTCCAATAAAGATTTCTATCAAATTTACTTTAATCTTCCAATTTAATTATAGGTATTATGTTTCCAATATTTATTCGGGACTCGAGAAACATTATAGACAGAAAGTACTTATACTTACTTAATACAGCACACTCTTGTTTGTTTGAAACACAAGCCAATATACATACCTGACAGATTGGCTAGATTTGAAATCGATTTTGTGAAAACCTTATTACCGAACTGAAGTGGATATAATTTGTCGCTAATAACTTGTTACTGATGAATTATTTGTCAAATATTTTACCTTAATTTGGAAATATTTCACTTGAATGTAGAAGTTTGGCTGTAATTGAATTGACGTCAGATAGGCGGGATATAATATTATGTACGTAGGTACATGTACTGTACAGTACATACACTACACATACATATATACATAGGTACCCACACTATACTACCTGACAAATAATTATATATCGCGCTTGACAATATGTCCCAAATTAAATGTTTCGATTTACATAAATGAAGTTCTAGGAAAACCATTCATGTGTAATTGCTAACATGAGATACGAGCCAAATGAAGACCTACACAATAAATTCGAGGTACACGCCATTTTGTTATTTCATTTTCTGACGGATCTCATCAGATGCCTTCCCACCTTCCCACCTTCCCAATGAGATAGACAGGCTTCATATTTTCTTTGTTTTAAAATAACTCTTACCTACTATAATATACGGCGATTTGCTCCCTGTAACTTTTCTTGTTTATCGGCTAAGATGGAAATTATTACAAGCGATAGATTTTTATAGGCCTAAACAGCGAATGTAGGAAAAACAAGTCGTGATGGCGTACAAATACATTATTATGGAGGCCTATAGGCTCTTGAGTTTTAAGATACCTATATAATATGATTTATGTTGCATTGAGGAAGTATACTTTGCACAATAATTCATTCATTCATTCATACTGCACAAAAATATTTGATTTCAAAGATTGTCAATCCAAAAATTATTGGATTGACAATCTTTGAAATCAAATATTTCTATGATAGCATGTATGTATATGCCACAGAGTAAGGAAATAGAGTTTTTATAAGCTACGACTTTAGTCCAGGGGATTGCTACAAAAAGTGAGGTGGAACGGGAGCAGGTATTCCAAACGCATTCAATGTTTAAATATAAATTGGATATTAATGACACATTTATCTAGCAGTGAAAGCATTTGCTTTTCGAAATTCAAATCCCTTTGTTAAGAACGTGTACTTTTAATATTAGTGCTAAGTACTGTTTTAATTTTCATTCCGAACCATTTGAAAAATATTCAATAATTTGGATTTAATGGTTTATTGTTTGGTACATATTCTTCAACATACTAACATAACACTATACATACTAACGCCATCGACAGTTGGATCTCATGTGTTACATGCAACTAGTGAGATATAAAATTTGTCAAAAAAATATCAGAGAATCTTTGGTTCAGTTCTTTTTGAGTTTATTTATTAGTTGTGTATATTTTATTTTATTATTATGTAAATTTGGGTAGGTACCTATGTAATAAATCTTTCCTGGCAATTCTGATTATTTTATTACATGTAATTATTACTGTAATAGTTTATGTGTTAAAATATATAACATTATTAAATTATATTTCTATATGTACGTGACCGGCTCGTTTCATTCAACTCACTATGTGTGCACGCAATAAAAATTATTGTTTCAAATTATAATAAATAATAATTAGTACCTATACTCGTATAGGTACATACTTGCTCTTTTTGTATTGTATTTTTTTATTTATTATTGCTCGATGAGCATGCGATGTTAATAGATTCCGGGTAGGGTTACAGTTTACATACAATATGCGTTGTCTTCGTTACTCAACTTTGACAACAAAAAGGAATTTCCGTTTTGTGAAGATGGTCATGTCATGATTTTCTGTATCGTTAGCTTTAATACTATAAGATGAGATCTAAGGATATTAATTTGATTGAACACATCTAGCGGCCGCATACTGGGCCTCTGATGGCGACAACTAATCGCGACCACTAGTGGTCCAGTCAATACATTATCCTAAAATGTATGAAAAATTTTGTCCACAACTTGTGGCGGCCGCTATTTTCTTTGCTGTTCCACATTTTTTATATTTTTGCACTTTTTTGTACGTTTTCAAATTGTTATCTTGTTATTCAGCTCGGTTTTTTATTTCATTGGTGTGTATTTTATCATAAACCGTTTCTGGATTTATTCGAATCACAATTATTTAAAGTGTATAATGCTCTGAGAAACAAATATTTAACATAATTCCGTTGAAAAATGTCTCAATATTTGTATTCTGCTTTTTCAAGTGATTATGGAATGAGTTTGCATAAAAAAGAACTTAGGTCCGAATGCAGAGTCCTACCTAAATACTAAATTCTAAATACTAACCATGTTTTCATCAGTCGCTCACTTAAATTAGGAGATCACGTGGTTTCCTAACTGGAGGATGCTACTACGTTTTTCTATGAGAATTGCAATTGCAGAGACATAAATCTAAATACTTAGCACATGCGCATCCGCGTAAACTAACATTTGCGAATTGTCAAAAAGTAAGGTTAATAGCGAGGAACCTTACGAGTGGTTTAATACTGAAATACGAGATTTTTTCGGTGGATGATGATTTTATTGGCTTCGTTGAATATGTATTTGGAATTTTGTCAAATCAAATACCAAACAGAGTATTCAGCGATCCATACGAGATGCCGAAAATTCGGTGGAATTTAAATAAAATCGTGACATCGAGCTGTTAGTGTGAAGTTGGTTACATATGTTTGTGTTGTTATAGCAAAAAAAAACACTTTAAACGTCAAAGAAAAGAGATAGATAGCTTTCTAAGCCCATAGAAAGCTATCTATCTCTTTTCTTCATACACAGAAATGTGAAATTCTACGCCATCGACCTTAAGTTTGGTATTTAGTTAGGGATGTCTCTGCCACGCAATTGTTAACTTAGGAATACTAAATATTCCAGTGAGGTTGGGATTTAGTATTTAGGTACCTAGGACTCTGCATTCGGGTCTTAAACTCAAAATCAATTTGAAATCTAAAAACCATGGCATTTATATTTATTTGCATTAAATTTATGAATCTATTTAATTTTGTTTTACTACCAAAGAGTAAATGAACTTATCAAGTAATGACGCTACCTAAATTGTTCGTTACAATACACAATACCCGCCTTTTTTGTCTGATTAATTCGAGCTTCTGAGCCTCGTCAAATTTCCTTAATATAATAATTATTATTAGAGGTAGGTGAATGAAGGTGAGTTGAGCAAGGTGGGGACTGTACCTCCTCTTTCTCTTTCCGAACATCGCTGCCATAATAATCCCCATGGCTAAATCTCTACCCTGTATGTAGGACGGTACCGTGGCGGGTAATTTAATATAATATTTTTTAATATTCCCTCTAATAAGGAAAAGTGAAATATTTATCAACTCGTGCTAAGCTTGAATATTAAATTGCCGAGCCTAAATTTATGGCTCATTAAGGAGGTTACGGCAAAAACCAATCACTCGTGTTGATTCAATTGAAACTGGCGGAACATTTGTAATATTCCAATATCTTTTTATATTTTTTATTTATTTATCTTTTCGTAACAATAGTTATCTAGTATTTATTTTCAAATTGTCCGCAATTTTTTACGAAACTATTTTAAATTAGGTAATAAATTGTTTTTGTTTTAAAGAAACCTCAATCAAAGTGTTTTGTTTTATTTAATCTCTTAAAAAGCTTTTCTCACCGTAGTTTTTTACTCCTCACTAACCCATGGGGATGTAGTGGGGAGTTATGATTTCGCAATTTTTAGGCTATTTTTTTTCAGATTATCAACTAGTATCATACTGAGATTTTATTCTGAAAGTTTCATCACAATGTGTCTGTGTGTGTGCCATGTGCTATGTCAAATATTTCAAAGTAACCCCAAGCTCAGGAAACTTAAAATTTGATTTTTTTATTTTCAAATAGGTAAAAAGGCACATCACTGTCATAAAATATCAACTTTTCATAATAAAATATTTAAATAAAAAAAATAATTAAACAAACTCATTTCATGAAAATGCTGAATATTTTCCGTACAAAATATGAATAGGTAATACTTTATAGAATGAATCGTTAGTGAGGAGTTATTTGTTAGTGGCCACAACCCACTCATTTTTTTAAAATCAAATACATCTACTTTCAAATATGTAATTTTCCTTTATACGGAACAATTTATTGTTTCTGCTGTCCAGGGCCTTATCAATTGTGGAATTAGTAGATCAGTAGATCAATAAATTGTGGATATCAGTTTATTTAATCTTAAAAGCCCAATGTTGACCGTACCTATCAATAGGTACCGTCAACATTGACAAAATTAAAAACCTTTTTCACCATTTTCATTAAATACACCATTTTTGGGACAACTTAACTGTTTTTATGAATCAATCAATCTTCTTAGCAATTATCCGGGTCCTATTCCTTCGTTTTGCTCTGTCCTGGGCTTCATCCTCGGTGATTATTATTTTTTAAGCATTATTAGTTTATAGAGAGTTATAAAACAAACAATGTTGCATTGCTTTATTAGTGGACAAGTGAAAACTTCATGCATTATTCAAGTACAAAAAATTATAAATTTACGAGTGCATGAAAAAACACTAAAATAAGAAAGCTGAATAAATCAAAGTACTACGAAAGATAGGAGACAGCATAAACGCGCTGATAGTTCAGACTTTGTGCGGTAAAACACAATTGCTAAACGAATATTTTATTATTGCATATGCGCAAACATTGGATCCCTGTCGGGAGTCAAAGATATTTTTTAACAGATTTTTAATTATCTCAATAGAGACGAAGTTGGAATATTTACTGTAGGAGAACTGGGAAATCAAAGGCACCTATGAAAAATATAAGGCACCTTTGGGAAATCGGCCGATGACAGGTCGTAAGCCCTGTAGGTGCCTTGATTTCCCGGTTCTACAGTAAATATTCCAACTTCGTCCCTATTAAATCTGTTAAAGATGTCGATTGCATGTATTAAAGAATGTGCAGGCACGGTACACAAAAGCATTCTGAGTGTAGTCATTTTTACACTTAGGAATATAAAGTTTTTTATTTATTTTTTATTTTTTTTTATTTATTATACAATAAATACGTTTACAAATATTTGGTTACATATATCAACATATTAATATTTCCTTTCCTAATTTAAGCTAGAAGCTTGTGTTTAGGAAAAAAAAAAGTGTTTGTATATCTGTTTGTTCTGCTCGGACAGTGAAATAAAAAAAATTGAACAAGTCTGGGGAATACACAAAATTATTTGCTAATTTAAACAAATATGTATATAATATCAATTGATGTCCCGCGGTTCGGCAAAGTAACTCAACAGATCAGTCGTCCTCAGGCCAAGGAGGAAGAAAAATATGATTTTCAATGAGTAGTAGAGTAAGTTGGTAGTCGTTTAACCGAAAACCAGTTTAAGGTGTTATTTTGTTGTATGTTCAAAAATAGTTTTCTTTATAAATATTCATCCCCAATACAATGACTCCTGAAAGCGGTCGAGTAAAAACATTTCCGTGTTTTTTGAGATATTTCTAGCCTCTTTCTAATATGGGTCTTATCATTGTACCTACATTATTATTATTATCGTTAAGACTTTCTTAAAAATCGATTAAAATATGTATAAACCAAGTTTTTTGTAATGTGTTTATTCAATTATTTAAGTACCTACCCTATTTATTTGTTTTCCGTACAAATAACATTGTAGGTTATGCATATTACAATCTCCGGAAAATTAGCAAGCACTATTGTATTCAAAATATAATAACACTATTATTTATTAGGGGTATTTATAATATGCAATTTCAATAATTGCGTTTGTGGAGTAGACGAAGAAATGCCATTTCTTACCGAAAAGTAGGTATCTAGTTATTGAAAAAATATATAAATCGTATACACGTAGTATTAATGTTGCATCTAAGTATGCTAGCTGTGTCTAGTGAAAGCGCTTATTAAATTTATACTTGTGGATTATTTATTTGTTTTTGTATAATTTTCATAGTTTATATTTTAATCCTGATTCTACTCACAATACAAGCATATAAAAAAATAAATGAGCTATCCATGGTGTGTTTGCAAATTTGATAACGATCTCTGGCAATTTATTGGAGTAGCGTCTAGCCCCTGAGTTTCTTTTCTGCATTCTTAGGTTAGGTTTAAGTTTGTGTATAATAATAATAGCGACTCGCGTGAGCGAGTTGCTTTTTAAATTGAATTATAAATTATTATAAATTAAATATATAATATTCTTTTAATTTTTCGCATTTAATATAAAATTTCACAGCTCATTTGACTTAATACTACGAGATCTCAACCAATCAGAGAGCCAACCGGAAACAGAATGCAAACGGGTAGATTCAGATTGTAGACTCTAGTATTTATTGGTCATCAATCTTCCCAACCTCTGATTGTCATGTATTTTTTTGTTACAACTTTTCATTCGATGGATGACAAATTGATATTTTATTTTGTCTCTGCAAACTACAATAGGATCTTTTGCTATCGACGAGACCTTGTTAAACTCTATTTTTCTTTCAATACTTGGGTCAAAAGCCTTGATTAAATTCTAGTCTCTATAGATAAGACATTATAGTAGGTATGTTATCTAATGCCCTATATTTCTAAATATACCTACTATGAAATCCGAAGGTAATCGTCAAAATTGAATTGTTGAATTATTGTCGATTCAGATATGTAATTTGTTCATTACAGTCATTGTCTTTATTGATGCAATAATTAGGTGATTGAAATCAATATTATACGCATATATATAGATTATAAAGCATGTTTCGTGCTTCATTTTATAAAGAGATGCACACCCCCTCACACCTGTCGCTGGTTACCCCACATTGTGGGATATGCCGTGATGGTATGAATCAATGAATATTATTGAAATATATTCAAGTAGGTGATTATTAAATAAATATTTAAAAAATAGATACACCTACCTACTTGAATAATAATTCAAGGAGGTATGTCTATTTTTTAAATATTTTTTAATTAACAAGTTGATGGTCATTTGAATTAAAAACACTGGTTAGTTGGAAGAAATTGCCATACGGCAATAAGCTCGCCACTTGCGCAGGGTGCAAGGAAGTGTTCATTATTATTATTATAAATAAATTAAATTTATTTACTACGCATGATATTTATTTTTGTACCATTATCGTGACTTTGTTTTTCATTAGATATATAAGATTATGAATTGACCTTAAAAAATCATTACTATAAAATAATAAGAACTATTCTTTGGTTTTACAGATGTTTGTAAGTTATTTTGACTCCATCTATTTTATTTTCCTGTCTTTTCAAGTTATGTACCTAATCATGTTAAATAATAACTGTCGGGTCATGACAATGACATTATTATGCAGATAAATAGGTTATGATAATATCTAGTCTGTCTATAGGTAGACAATTGGCAGGTATTGACGTCCTACAATCTGTTATTGATTACCTAGATGATATTTATTAAATAATATGGAGTTTGTTTAACGTGTAGGTACCTGTTAAAGGAGGAAATATTTTGCTTGGATACGCCGCCGTTCCCAGAATTTTGGGAATTGGAATTTTCTATATCCCCGGGAAATGGAGGCTGGTGTAGGGCACTGACCTGAGAATCTTTTTAAAGCTCAGTAGAGGTCTATGACCCTTGGACGAAAATAATATATAATAAAATTTGCTCGATCCAATTTACAAGTCTAAAAGGTTGTATGTGTTGTGTTTCAACACCCCCTCTCCTAATGTGAGGTTTAACATCATAATATTTTTTTAAGAAATGCGTTTCTATTTTATTTAGTAATATAATTTCAGTCACATTTATATTTGAAAATTTTAAAGCATTGTGAAAAATTGTTTTTAATAATACAAAAAGTCACGTCCTCTTTAAAAAGTATATTTTTTTATTGTGACTTATTTTTATTACTTGAGTTAGGTATTTGTTATGTCCAATGGGTAAATTGGTTCAAAACGTCCAAAGGAATAGTTACTCAATATTAAAGAAAAATTTTACACACCAATTGTTTATGTATGTATATTTCATTTACATGTAAAAAAATACAATTTCTTACATCTAGTATAAAGAAAAAAAATATACAAATTGAATAAAAAAACAAATTTTCATCGTATGACTTATATAAAAATAAGAAACAAATTACATAAAAAAGAACTTAAATCAAAGAACATAAAAAAAACAAGAATCACATAATTTAAAACTTTTCAGCATCTAGGACATAATTGTTGATGTTAATATGCTATTTATTCACAATTATTAAACTCCTCGTTCAAAAGAATGTCCGATTGGGTGTGATTTTAAGAGTCGACGATAAATCATGAAAGGAGTTTAAATTCGAAATTCAAATGAAAATTAATAATAATAAACACTTCCTTGTACCCTGCGCAAGTAGCGAGTTTATTGCCATATGGCAATTCTTCCAACTAACCAATGTTTCCGGACCAAAGAAGCAATATTTGCAAGAGAAATTGATTTAAATAAATTTCTCCTCTGCTGTGGATCGAACCCTTAATACATAAATTAATACTTTCATATTAAATATATGGCAATATTTTATATTTTTTAATTCTTATGTGAAATTTATATATACATATGAAGTATTTTATTAGAGATTATCCCGAATACATTAACATACATACCGTCACGCCGTTTCCCTATTTGGGGTAGGCGGAGAGAACCGAACACCAGACACTTATATGTTGACATATATGTCTTGCCTCATTTACATCCATGCATCGCGTCATATACGTGCTCTCCTATTATTCTGACTTCATATATTACTATCTTTTAAAATCTCATTTATAGATATACATTTATGATGCTGTTCATCTTGAAATAATACTAAGTTTAGTTTGTCGTATTTTTATATTTTTTTATAACATATTAACGTTGAAATAATACAATTATTTATTTTTTTATTTTTTTTATTTTGGATATCCAGTACAGTAGAGCATAATGATATTAAAAACAATGAAAAAAAAACAAGTAAATGTAGACTACGGTACATAGTAATAGGACATCATATCAAGTACCTAATTTTAAAAGCTTAACATACAATTTACGAAAAATGAGAAAAAACAAAATTATAGGAACACACCTGAAACATACAAGGAATAGTACAGAGAGGATTATATTCTAGAATCATAACATGGGATTCTAACTTACTTAAGGATCAACGAAGAAGGTGTTGCAACCATTATGGTGACACATACATATACTCATGTATATACTAGAGAGTGGAATTTTGAGTTATGTTATCAGTGCAAAGTTGGCGCTTTATCGCAATTTTGAACGAGTGTAGAGATTGGGTATGAAAAAAGTCAATGTTATTGAGCAGGTTGTTAAAATTGGAGGTGGCCCGGTTAGTAAAGAAATTTATCCTAAGATTAGTTTTAGAGTGTTATTATTATTATGCCTAAATATTGAGTATTATTATTATTGTGCCTAAAATACTGATTTTATGTAAATCAAGTAATAATGGAGAATCTTCAGTTACATAACACATTTATATTACAATATTCGTATGGATGTGACAGCCAATCAAAATTCTACAAAACAAATAGGTATCTTATTTTTGTATTAACATAATTGTGTGCTTAATTGAATAAAGTAGTAACAATTTTCTACCATTTCCACATTATTATTATTCTTTCTCACGTATTTACACACGGAATATTGTAACAACGTAGGTACCTCCTGTTTAAATATACACTAAGGATTTTTCTACGTGCGAGTGTAAACTCCTGCCTACGTGTTATAACACTATAAGGGTTCAACTTTATGGCTGTTATTAAATAATTAATATGTAATTTAGGAAATGTCTTAAATCATAATACACTATTAATGTTAAAGATACTACCATCCAAATGTGAATATAATACATATTATTTGAATTATGGAAATACTTACCTTAAGGTGTCTCTTCATGTCGATATTTCGAAAGATTATTTTACAAAAATATATTCTGCTTGAAAATATTTAAGAAATGTTTAAATTTCGGAATATTTTAATTTTTTTAAATTTTATTTTTACATAGTATTATTAGACATAAAACAGCGTAAGTAACATAACAAGAATTATAACAACAAAATATATTAGTATATTAACAAAGTAGGTACAGTTTTACATGTAGATTTGTCCGAGTTGTACGCTGTATAAAAAATATTCTAAGGTAGAGGCGTTAACATTGTGGAAATTCATTTTAATAAATTATTAAAATAACAATATAACTTTGTTTATTTCCACTTATTTATTTTTATTCCACAACTAGTTTCAAGAACTACCGTTCTCTTCTTCAGGTGGGTTTAAACTGAAGAGAACGGTAGTTCTTGAAACTAGTTGTGGAATAAAAATAAATAATTGGAAATAAACAAAGTTATATTGTTATTTTAATAATGTATAAAAAATATTGACACGTTGGACGCCCTACTAGGTGAACCTGTTTTAGGACGTCCGATAGGAATAGTTACTATAGTAGCAATAACCAACATATCACAACACACACATACAATAATGATTCTAAAAATAAGGTAAATTTAGACAATTTTTAGGTCCAATTAAGTTAGAAATGAAATCAATTTATTATTTGATTCATCTATACCCATGGATATAATCCAAGCAAATATTGTTTTTTTCAGCACATTTCTTGTCAACTGTTTCCAGTCATCAGGTAGAAAATTAAACATTTTGGGGCCAAGAAATCTACAAAATCTAAAAAATCTAATCTAAATTAGTACCTACACTTAATTTTTTTTTTTAATTTCTAAAATAGACGTTACAATTATGTTCAACATGTTTTACGAAACATAATAAATGTATATTGACTTGTAGATTTTCTTGATGAAATCTCATCACAAATATAAAATAACTATTGTTTTATTAAAACAATAGACAATTTTAATGTGTCACTCTTTAAAATGGCCAGCTCAAAATGTCATAGAAAAACTAATCATGAACATCACGTTTGTCAAATATTGTCTTGCAATTTTGTGTTTATTTTATATTTCAATAATATTTGTCGTTTTCTTTAAATTATATCCATAACTTTATCAATAGTCAAAAAAATACTGGGGGTAACGGCATGGTACCTACTGCGCATGCTACACTCAAAATTTGAGCTCCGAATAGGTATTTAGTTGATGTTCGATTTAATAATGTACCTCGATGATCAATCTGCTTACTCCTCTGAGTGATATATCTCCGAAACGTGGGATCTTCTCGTGGGGTGATTGTTTAATTTATTAATATTTGACATCTGAGAAGTAAAATGACTAGAAACAAAGAAAGGTAGGTATGTCTGGGATGTGAGTCAATGGCTTGTTAATTAGATATGTAGGTACCTATACTTCTTAATGTTATTATACCTATGTAACACTAGTTGCATGTAACACATGAGATCCAACTGTCGATAGCAATAGTATGTATAGTTGAAGAATATGTACCAAACTATAAACCCATAGATACAAATTATTGAATATTTTCAGATATTTTGTTTTTTATACAACATATGTAGGTATGTATGTCAAGATAGGATAGTATGGAGGAAGATCCTTTTTCCTACCCAGAATATGCAAATAGCATGATGGTATGTATGTATGTTTGGAGATGAAGTATCAAACTATTAAGTCTTCTTACATATTGTGTATAGGCGACTGCCATACAAAATGTATGAAGCGATGTCGTCACTAAATTCAATTTTTAAAAAAATTGTTAAAAAAAAATTGAGATCTTCTACTACAATGTTGATATTTTTTATAGAAAATTAAATTATCTAGTTGGGGTGTTTCGGCTTTTTTCGATAATTGTAAAACTTTTGGAAATATAGGCAGTTAAACTCATAAATTTATCATAAAAAAAATATTTTTCTTAATAAAAAATGTTTGAGAAACCCTGGAATTTTTTTGAAAAAACTGATTTGAGATTTTGTATTTGTCTATGTTTGTACCAATTTTCAGCGTTCTAACGTTTATGGTTTCTGAGATATATGGAAAAATAAAATAAAAATTCAAAAGTTGATAACCCCTGACTGAAACAAAAATTCAAAATTCCGAGTATAAAAGTTTTGTAGGCCTGTAACTGTTTATATATTCTGAAATTTTAGGCTCTGTAAATTGAGCGGATCAAAAGTTATAAGGGGGGGACGGACACACAGACACACACACACACAGACACACACACACACAGACACACACACAGACACACACACAGACACACACACACACAGACACACGAAATGTTCTACTCCGAATTCTGAGTAAATCCGTGTATGGAACATATATGCTGCGAAGCCTCTAAGTTGGTGTTTTTTGACTTCAAAGTTGGAAAATCCATGAAAAAAGTAGACCTCTCCATACAATTCTCGCGTATTCTGGCTTGATACATTGTCGATATGTTAAGAGAACAAAGTTCTCCTGAACAAATCGACAGTTGGATAACTGACATAACATAATTCGACCTTTCTATTGGTTACAATGTCACGGAACACTTAGTGAATACACGACCTTCCTCAGTCATATTCCACCATGTATGTATATTTGTGTGTGTGTGTATGTGTATGTACACAATATTATGGCAGACAGACACGTCGTGTGACTCAACACAACTCATAATCAATTTACTATTATTTGAATTAGTATAACAACATTCACAACACAACTTCACCCTTTTCGTGTCAACACTTATATTTTTTGACAATTTTTTAACATTTAAATAGAGACGAAGTCAGAATATTATAAGAGAACCAGGAACTCAAGGCACCTACAGGGCTTACAACCTGTCATCGGCTGGTTTACGTAAACGCTTTATGCGCTTGGGCAACGTTTAGATACCAATTATGCCTTCTTATTGAGTTCCCTTATAAATGCAATTTTGAAAGTTCTGTATATTTTAATAATGAGAAACAGATCGTTTGAAAATAAGTTGTTTCTACCGTCGCCATCTATGAAGTAACGAAGAAACCTTTTTTGTATCGCCATCTATTGAGATTTTATTGTAAACAATAAAAAAAAACAGTCCTTATACCTACATGAGGTGACAGTATTCTCGTACAGATGTCACCCCTGAACTGTGCCAGAAATATTATTTCATTTTTGGCTTGTTTACCAACTTGTACCAATCTGTATGTTTTTTACTTTTATCATATATTTCATATTCTCGAATATTTTCATCACATAATCTTTTTGTATCTTTTGGTTTTGGTTCTTCCCAGGAGTAGTAGTTGCCACTAGAAAGCAAGGATGACTTTTCAAGATAAATATTATTCAATCCCAAATAATATTTGATCAAATTCCCTGAACTAAATAATATGTAATTTGTTCCACAGGATTCTTACATTGTTTGTTTTATACCATTTTCTATATTATTCCATTAAATCATTGTTTTATACCATTTTATATAGTGTACCTACTCAGTATTTATCTTGTAGGTAGGTAGGTACCTACATCTTTATTATCAGGAACTTATTTCAATGTGTGTCTGATTTCTCAGTTTCTTCTACTTATGATGTTATCTATAATAAACACTCACTCTAAAATGAAAACAAGTTGTGAAGTGCTTGTGAACGATTTCGTATAATATAATTATAAAATAAATTGAATTGCTCATGATTTTATGTCACAAAAACAGTTTATAACAAGAAAGGCACAAAATAGGAAATTATATGAATAACGTCTTTCGACAATAATAGGTAATAGGTAATAGGTATACCTACGAACAGAACTTTACAGTAATTGCTGTTAAAGTTTTATCATAATATATAGGTATGTAGCTATTGAAGACTCATTATGTAAATTTATCAACCTTCCATAATAAATGTAGTAAACCGAAGTCTTTAACAAAATTTGTTTGTCATCTTCATTTATACATATATGTATTATAGGTATACATACCATTATGTCATGTAGAAATAATACTAAAGACTAAATAAATAAAATTGGCGTTATACTTTTTATCCTGATATGAATGTCATTATCATTCATGCACTGTGTCTTACATTAAAGGGTTTTGATTCTTCATTTAAGAATATCATAACAAATATATTTATATTTATCATTAATAGATATTCTCAAAATACTTTCCTTGTGAAATATAAATAAAATATTAAACATGGAATACATACATACCATCACGCCATGTCCCTCGCGGGGTAGGCAGAGAGAACAGAACGCCACACTATTCTATCTTGACATACATTCACCGCCTCGTCAACATTCATGCTACGTCTCATGCATGTTCTTCTATTGTTCAGACTTCTAACATTTCCTTCTTTCAGAATATCGTTCACATGGTCGTGCCATCCTTTTCTTGGGCGCCCCCGACCTCTTTTTCCATTCCTGTCAGCCTTATATATTTTTTTCGTCAAGCGTTCTTCATTCATTCTTTCCACGTGACCAAACCATCTAAGTGTGTTAAATTTCATTCTAGTTACTACATCTTTCTTCATCTTACATTCTTTCCTAGTGACCTCATTTCTAACTCTATCATACATCGTTCTATTACAAATTCTTCTTAACGATCTCATTTCCACTGCATTTATTCTACTTTCATGCGACTTCTGCCATGTCCAGGTTTCACTTGCATACATCAAGGTTGGCACTACAATTGCGTTATGAATGGCAACTTTAGCTTCCTTTGATACGTTACGATAATTCATAACTGGTTTAAGTGCTCCATTCACTCTGTTTCCTGCCATAACTCTTCTTTCAATATCCTCATCAGGCCGTCCATTCCGTTGGAACGTGCTTCCCAGATAAACATATTCGTCGACTTGTTCAAGCCATTCATTCTCTACTTTTATTTGACACGATGTTCTGCTTTCACACTTTTCAAAGACCATTAGGTACCTTTGATTTGCTAGCTCAGTTGGTAAGATGTATGCAAGAATTTTGGATCAAAGAGTACGAAAGGTTACAGAAAGCAAGATATGGGATGTCCAAGGAGCGTTTGTGGGCGGCAGAGGATGTATAGACCAAATTTTTTCTCTGCGTATGGTTACAGAAAAGGTCCTGGATAAAAACCAGAAGCTTTTTTGTGCTTTTATAGACCTTGAAAAGGCCTATGATAAAGTCAACAGAGAAAAACTATGGGATATATTGTCAGTGTACGGAGTGAAGAGCAAGCTGATACGCGCAATCGCGTCATTGTATGAGAATAGCGAGGCATGTGTTCGTGTCAACGACACAGTAACGTCGTGGTTCTCTATTAATAGTGGCGTAAGACAGGGGTGCGTGTTGTCACCATGGCTCTTTAATCTGTACATTGATTTCTGCATAAGAGCCCTTAGGGATGAAAATAAGGGCCTGAAACTGAGTACTGTAACAGTGCGTGATTTGATGTATGCAGACGATAAAGTCCTGTTAGCAGAAAGCGTGGAAGAGTTACAGTATCTAGTAAGCATGGTATATGAAGGATGCATAGAGTACGGACTGAGGATGAATGCTAGCAAACATGGAATATTAATATCAAAAATGAGATTACAATATATTTAAGAATCGAAATAAACAATCTCTATTATGAAGTGTAGGTACATATTTTATTAGATTCTTAGTATAAATTTATATTTACGATAAAGACGATTTAATAATATATTTATATAGGTATACCTACACATAAAAAAACAACCTATAAAAGTGAAATTTGAAGAGAGAAAAAGACGCGGGCAAATATAGTTGTAGGAAAATATTTATTAATGTTTTCACGATAGGTAGGTACCTACCAATATTTAAGCCGACGAAGAAGCTTTTTGTTTCCGAGAAAAAATTGACATTTTCTTATTCAAGATAAGTAGACATATAAAGAAGGAAAAGTTTAATAAAAATCAAACAAGGGAAAAATACACATCCGAGAAAGAAAATGATCGAGATAATAGAAGGGACGGAGTGTGGAGCTAATATCTGTAACAAACATTGCTATAAATTATATTTACAGGGACTTCACCTCGTGGAAGTGGAAGGGAGAGAAATGAAGAACAAAGTAAAAGATCACAACCGGTTCTCCCTTCACTATCAACACTTACCATTAAACACGAACCATAACAACAAATTATTCGTTTCTTTCATACTAAACTAGTGTGATTTACGATTTCTCACTCCCCGCTTTTCGGTGTCATCTTTTCCGAACAAGAGGGTAACCCGGTTCTTATCAGTATCGGGTCTGCGTGTTCAACCGATATCTTTTCAACATACCGACCGAACATTCTCCACCATTTACATGAGGAAATAAAAACGTCAAAATAAAAGAAGTCAAAAGTATCATTTAGCGGGAAACCGACTGGTCCCTCGCAGTTACCTCATCGTACCGATGGAAATATTTTCATTATTGTCCACGGAGGATTCATTCAATCAACTTGAGTTGTAGGTACATACAAACAACAAAGAAAAAACATTTATGCCATGAATATTACAAGGCAACATAACTATTCAAAATTTAAAATTAGTTGAAATTTCCTTACTTCAGGGTAGGTACTTGTTTATCATGGCAGATACTTATTTAAGGCAATGGTCTTTGAAAAGAATGAAAGCAGAACAGCGTTTCAACTAAAAGTAGAGAACGAATGGCTCGAGTATGATGACGAGTATATCTATCTGAATGGACGGCCTGATATGGATATTTAAAGACGAGTTATGGCAGGAAACGGAGTGAACGGAGAAATTAGACTAGTTAGAACACAATATATAGGGGGATGCCAAAGTTGCCATTTATAACACAATCGTTGTGCCAACCTTGACGTATGACATGGCAGAAGTCGCACGAAAGCAGAATAAATACAGTTGAAATGAGATCGCGAGATGAGAAAAAATTGTAATAGAACTATGTATGACAAAGAAATGAGGACACAAGGAAATAACGAAAGATGAAGAAAGGTTTAGTTAATAGAATGGAAGTTAACACATTGGCATGTTTTGGCTACTTGGGAATAATGAACGAAGAACGCCCGAAGAAGAAAATAAACAAAACTGTCAGGAACGGAATAAGAGGTCGGGGGTGCCCAAGAAAAGGATGACTCGACCATGTGAACGATATTCCGAAAGACGGAAATAAGCGTGGACAACAGACGAACATGTATGAGACGATTCATGAATGTTGACGAGGCGATGAATGTGTGTCGAGACAGAAAAATGTGGCGTTCGGTTCTCTCTGTCGACCTCGTGAGGAACATGACACGATGATAATATGTACATATACTCATAAATGTATATTGTACAGTTATATTTGATATAATGTTTGGTGAGTACCTACATACTATACAAAACCAAATAGAAACTTCTCATCATTTTTACTATAATCGTCTATTGACGTTGGAGAGCTGTTACAAGACAAGTACCTATATAATATTTTCTATTTCTATTAGTATTTATTTTATCTAAAACAACTGTAAAGTTGATACCTAAAATTATTCATATCCAAATGACTAAAATAATCATAACAAAAAAAGTAAAAAAAAATAAAAAAAGTTGAAGATCTCAAGGAAACAAATATATATAAAAGTTGAAGGTCTCGAGGAAGCAATCATAATATTTTTATATCTCGAGTAAGAAAAGCATGCCAGTTGAAGATCTTAAGGAAACCAACACAAACGTTGAAGGTCTCAGAGAAACAAACATAAATGTTGAAGACCTCAAGGAAACAAACATAATAGTTGAAGTTCTCAAGGAACAATAATAATCGTTTTATATCTCGAATAAAAAAGCATGCTAGTTGAACATCTCTAAGAAAGAAACATAATAGTTAAAGATCTCGAGTCAGCAAACATGATCTAAGGAGAAAGATGTTTCATGAAGGTGAGGATTCTAAAAGGGTTATAAGTATAACGCTGATCGGTAAAAAGGATATTAATGTACAATGTACATATCTGTGAACAATACACGGAATCCCACTTACAATCAATTCAAAATAGGCAAGACATCCACCTATATCCCTTATTCAAATATAGGCATGACAAGTATTAATTGTACACAAACCGTACCTGCCTGACGTCTCTCTAAATCTAAACTATAAGCGAAACAACAATAATAATAGGTAGGTACCGTCCTATGTCACTTCTGTCTTGTGGGGTAAGTATTCATCGCGTGTGGGTGTCACTAACCTGATTGGTTGGAATTATTCATTTCTAATTTAGTCACAAAAGTCAAAGGCTCATCTGATGAAGCACGTACTTACATACTCTATATCTGAACCATCGCTTCCCAACCTTTTTTCACTTATTCACCACATGGTAGCAGGTATATTGCGCTAAATTGCAACACCTTATAAAAATGATTGTTTGAATTTGTTTTTGCGAGTGTAATTATGTAGTACTTGTTGAATCTAGAGCCTTACTGCACGTTCCCACTTGTCGTGTGTCGGGCACGATAAAATGTCGTGTGTACATACTAGTAGCAATACATTTTAAATGGAGCTGTTCACACTTGCACGTGTGTTACAATTGTGAAAAGCTCCGTTTAAAGGGGGCGACTGCTGCCAAAGTACCTATTTTTCAATTTGATATACCATCATTATTTCTAATCAAAAAGTTTTGAAAAAAAAATAGTTTAGATAGTTTGGGTATTAATAAAGAAAAATATACATTAACTTTTTGATAATGTTCTGTATAAATTCTTGAAGAAAAATAATGGCATACCCCGATTTTCAACGTTTATCTTACATTTTTAATAAAATTAAAGTCGTAGAGCAATATATTTTTTTTTAAATTAAAGAAGATAATATCTGGAAAAATATGTTGTGACGTTGCATTAATGCTTCAGGTTTAGTAAAGAAACCTAAAAAACATTTATTTTACATTCAGCGTCATTGCGAAATAAAAGTTTTTTTTTGTTTAAATACTTTACCTGATGCATCAATGCAACCTCACAACATATTATTCCAGATATTTTGTTGCTCTTTAATTTATAAAAATATATATTGCTCTATACCTACCTTATAGTTTTTTAGAAATATAATATAAATGTCAAAAATCAAGCTATGCTTATTATTTTTCTACAAGAATATATGCAGAACACAATTAAAAAGTTACGGTATATTTTTCTTTATTAATATCCAAACTAAGTTATTTTTTTCAAAATGATTAGTTTTGTAGTGATGATGCAATATCAAATTGAAAAAATAGGTACGTTGGCAGCTGTCGCCACCTTAAAATGTATTAGCACTAGATCATACGACATTTTATCGTGCATGACACACGACTAGTGGGAATGGGCAGTTACTCTCGACACTAATCTCAATTTTGAAATTACGAGAGCAAATTTGCCGGTAGGTACGTTCTTAACGTAAATTTAGTTTAGAATTGGAATCGAGTGTCGAGAGTAAGGCCGCAGAGGAAAACGTTGTCGATCGCTGGATTTTTGAACATCGACTTTACCTAGATATTGACGACGACTTATCACTTTGAGGACCCATCACCACCCAGACTCGCTCCAGGAGAAGAAGTCTCCTGTTCAAGTCCGCTATACATACGCCATGAGGTATATATGCTGGGTTCTTACGTGTGCATTCTCCGGGAAACCCGAAAGTTCCGTTACGTGTGCACACGCACACATTCCATTCAATTTTTCCCTCTTATGCCCCGTTTGAGCAAAGGGTCTTTTCTATTCCATTTTTATGTTTATTGACGACGACTATAATTAATTAAAATTATAGTTTATTTACATTATATACTCAATTCTGCACATGTCCTCCCGCATGTTGTAGCCAAATATCTTGAACTTTTAACCGAGAAGGGGGGCGATTTGCACGTAAACTAACAAAGTAAAAAGACACAAATTTGTGCCCTGTGTAACCGGAAGCTCGTTCAAGATATTTCGTAATATTTATTCCACCAATCATTAACCGTGTAAAGTTGTAGCCAAACATCTTGAACTTTTAACCGAGAAGGGGGACGATTTGGACGTAAACCAACGAAGCAAAAGACACAAATTTACGCTCTGCGCGGCAACCGGAAGCTCAAGATGTTTTGCGATAATTCAAGTGCTATACGCGTGCACCAAGTGCTATACACGTGCACCAAGTGCTATACGCGTGCCATAGATTGTGAACCGACGATGTAAACAAACAACGATATAACAAATTATTACGTTTAACACTGACAACGACATCAAAATATATTAAGTATATAAATCTATAAACTTACTATAAAAAATCCCCTATTAATAACATATATACACAGTCTTGTCGAATATTTTTGATAATTTTTTTTTTTATTATTAATACCAAAAATAAAAAAATTACTAAATAAGTACAAGTAAAAATACATCAGTTAAATTACACTTAAAATTATTTCAAATATATGGGTTGGTTTGTACCACCTCACTAGGCCAGGCCTGTTCCGAGGTGGTATTCTGTAGAAGTCTATAAAGCTTTTGTTATAAATTAGTACTTTGCATCTAAACGCAAAGATGTTATACATATATGGGGTATTAGAAATAGGTATTCTTTTAGTACTTACATATTTATGTATACTTGGAGCTAACTTTATGGCACGATTTGAATTAAATAAAATCATTTTTAAAGGTACAATTTAATTTATTGAATCTTCAATTAAAATGTTTTTGTACTTAAATGATCTTTATGTACAACGTTTTTAGAATTTATTTATTGAACAATTGTTAACCCCCTTGTTTTCACCGGGAATCGAACCCGAGACCATTGGCTCAGAAGTCGGATATCTAATTAAATGAGTCACGAAGGATTTACTAAAATTATTTTGAAAGTGAACAAGCTTATATCAGTGGCGTGACGGACGAACAGTGAGCTTACCCGTGGGATTGCTAAATTACAGATGGAGATTTATTAATATTTGAATAATGTTTTATTGCTTTTATTGACAAATAAATAAAATATTTTCTTGTTATTTTTAAACTATTATAAATGATTATAATGACGGTTCTCATACTTTGTACATAATATGTTTGTACCTATGTATGTTTATGACATTATAATATTAAACATGAGCATTCTTTATTATGTCATCACGTTTACATATTGACATATTGAGACGGTACTTATCTATTCTATCGTTTACATATTGACATATTGAGACGGTACTTATCTATTCTATCGTTTACATATTGACATATTGAGACGGTACTTATCTATTCTAGTTTGTGTTGCTCTTATAAATAAAAGTTGTATATCACTACACTCAGTTGGTGTATGGTTCGATGGATTTCCGTCTGTATTGCAATTTGAATTTAAATAATGGTTGGGTTTAAATTGAAACAAAATACTTACTATTGTTTTAATGCTGCTCTTGATCGATGCAATGAGTCTCACTATATGTATGTTATGATTTTACAAAATTAGTTACTTATACTTAAAATGTTTCTATATAAATATTTGACACAACTAACAAAATGTATTAAAGTTCGTAGCTTCTTTAACAACTTTCATAACGTAAGCAGAGATCGAACACGAAATAAATAATAAATAATATCTATAAATAGGAAGTTAGGTGCCAGAGTAAGAGCATAGTCTGAAAGAAGTAAATATATATTTGTATGGCGTTCGGTCCTCTTTGCTTACCCTAATAGGGACGTGGCTTTATTATATTATGTTCAATACATTTAAATGTAAACTATTTTGCGTGCTACTGAGTTTTGTATTAGGAAATCTTAACTTATGATGATTGAAATGCACGCTCGAGCACCGGGCAGCGCCTGGTATTGGAGCGAGTATGTAATAAATGCCACGTAAAATATGAAATATTCTTATGTTTCCAATAAATAATATATGTATTACCTGTGTACATTTCCTCGCATTCTATATATAGGTACCTACCTATATTATATAAGTAGGTATATACAATATACATTATGTTCAAACTATCATGGGATAGGTTGAAATATCAGAATGTCAAACTTTCAGTTTTTGTTCTCGCCCTTAATTTTGGTATATTTGTGTGTCGTGTGTACCTATTGTATTTTTTTCTTATTGATTCATTATTTCATTCAATCAAATATTAATTTTATATTATCAATTTCCAACTATAATTTATAGATTGTGTAGATTTGAAAAAAGGCCACTCATTATCATCGGTGTCTTTCCTTATTTTTATTAAACTATTAGCTTAGCATCGCTTCAAGAGATGTTCTTCACTACAGCTAAAAAGAAATACCGAAATTGGCTTTTGCTTTGAGATAAGATACGTGTACGTTAGCAGAATCGCTGCCGATACTGTCTCTTATCGGCGTCGTGTTCAAAGAATTATCTTTTGAGCAAAGCCCTTTCGTGAACACGATCATAATTCCTTCCCCGTGCTTCTGTGCTGTGGGGATTAAGACGACCCGTTGGCTTAATAAATCGCCTCTAGTTGTAAATGCGCTGCGCCGCCCACCACTTGTAAAATAAGTAGGTACCTACTCTACTCTAGTAGGTACCTAATGGTGAATTTCGTTCAAAGTAACGAATCATTCAATGTCACTTATTTTAAAATTGTATCATCGTCATCATGAGCTGGGCAGCCCTGGGTGGGGCTCGGCTGAATCCAGCAGTATATTCCATTTCTGCCTTTTTGAAGCCTTTGTTTTCTAATTTTTTTATTTTCTGAGTAGATTATCAGCGCTGACAGAGTTCATGCATCGCAATTTGAGCGTTTCTGATTTTTTTCGTCCTTGTGTGGCAAGTGAGGCGTTTTGCTGGGTTGTCGTCTTCCATTATGATTATGTGATCAGCCCATCACAAGCTTCGCATTTAGATGGAGCTAAGCACATCGTGGTCTCCATTAATATAATTTAGTTCTCTGTTTTGTCAACGATGGAAACCATTAGTATGTATGTTTCACTGGACCGTACATTATTTTGAGGAAAATTGTAATTGTAAGTCTAATACCAATTTACCAACGGATTTGATTTTTATATTTTAAAATCTTTCTTGCAGCTCAAATTATAAGGTATGTTTTAAATTAAGTAAGTACTTTCATGGCAAGAATCCCGAAGAAAATAACTGTTGAGCGAATATTTGTCAGTATTGATAGTTACAATCGTTCATTTTGAACGAATCGTTGGATCTGCAACGTTAGTACCTACTCTTTTCGGTCTTCGAATCTTGTGTCGTGGTTGTGAAGGAAGCAGGTCCTCTCCTTTTCTTTTATATCGGAACTGTAGAGACGTAAGACTTGCGGTACGTGAATATATTCTCATGGTGGATTCTTATTGCCACGAAACGCTGTATTATGAAGGTAGCTGGGTACCTATACTGTATGAGTTTCAGTAGTAAACGGTGTACTACGGTCGGTCTCCCGCAAGCCACGTGACGCTACGGAAGAAAGAATGAAAGAGACAGAGGTATACTCGTATGTTTGGTCCTTTTCTGGCGCACGTAGCGTCCCCCCCCCCCTTCTCGTGTGGAATTGAAAGGGAATTTCGACGCCTCGCCTTATGAAAAGTTTATTGAAGCGGATAGGTGGGCAGGTACTACTGGTTCTAATAATTTTTCCAATAATTTCCATGTCTGTCTTGCTCACTTATTTCGATTTTATAATCCGGCAAACGTACATAAATATTATTATAAATTTCACTTTTATTTAGAGGCTCGATTTTTCGCAGGTTGATATGTAAAAACCTACCCTATTTTAGAGGTTCGTTTTCGCAGGTTGATATGTAAAATAACTACCTTTTTTAGAGGTTCGATATTTTGCAGGTTGATATGTAAAAACCTATCTTATTTAGAGGAGAGTTTTTTCGCAGGTTGATATGTAAAAATCAAAATCTACCCTTTTGTAGAGGAGAGTTTTGCTGTTTTTTAGAATAAATATAAACAAAGTGTTGTATAGGGGTAAAAAGTAAGATATTTTTTATTTGTTTGTACATAATATAAACATAATATAAACATATTTTGCACACTGGTGGGCTTATTGCCATTAGGCAATATCTTCCAACCAAAGACATTGCAAAGTATGAAAAAATATATGTGTATACCAATGATAGCGAATGATAGCGAAAAAACCAAATAAAAATACTTTACACTAATATAAAAAAATAATCAAATTAAAAGGTTTGGACAAGGAGAAGAAATCGGGATCTATGTATGTAGGTGTTTAGGGATAAACATTCCTTCTTTAGTTTTTTCTTGAAAATACCATTTTTTCAGAAATAACTCGGCATTCAAGTTAGTATAAATATAACATTTTCGTAGATTCGCTTTTGTAGATTATGAACCTAAGCCAAATATTCAAAGAACTTATTAAATACGAAAATACTCATGACATTGTTATCATTTTAGAGAATTTCTTGTTTAAGTGTAAAACATTGTGAAATAATAAAACTAATATTATCTTTTTATCGACACCTTGGCTCAGTTCTAAGAATGATAAAATATTCAATATTCCGAGGTAAAACATCAGCCATTTTTAGCTGATCTGGGGGCGAATTCGGTGGAAGAATAAAATTTGGGTATCCTTTATATAAAAGACGTAGGTTAGATAGGATAAGAGCCTCCTATATTTTTGTACCTGAATTTGGGTAGTGTATATATCCCATCCTATCTCATCCCTTAGGTATATCAGATGTAAGTTCTCCCGACACCACACGACATGTGAATACTTCACTAGGGGTCGCGACCTGTGTAATTGAATACTGTACACGGTATATGATTGTGCTATGCCGAACCCACGTATTCAATTAAATTTAGTTAATAATTCCGTTTCTTTAACTCCTACGTAATTTGGAAATCTCTTCGTTCGAAAGATTTTCTCTTAAAAGCTTCGAATTCCTATTATTCGCGGCACGGTGTCATTGACTCGGAACGTTTTCTTTCCTTCCGACCTTTGTAAACACGCTGCTCGGCGATAAGGACAACCTTTCGACCTTCGCCTGGAGACGCCGCACGTGGAACAAATGAACCTTTCGAGGAGTGTCCTTTCTCGGAAAACACTAGAAAACAACGCGGGCACGGAAAGGGGATTGTCTTATTAGTCGTCTGTCCCTCTCATCGCTTGGGGTCAGTCGCTAGAGGGAGCGGGACACGTTTAAGTTTTGGTCTATCGCACGAGACCTCCGTGAATATTTTTAACATTGCGGCAGGACTCGGTACTCATTTCCACGGAAGAACGTTCCCATTGGTCAACGACTGCCGCTAAAATAAAATTGCCGTTTCCGTTTACTGTGCAAGGAATTCTGAATGATCGCCGATATGAATATTATAAAAGTTATAAGGAAATTTTTAAAAATGAAATGCAATTTTTAAAGAGAGTTATAGGTACCTACAACATGCACTTACTGAGCAAATTAAACATTGAGTTAATGTCAATATATATATATATATATATATATATATATATATATATATATATATATATATATATATATATATATATATATATATATATATATATATATATATATATATATATATATATATATATATATATATATAAATGGAAATATGTTTCATAGAAATTGTATGTAGTATTTTGATTTTTATTCATATTTTTGCCAGTAGTTTTTATGATTTGAATCATTTCAATTTCTAAAACATTTGATAGTCTTAAATATTTTGGATAATTTGTTGTATTGTTTTTCTTTAAAATTATTGTTTTGTCATAAAATATTTTTGCTATGGCTTATTTTGGATTACATTCATTTAACTCAGCCATGTTTAAGTTTCAATTTACATAATTCATTATATGAGTTTATTTAACATAAATTTGAGAATAATAGCTGAATAAAAATAACAATCATTTTAAACCAAGATGTATCTGCGTTACATAAACGTAAGTATAAATTATACTAATTATACTCACAAGGTGTATGTTTACTAGGTATGCTTTTATTGTTATGAAAAAAATATTCGAAAGTTTCGAAAGATACCTTTACCAAATAAACGTTGATTGAAAATAATTCTGAAAGATGAAAACGATCCCGTATTATTGTTTATTTTTTACAAAAGCAAAATAAATGAGAGAGGATATGTATAAAGTGTTGTTTTACATAATATAGCCGATATTTGAATAAACAAAGTAATCAAAGAGTATATAATACTTACGGATAAAAGTAATGACAAGTAAAGTTCTCGTGTGAGCATTTCTTTAATTTCGAAAATGAAAAAGGTTTTTTTCTGTTTCTTGGATTTTCAAAGGTTGGCATGACTGTTGTGGATTGGAGATAGGCAGATAGATAGGTACCTGTACCTACCATAAGTCCGTGGAAGGCAAACACAAATAATGACGGAATCTGGTAGAGCCCCATAAAATTCTATTACTATAACAATGATGTGAACGAGAGCAAAACATCCTGACGAAATAAATATTTACTATTTTCTTTGCCCGCTTTTCTTTCCCGCCCGACTTGTTCATTATAAAATATATTGTTTGGTTCAACTGCCTAATATCGGTTTGAACGATAGGTACTAGGTGGATTCGCTTCTTTTTATGTCAGGTTTACTATCTGACGGGTTAATTAGATAAAAAATATTGCCATTTATTCATCACAACGAAAATAAAAATGTTTTCCTGTTATATATTTGTCTCGATTAGATTTTTCAATATTGTGTTATTTTGAACCACCCAAGATCTTTCCTTCCATTAGTTGGTTATGCCTACAAATTTGAGGTTGTAGAAGGTTTCATTTTATTTATTCATAAACATAACTGCTTTTTTATACATAAATACATCATAATATAGTTACACGATTGAAAAAGAAATAAGCCAATTATAATTTTTCACTAAATTATATAAAGATATTTACGTTTAATATGAAGAAGAGAACATTGATCAGGAATGAGATTTAGGGCTTCAAGGAATGAGATTTAGGATATGGTTAGGAAACTGGGAATTGTAAAATGAACTGGAAGGATGAAGAAGGATAGTTTCCCTAATCGATGCTTGTAGTCGCATTAAGGATATGCTTTAATGCTTGTAGAGATATTAAATAGATCGGGTTTAGGGCTAATATTATAGTAGTTGTTACAGAAAATGTTTTAACTACATACTTGGGCTCACAGGTCAACAATAAAACAACACATTGGAGGAGATAAGTAAACGAATAGTGGCAGCCAGTTGGACTTACAAACCAACCTGTGTAGATCTTTTACACTTGCAAACAAAGTCACTCTCTACAAGACCCTGATAAGACCTGTACTTTTGTATGCGGCAGAAACGTGTGGAGTCTTACGAATCAGAATGAAAAAGCTCTAGATATATTTGAAAGGCGCATCCTGCGATGCATATATTATGGTCCAGTTTGTGTGTATGGTGATATGAGCACAGTACGTGTCATCAAGATTGCACGACTTCGGTGGCTCGGCCACGTACAGCGAATGGAAGACGGGCAGCCAGCTAAGAGAACAAGAAAGTAATGACTGTTAATCCACTGGGAAGAAGACAGGTGGGATGGCCGAAGCTTCGCTGGCTTTATGGGGCCACAGCCGATTGCAGAGTGCTCGGTGCGAACTCTGGATAGGAGAGGATGACAAGACTCGCCAATAGTTGTGAGGCTATGTAGAAGTACCTTTTTGTATAGAAGATCTAGTCATCCAAAAACCTTATCTTACCGTACCATTTTTTCCGGATTTTATTAAGTTTTCTCCGGAATATGAGCAAATCCAATCTGTATAGTCTAAGCTTTACATATGGATGTGTATCTGTTCTACAATGTAATATTAGTAATTAGTACTATTTGAAGCAAACTGATTATTTTAAAATAAATCCCAGCTTTTCAATCTGACTTGTTTTGTCTATGGAATCTGTTTCCATTAATTGTTATCGTACTCGAATAATTTTCTCTTGTTCGATAAACGTTTGTAGTTACATTCTTTTTCTGATTTCAGAAAACCTTCTAGGAAGGTTCTTGACCCTTTGTTTTCTACAACAGTATAAGTACGTACAATACAACCACGAAAATTGTTTTGTTGTAATATACAGAAAATAATACTAAATATTTTGTTGAAAGTATCCTGGAAATTTTCTAATTTGAACACTAAAACATTATATTATTAAATATTTATTTTAAGTTTGAAGTTTTGTATTCTGCAATTTTAGTTAGCAAAATTTTAAGTACCTATGTGGTATTTGAGTTGTATCGTTTTCTACAAATGATAATATGAATTTTTGTATTGGATGCTCGTTTGAAGTTTACGGAGCTCCTTCCTCTTTTCCCTTCCGAAATTCCTCCCCCCTTCAATTCCTTCCAATTCCATCCCCAGATTCCTAAACATTTTTGTATTTCATATAAATCTAATGTTTACCATGTACACTATCATGTTCAATGTTATTTTATTGTAATTTTTATTATTGTAATAGCTATATTCGTGGTCGACTAGTAGAAATTGCCTTAGGGCAATAAGTCCGCCACATTATAGTTTTATGTACCTATCCATAATAAAAGCTTTTTATTATTATTAATGATGGATTATTTCATGAATATACACGTATAAACTTCATCTTACTCACGGATAAGTGTATTATTTACTTACAACTTTATCTTAACCGTTTTCATTGTACTAATGCATTGGTCGTGAGTGTGAGAGAAAGTACCTACATATTTTTATTTGTTGTTAATTTCTCAACTGGCTAACTAGAAACATGTTGAAAAAGATATAGGTATAACTAATTCATACGATTTTTATTAGATTTTTTAATATTGCATGTAATACACGATTCAAAATGTTTATGTCGGGTTGCCTCTGTAATACCAAATTATTGTTAACTTTATTTCAAAATTTAAGTTTACAATAAACTCTCAACTTGCTAGTTTATATGAGTTTACTAAAGAAGAAGGCACAGTAAAATAAAAACTGGGAGGTATATACAAATAGTGAAAGGATCTATGTATATATGTCAACTTTGTGAAGTGATAAGGAATATAATTCCTCTATAGAGAATATGTCTGTAGTATGATTAAAGAAAAGTTCAAATAAGTCCCTCTCCCCTCCGACCCCTTGGTACCTATTTATTAGGGCATACAAAGAGATATTAGAAAAGGTTATAATCCGTCGCGTAAACCACGCTTCTATTTCCCAGAATTTCCGCAGTGTATTATAGTTGAAATTATTCTTCCGTCTTCCGGGAAACTGGATGTTTTCTGGGAAACCAAATGTTCATCCCGAGCGGCTTTCTCGCTCATAATGCGGGGCAGTTTCCTGGAACCTCACTGTGGTGGTGTGGCGCCCTCGCGTATTCCAGGAACCGATCCTAATTCTCCGTAACACACGAGACCTTTTTCTTTTTTCATAGGCTACAAACTATCTCTCACCAGCTATAGGAAACCTTAAGAATAACATTAGGTACTTTAGAAGGTTCGTGGTTATTGTACCATAAAGCAGTCTGGATAAAAGCACATCAATTGTCCTCTTTATTTATTTCATTCATACCAAAACTGCGTTATATATTTTATTATTCGATTAACTTGTAGATATTATGTACCTTGATATAATAAATTGTAAAAAAACTTATAAATTGAAACACAGTTATATTCCACACTGAGTATTTTTATTTGCCTAAGCGCTTTCGCCAGTCACAGCTGGCATCCTCAGAGGCACACTATATACTGACTTAAAATTAAACATGAAATGGTCAAATAATTATGAACTTCCACTGTGTCAACGAAAAAACCTTCAAGTTATTATTACCTTGATATAATTTAATTACTTGCAAATTACTATCGTCAATTAAGCAATTGAAAGAAATGATATTGAATGTTTGAAGTGTAATTATGTTTGAGGACTATCCACATGTCTACTAGTTAGTGATTCTAATATTTGAGGTGTACAAGGGGCGATATGTGATAGGAAGGTATAGCTTTCGGATTTTCGACTGCCTGTGTTTCTGAGATATCCTGATGGCATATTAATGGATAAGTTTGTCCCGAAAAAAAATTGTTCAATAACTACAATTCCGTTTAAAAAATCTTTATTTTTTTGCACATAAAATAATATCTGGTTTTAAAATGATTATTTGTTATATTTTTTCTTAGTGAAAGTATTATTATTTATTTACTTTTTATTCGAAAATGTGAAAAGTACCTAAGTAGTACGAAAGTACCTAAGTAGTACGAAAGTACCTAAGTAGTACGAAAGTACCTAAGTAGTACGAAAGTACCTAAGTAGTACGAAAGTACCTAAGTAGTACGAAAGACACACCAAATTAAATTTAAAAAAATCTAGTTAAATTGATACATGTATCGTGCAGAATATCAGGTCTGTTTTGTGTTGATAAATCTGTTAATATTGTTTCATCGGAACAAAGACGAAATATATTTCAATGATTTATTAACGTTAATGATCTTAAACTTGAAAATTTATACGTACGGATACGCCATAAAAGTCATCGTACGATCGGCAAACTGAAATACTATATTTATTTTATTCGACCTCAATGCGTTGCTTTTTTCCGTTTGATGTATTGAGGTGGAACATAAAGTAGTAATACGTAGGTAATATGACATTGAATGATGTGATGTGCCTTAGTTATTTTGTGAATAATCACGGAGGAGTATCAACTGAGGTCACTCACATCTCCAATTGAATCTCTTTTATTTTAAATTATTGCGAATAGCATAGGTATACCATACCTACTTATTATTTATGCATTGCAAAATAACTGCATTTATTAATGATGTATGTAATGACACAGATTTGATGTGATTAAATCTAATAATTAATGTTATAAATAATAATATCGACTGCCCCTCAATACTCAATACCATTTCATTTAATATTCCTACTCGCAGAACTAGACATACACATTTATTCCACCTTCCAATTCATCGCACCAATTACGCACAAAATATGACAATTCATAGAATGTGCGATACATACAATAACAGATTTCAAGAGTTTGACATCTTCCACCTCAGCTCCACAACATTCAAATACTCTATACAAAAGAAGATCAATAACCGTTTATTATAGGAAACCTTGACGGCATTAATTCTCTTTTTTCTTTTTTTTTCCTTTTAGTTGAATATTATGTTTTAAATCATTGTTAACTTGAAATGTTGCTCTTACCTACATACCAACCTATGATCATATTTTTTTTATTTTTTGTAAACTTGTATTATTTTATATTAATCATAACGACAAAATGTAATAGGCCTTAATACTTGATGTTACTATTGTATTGTACTATGTCTTAACGCTGTTTTTTGTCCAACTTTAACCTAAATAAATAAATAAATAAATAATAGAAAAACATTAACCAGCACGTGTGGTAGTTAATGTTTTATTCCAAAAATAATATAAAAATGAAATTATATTTCATCATCGATAAACGATTGGTTTTTACTTTTTGATATCATTTTGCAATTAATTGAATGAAATAAAACACAACTTTGTGTACACCACTACATTTATAACGTTTATTCAATTGAATAAAAGTTATAATTGTATTGAGTAATTAGGTATATTTGGTTTGAAAAACAATTTAATAAGAGTGCGTGATGCTTTACTCTATTTTGACTCATACATACAATAGGAGAATGCGTACAATGTAAATTATATTGCAAAAAATCGGCGTACCTTGGCAATGAACGAGGTCAAAATGTAAATAGGCAAATAGTTGACCTATAATTTTAGAAATTTCTATACTACTAATATACCTAATATTATCAGCTTTGCTGGTATCCGACTCAAAATCTCGAGTTTGATTTATTGATGAACATATTAAATCACAAAAGGAGTTCTTGTAAGTCGATATTTTACGACTTCGGCTCTGTCTAATGCCACGACTCTTTAACTCCACAGACCCGGCAAAAAGACACATGGTTTTCAATAATTCGAATTTACCGTTATATATCTTTTTTATTTATTTTTTTGGAACAGACATTTATATGCCTAAATTTTGTTGGAAAATATAAAACAATACGTATACACAAAACCAGTGAAGTTCCCTAATGCTTTTATACAATTCAATAAGTAGCTAGGCTTACAACGTACAAACCTCAATTGATCAGGATGAGAGAGGGAATAGGGGAATAGGAATAACCTCGAAGATTTTTCAATTTACGCCTTAATCAATTACACCAACAACAGCCTCACCCGGGACGTAAATTTACCGATGTCATCATGAAAAATGTCTATGCTTGAGCATGAAGCCTTTTGTATTTATTATAGATTATATTATAGATGCTAGCAATTTATTTGTGCGATTATTGTTACTTCAATCGTGTTAGTAGAGTCCTTAACTGCTTACACGTAATCCTCTCTCCTCGACGTTAGTGAGAATATGACTCGCTTCATTTTTTACATCATTTAATTGCATCCCTGTTTTCCCCTCTTAGCATCTACCTACTTCCTATAACTTATTAGTACATACCGGGCTGCTCTAGATTCTGCTCTGTTTAAGCACCGTTTTAATCCCCAGTAATTTGTACGTAGTAGAAGCTTCAAGTACTTTTCACTGTACGTTGTGCAGGTATGTATGTTGGTTGGTACCTACTCGAACACGCATTGCGTCGTCCATTTTATTTAGAAGGGTTTTGCCATTGCATCGTGAAGAATATATACGTATGTACCATCACGCCATGTCCTTAACGGGAAAGGCAGAGATAACCGGACGCCAGTAGCCTTACTCTTGAAACTCGAATCCGATCCCAATTTCAAATTTTCATTTAGAACTTACCTATCTGTCTCCTGCGTACATTCAAATGAACGACTATTACTATTAAAACATACCTACCTACAGCATTCATTCTCCGTTACAAAGGTAGGTTCTTAGCGAGTCGGATCGTATTTGCAGTGGAGAGTAAGGCCACAGATTCCTCTTTCTTGACATACATTACTCGATTCCACATCCACGCTCTCCTCACGATCTTGTAAACATTCTTGGCCGATCTCTACTTCTCGTTTCTCTCTTATCAGCCATAATATATTGAACCAGGTGTCTTGTGTCTTTTTGCTTCGTTAGTTTAAGTGTAAATCGCCTCCCTTCTCGGCGAAATGGTTCAACATATTTGGCGACAACTATATACCTTTATTTGCTTTGTCTGACAATCATCACAGCCAAACAATCTCAAGGCATTATTTATTTTCATCTTTTTTGATCATACATTTCCGTCTAATATCCTCATTTCTTATGAACATTACATCGATATACTAAACCTTTACTTCCAAGTATATGATTATGTTGTTCATATATTATGGACATAAAGCTAAAGCCACATTAAATATGTATTTATCAAATACGCGATTAAGAAAGAAGCTTCTTAACCCAAAATACATAGATTTATTTTGAACCAACCTTTTCTTGGGTTTTTAATAAATTAGTACCAGCATTTTTATATGTTTTTTTATTACTACTGTGTTTTATCAGTAAATTATGAAATATCGATGCGTATCGAATTTATTTTATAATGTTTCTTATTATTAATTTGAAACTTCTGTGGTTACACAAGATGTACCATATAAGAGTTTGATGTGTCGCCGAAGGAAGGAGACTGTGTGTAATTAATATAAGTAATTAGTATCAGACGATCTGCGGTGTCAAATTGTATGTATTTTGCGAATCATGTCTTTGATTAATAACCACACACATATTTTATTATTGAGCCAACAGTATAATGAATGTGTGTTGCTTCGGAAAATTTTATTGCCAAACGAATATATACGACGACCATTAAAATCTCCAAATTAATATTGAAATCGATCTTTGGAATTGATATGTACGAATATAGAGGAAGGGCATTATTTTTTTTATTCGTAATTGTATTTCAATCGTAGATTCACGATGTAATAATAATGCACAGCTTTCTCTGTTATATTGCGAATTTATTAATTGATAAAATGTGAGTTATGTACATCTTGTTGTATATGCCTATAATACATAATATGTAACTAAGTAAATGCTAAGTGACTCCCGACTTTTATATACAATACATAGTGACAAATTTTTGATTATACTAAAAAATAAAGATCATCTCTATTACTCATAGGTGTCTCTAAAGAATCTTTCATACAAATCGATTTTTATACACAAACTTCAAAAATATACCAAATTATAAAATAAAGCCTTTATCCAACTGTCGATTTGTTAAAGATCATTTATTTCTCTTAACATAATATCGACAAAGTATCAAGCCAAGATACGCGAGATTTGTATGCCAGGTCTATATTTTTCACGATTTTTCCAACTTTGAAGTAAAAAAACACCAACTTAGAGGTTTCGCAGCATATATGTTCCATATGGATATATGGATTTACTCAAAACTCGGAGTAGAACATTTAGTGTGTCTGTGTGTGTGTGTGTCCGTCCGTCCTTTATAACTTTTGATCCACTCAATTCACAGAGCCCTAAATTTCAGAATATATAGATAGTTATAGGCCCACAAAAATGCTATAATCAGAATTTTGAATTTTCGTTTCAGTCAGGGGTTATCAACTATTGAATTTTTACTTTATTTTTCCATATATCTCAGAAACCATATAAGCTAGAACGCTGAAAATTAGTAGAAATATAGACAAATACAAAATCTCAAATTTGTTTTTTTAAATAAGTTCCAGAGTTTCTCAAACATTTTTTATTAAGAAAACTATTTTTTATGATAAATTTGTGTTTAACTGCCTATATTTCCAAGTTTTTAAAAATATCGAAAAAAGCCAAAACACCCCAACTAGATCATTTAATTTTCTATAAAAAATATGAACATTGTAGTAGTACCTACATCTTAAACAATTTTCACTAACATTTTATTTATAGTTGAGTGAAAATTGAATTTAGTGACAGTATACACTACACAATATCATGCTGTTTTCATATCCTGGGTAGGAAAAAAAGACTGACCTCCATACTATTGTATCCTGACATACATACCTACATGTTTTTTTATAGAAAACAAAATATCTTACACTATTTTTAATTTGTGTTTAGGTGTTTATAGTTTGGTATGAATTCTTCAATTATGCATACTATCGCCATCGGCAGTTGTAGGTATCTCATGTGTTACATGCAACTAGTTATATAATTCTTGATTCCCTGGGCTAAAAACTCGCCACTTGTACGTTGTTATTATTCCACAAACAGCTCCCGTTTAAAATTTTTATTCGTTTTTTTATTATTTGATTTTATTTAGTCCTCTTGTTATGCTATTCGATCACTTCATATTAAAATACCAATAAATTTATAATGTAGGGATGTTCCTTTTATTGTCTTCCGGACCTTCCGGTAGCGAATATCTTATGATATTTACCATGAAATTGTCTGTACAATAAATTATTGTTTTGTCTTAAATATCACATAGATTGTAATGAATGTTACATGCAGATCGATATGATTATGTATATTAGGTATGTAGGTATGTATATTACGTACATTCTCTTTGTCACAAGTCCGATGGGCGGGTCGGCAAGTATACCTTATGTAGTTGCCGAATTATGCACTCATTTCTTTGTTATGATAGAGCTACATACGTTACATTACCTTATAAAACACTTAACTAGTATTAATTATACTTTCATGCTTTTAACCATATCTGATTACGTCAAAGTACTTCAATCTTTACTGTTCTAGTATTAGGTATATTTTCAATGAATGGATGCATTTTTAGGCGTGTATTTAGTACCTAATAGGTTCTACGATTTTTGTAATAAAGTTAGGTATATTACTTACTTACTTACTTACTTTACGGGTCCGAACCTTGCCACTCAGCGACGGATATCGCCTTGTCGTGTGGGCGTCTCCTGTATCATCAGTATACATATCTATGTCTTTTTAGGTATATTGAATGTTTAATATTCGCCAACTTTGACAAAAGCATATAGTACAGAATTAGCTACTCGACACGTTATTAAGGATTTGGATATTTATGATAGACTTGTATTTTCTGAATTAGTATCAAATTTAAAGTTTACTTTAAATCTCAGTAAGTACTCAATAAGTTATGTCATCGAGCGCGTATAATAACTACCTATATATTAGAAAAATAATTAGAAATTCGTCATCACATAAAGCATTCACTAATTATAAATATTAAAAAATATTATTTCATTTTTATAATTTCAACAAAATAACACTTATTAATTCTGATTTAAAATAATAGACCAAATTAATTTTTACCACTAGGCAGGTATATTCATTTAAAATTTGCTACAAGTTTAAGCAACAACCTCTCCATCATTTATAACTTTATAATTAGCCTTCTAATAAAATATTATTAGAAACTATGTGACTGTCATTTTTTTAAATAAGTAACATTAAAAACAAAGGTAGAGTTAAATTCTGATATGACTAAATAAATACTTTCAATAAAATAAATATATTTTAATTAAATGTAAGTACCTACCTACTTTTAATGAAGCAAACAAATATGAAATTGTTATTTATTCTTCTTATATTTGAAAATCTGTTTTTCTCAGAAAGTGTGGCCCCATCTATCTCTCCATCTCTTATGTATGTGGTCTACCTTGTGTTCGATTACCAAAATAAATTTGTTGGTAGACAATTTTGGGTAACCTGTTGTCTTCCATTCTGGAGGAGGGCAGGGCCCACACAGGACCCCAATGATGATGGTTGTCTCCCATTCTTTATTCAATTAATAATATTACAAAAGAAACAGTCGAAAATTGATTACTGGATTTCCATCATAAAGTTTTAAATTAAAATTAATGTATATTTTCAATCTTTTCAGTTGAAGGTGCGAACGGTGACAGCGTGGCGACACGGAGGAGCAGAACACGGCGGTGAACTTTCTGTATTTTGCTGGTGATTACCGTTCAAGTCTACTGCACACCATTATCATCCACAGACACATTTGCCGTTGATTTGAATCAACACTATTGTCTCTGTGCGGTCTCTCATTGCAACACTCAAGGATCGGTGGATTGGTGTGTCCTGAACGAAGGATCAATACCCCTCAAGAAAGATTGACAAGCTTACACAATGTGGATGGATTAGGTATTTCAATCTATCAAACAGTTAGTTGGTCATCTTGTCACCCATGTTGTGTGTAAGCTGCCATGCAAATAGCCATATGTGGCTTTCGTGGTCATTCTTTTAGCGTACATTATACATATATGTGATATCTTTGTAACATTTTTCTTACTTGTTTATTATTGGAATATTATGTCAAATGTATCCATTTGTTTATGTTTATGTAACAATGACAAGATTGTAAAATGAAAAGTGGGGAAAATTGTTAGGTACTTAATTATTAAGAAAGGAAAATGGAAATGAGTGTTTTACTGTTGTATAAAATTTTAGATGCCATCTTAATGTTAGAATTATAATATTATTTAGTTGTTTAAAGGTACCTATATAACGCTTTTTATTCCAGTTGAGTACATTTTATACAAGGTAATATTGTAAACTGTTTCTCATAGACATTTTATTACTTTTGCAGTGAATAATTAGTTTTATTGCGATCTCATTTATACGATTGTGATTTATTTGTCGTATATGAAAATATTTTTATTTCTGATGGCATATTAACGTTAATATCGTGATCTCATGTTTCTCAAATGATGATAATAACTGCAATTTTAGTAATGATAGCTTGTAAGATCAAATACTAAAAAAATATTTAATGTTCAAATTAATCCAAGGAAGTTATCTATTGTTTTGTAAAATTTGTTGACTCCTTATGTTATAAAATAATTGTTGCGCATATATAGGTATGCTGCGCAGTTAATTATGTCAACAAATGATGTAAATACTCTTTAGGGAGTGTTTTGTTATTTGATACATCCTTCAATGTATCATTTTCAATAAATTAACATTGACTTAAAATAGTTTATTGTATTGTTTTTACATATAAAATATAATTTATGGTATGATTTGAAAATAATCTTCCATTTAAATATGTTTTTTTAGAATATTGTGATGTTATGTATATTCTGAATATTTTAAGTATGCTTTGAAGGCCCAGTTATTTTTGTTACGTTTTTTATTGTTTATGTGATTAAATGTGTACAAGTTGTTCAGTGTTTGTTGGTTAGGATTGACAATACTTATTGGTAATAGACAGAGTTGGATTATAGATGGTCAGTCAAGTGACATGTGATACGGTGGAGTGTTTCTATCTATCGTTCATTTGTGTAAGGTAAATGTGGTGTTATATTAAGTGGAGTAATAAACCTCTAAAGACTTTTAACAAATTTTCAAGTGACTTTTTTAAATAACATGGATAAAATATACATTTATATACTTATATAATAAATATTATATATATATATATATATATATATATATATATATATATATATATATATATATATATATATATATATATATATATATATATATATATATATATATATATATATATATATATATATATATATATATATATTTTAGTGTGTAGTAGGTACATAACAAATTTAACACAAAATAATTAACAGAATGAATATGGTGTGGAATCGAAAGTATGAAGAGATCAATAATGAATGATCTTGAATTATAAAGTGTTGTGTCATACATAATAAAACTATTCTTTTTTAAATTAGGTTGTGTCTAATACTGACAAAGTATGCATTTTATTGAATAAAACGCAACATATATTTTCCCCAATGTCGTGCAAAAATATTAATTTATCTTAATCATTTATAATAACCCCTTCAGTTTAATTTTTCTTGATCTTTTTATATTTTCCAGTGGTCCGTGTTATCTTGGAGGGTATGTTATATACTGAAAATATTTCATCCTTACAATATATGTTTGTATATATTACATTATATTGATAACTAATGAAGAGGAGAAAATATTACTAAGTACTGAAATTGTTATACACATTGTATTACAGCGTAACTAAAGATTTTAACTGTTGAATTAAGTAAGTATACATCATGATATTATAATAGAGATATTTCTTTTGCTAATATCGCTGTAATATTACATACAAGTGTTGTTTAGTGGAATTTGGTTTACCCAAACCCATAATAATCAATTACCTATTAATATAAATTTTGTTGAGGTAATTATAATTAAATGCCACTTATTGGCTATGCCTGCCACTATCAATACATATCAAATCATTTATATACATACACTTTCTATTTATTTTAATAATATTCCTTTGTCCTCCAGTTTGTGTGTTATTATATATGTATCTACATATTATAATATTGTTTTTTTTCTGTGTTTTGCATAATAATGCCAAAAGACAACAAATATTTAAATAAAAAGATTAATTTCAGAAGGGAAATGTGTTGAAAGTATTGCATTTTTATATATCAGTTATTCCATGTAGAGCAGGGACCACTATTCAGTATTTATTTTTACATTCACAGCTGATTTTTAAAAAGTACTCCTTTTTAAATATATAAAATTGTAAAATATAAAAAAAAACCAGTCCAAAATTCATAATTGTGTGTTAAAATATATACTTATATGCAGCATTCTGATGCTTAGTGGATAATAATGTGAGGTTTAGCTTTATATATAATGTATTCAAACAAGCTGTAGTATTCTAAAAATAATTTTTAGCAGAGAACATATTTTCGTATCACTAGAATATCTGTACTTTTTACATGATGTTTTTTAATATTCTTGGAAAATAACATTTTTGACTTATAAGAACATACATAATATATTTTGAAGTTTTATTTCTTTATAAAATAAATAAAAACAATTTTCTTTTGCTTGACTAATATTATTATTTAATGCCTCACAAAATAAAACATTTGTATTTTCTTTACAAAACTGTTTAATTATATTCATGTCTATTATCATGTGATCATTTTTCTAAGGAAATCATTTTGTTAACTTCATCTGTGTTAACAATTTGAATGTGTTAGAAATTTCTCCTGCATATTTATGATGTGTTAGAGAAAAATAAAGAAAATGAGGAATGCGGCATTTGTCAATAAAACCAAGAATCGTCTAAAGAGATTCTGGTTTATTTTATCAATTTTAGGATAAATAATAATACTGTAATTTAGCTCCTAAGGATGTGTCCAGCACCACTCTTTAATCTTATGACTTTTCTGGGACATAATAAGTGCTACGAGGAGTTATATTGAATAAGAACAAAGTACAAAAGTGTATTTCTACCTCAATCCTGATCTTGCTGGTTAAATGTGAGAATTCTTTAATTGTTAGCATAAATTTTATAATTAATACTATCCACACTATCATCTTGTCATGGAATTAGAATGCTTCATATTATTTATTGATTATTCTCTTACATTTTTACCTAAAACAACTCGATAATCATTTTTAACACATTTCATTTGTTTTTTTTTTAATTTATCTCATGTTATACATTTTATTAGAGATTTTATAGAAAAATTAAATTTGAAATGAAGAAGTAGAAGAATATAAATTGTCCTTCAAATTTTGGTTTTACAAATTTACACAATTTATCTCACATTTGAAATTTCATGGATTTATTTAACATATTCGTCGGCCTTCATGGTTCAAGTTGGTTAGTACCTTGACTGCTGATCCAAGGATCTCAAGTTCGATTCCCGGTGGAGACACAGTTTTTAATTGTGTTTTCAGTCTGGATCTGTGAGACGATTGATATCGTAAGTCTCCTGAATGTGGCAAATTGTTAATGGGTGCGTGTTAAATAATTATTTGACATAATACCTGTTAGTTGCCTGAGAAAAGCTACATTAAATAAATAAATATTTGGTACTCTGAAATTGGAAGTGGTTATTTACACATAAATAGTAGAAAAGTCCAAGTCAAATTTTCAACCTTCATTGTACAATATGTACAAAAAATAATTAAAAAAAATTTCATGTCACCATGCTTCAATTGTTATTTATCTTTAGAAATGGAATGTTATAATTAATAATATTGAAAGTTATCGAGTTGTTAAATGGTAGATAGGTTATATAATGAATAATACTGATTCTCACACAATATTTCAAAATAATGTGATTCTATGTGAAGATTTACTGTGCACTACTGTGAAAAGGGATCAATCTATATATTGATCCTTCCATTATACAGCTAAAATGTATAGTCACATTTTTTTGTGGTTATATTTCTACACCACATTTTTATTTTACAGTATTTTTTTAACAGCAGTTTTGGGATAATCAATTACATATTGACATTTTTTATAATAGATCATGACCAAATAATTTTAGTTTGTTAAAATCCTTTTTGCATTAAACGGGATAAAAAAATATTATAAAGGTTTTATGATATTATATTAATTTAATAATGTAGTGAAAATGTCCGTATGTCAAACAAAGCACCACAATAAAATGTTTAGCAACAACGAAAATTCAAGTATCAATTTTTTGTTACAAATTTCATACAAGTGTCCAGTGTACATCATAATACTTGTTAATATTTGAGTTTCCATGTATAAAATAATATTATGTCAACCTATTTTAGTATATGTCTCTTACTCAGTTCAAATGTAGGTGAAATGTCAATCATATATGAAACACAGAATTTGCAATCTTTGAATAAATGATTAAAAAAATTCAATTGTATATTCATTTTATTCCACACCCAATCTCATATATGAAATGTCCTCAAATCATAATGATCAATGGCTAGTTGATGAAATGTAAACACTTTGAACATCATTACTATCTGCCTCAAGCCCTCAATATACTGAGAAGAATGTTTAAAATCTTATATAAAACAGCAGAATCCTCACTATTTTTGTGATAAAACTTGTGATGTTATCAGATAATTTGATCTTGGGTATGTCTATTATCAGTTTTTTTTTAACACAATTATCATAATATTTTTTAAGAGAAAGAATTAGGGGATAATTTGAATATAATAATAACCATTTTTTTTTCAGTTCATATTGGTTTGGTTTAATTAATAAATTATAAATATGTTTAACTTAATATCGAGGGTATACAAGCAAAAAAGGTTTTGTCATTTTTTTCTTCGAGTTTTCAGTTATAAATGCAGTTTTCGTTAAAGCTAGTAACACTAAAATTATCAAAAATAAGAACAGTAATAAGTCACAATTAATAGTTTGTGTTACAAGCACCTTTTGCCTGAACAATTTATTCCATAATTGCTCAGTTACAACAGTATAATGATTTTGTAACCTTTTGCTTGTACATTACACTGCGTTCATAGAGCGTATTTTTCATTCTCTAATTGTTATTGGCGAGAGTGGGTGAGCTGTCAAAACTATTTTTGCGATTTTAATCCAGTTTATTAGCTCATTTACCATGTCTTCGTCCAAAAGCTTAAAAAAAATATTAAATTTATTACAAAATCAAACCCTTTTTGGTAAGTATTTTATTGCAATAATTTGATAATAGTTTTATTTTGTTTTATTTTTTGAGGTTATTATTGTTATCCTTTGATACGAATATGTGTTAAAATATAAACTTCAATAATTTCATTAAAAATATCAATCAACTATCAATTGACAAAATATGAAAAACTAAGACAGCACATGGACAGAAAAATTACATGTTCATAGGGCCTAAAATATTTAACATCATTAAAACAGAAGTTCTATTCATAAGCTATAGCAAACAACTGGCTAATTACTAAAGGAAGAAAAGAAACTGAAAACTTATATAATACTAGTTGCATGTAACACATGAGACCCAACTGTTGATGGCGATAGTATGTATAATTGATGAATACGTACCAAACTATTAAGACTTAAACATAAATTAATAAATATTTTAAGACATTTTGTTTTCTATATAAATTGTCGCTTTCATGGCTCAGTTGGTTCAATTCCCGGTGGAGACACAGTTTTTAATTGTGTTTTCAGTCTGGATCTGTGAGACGATAAATATTATAAGTCTCCATAATGTGGCAACTTGTTATTGGGTACGTGTTAAATTAATATTTGACATAGTACCTGTTAGTTGCCCGAGAAGCAATGTAAAATATAAATAAAATAAATAAATAAAAACATGTAGGTATGTCAGGATAGGATAGTATGGAAGTCAGTTGGTTTTTCCTACCCAGAATATGAAAACATCATGAGGAGGTCACTTTGGTGGCTCTGATATGAGAGGCAAACATAGGCCGGGCAGCAAAACTGATAATGATAGTGTGAATAAAGTTAAACAACATATTGAGTCATTCCCAGTGATGGAAAGCCATTATACTAGAAAAGACACAAAAAAACAATATTTGGATTGAAGGTTGTCCATACCGAAAATGTATAAACCCTATTTGGGGTATTGCGGTGAACATAAAATTAAACTAGTAAGTCCCATCATAACCTATCGTAGAATATTTGGACTTAATTTATAATCTTTCTTTTTTCAAGCCGAAAAAAGACCAATGCACACTTTGCAATAAATATAAAATTACCAATGACAAGGAAAAAATGCACTTACGCAGGAAAAAAGAATGTCATGATAAAAAAAAAAAACTAGTGACAAGCTGCGAGCAACAGGTGATTCTTTATTTAAGACTTGTAAAGTGTGGATCTTGTGGACCTGGATCTTATGTCTAGAACTCTTCCTCAATTGAAACAAGATCTCCTAAAACTAGAGACTGCTGCAAATGATATGGGACTCAGGATAAATGCATCCAAAACCAAATACATGCTGGCAAGCAAGTCACAGGCAAACCACACACATCCACCATTAGACATAGGGTCACACCACATAGAAAACGTCATCTCCTTCAAATACTTGGGTCTTGAAATCACCCACGATAATAAATACAGTAATGAAATTAGAGCACGGCTATCAGCAGCAAACATATGCTATTATGGGTTGTATAAGCATCTGAGGTCCAAATTGCTCGGTAGAAAAACCAAAACAACCTTTTATAAAACGCTCCTCCTTCCAGTCATTGCATATGGCGCCGAATGCTGGGTAATAACCAAAAGAGATGAAAACACACTTCTGATATTTGAAAGGAAAGTCCTCAGAAAGATATTTGGTCCTGTCAATGAAAAATGGAGTGTGGAGGAGACGATTTTCAATCACGAATTAGAGGCACTGTATGGCGAACCTAACATTGTACAGTTCATTAAAATAAGAAGACTGCAATGGTTGGGCCATGTCCACAGGATGAGTGATGATCGTACTCCCAACAAGGTTTTAAACACCACACCAGACGGAAGAAGAAGCAGAGGTAGACCAAAAATGAGATGGCTGGACGATGTGGAGGCTGATGTACAAGCACTGGGCCTTACCAACTGGAAGGGAGCCACAGAGTACAGGGAAGAATGGCGACGGATTCTGAAGGAGGCCAAGGCCCACAACGGGCTGTAGGGCCAATGATGATGATGATGAAATTAAACAGAGAATTTTGACTGGCCCGGAGAGAAACTAATAGAAAAAGAGAAAGCTGCCTCTTATGGTACATAAAACACCGCTTGCCAGCAAGTATTTGAAAACATTCTCTGTTTTCGGATACTTGTGGTGGACAGAATGGGAATAATGAATTAATTATTCCTTAATGTTGTTCAACTACTCAACTGAATATAATTGAACGAAAATTTCTCGAGTAGACACTCCTATATGGAATGCGATTCGATGCACAGCGCAAAAGAAAATAAAAAATATACACCTCCATTTATTGCGTAAATGATCGGCTAAACATATTCTGATTATCCTGCACAGAAGACAAAAAAAATATCACCATATGAGGCGGTAGAATTATTACACAATGACTTTTTAGATCTTAGACACCTATCTAATGTATTAATATCCAATAAGTCCGTTAACACAGAAGGTGAGAAAGTCAACTGGTTTAGAATTAAATGCATTAGATACGAAAAGGACAAGCCACTTCTAATACAAAATACAATTTCAGTGAAAATTTTAAAATGTTACGTGTAAGAAACGCACGACGATCAAGTCGCTCTATTGACAATTGTTTTTTGGAAATAAATAAAATACCAAAAAAATATGAGGAACCCCTAAAAATTAGTGTAGCAAAGAAAAAATATTTGCTACATCTTTGAGAAAAAAGAATAATTCCCGATATTTTTCATCTGTTGTATGAAAAATTGTCATCCAACCACAATATTCTCAATGTTTTGCCTGAGTCTGATGTGGATGAATTAGATAGTATAAGTGGGTAGTAATACACGCTGTTTGTATTGGATCAACAGTATTATCATTCATAAAGTTATATGAAAATATAATTACTTTAATAAACAAATGCTAAAATTTTTTTAATCTTTTATTATCCTTCTTCTTCTTCTTCTTCTTCCTTTTCATAGATCCGAAGATCTGTTTGTACCGCTATTCTGTCTCCTGCGATGTGGACTGCCAACTGTCTCGCCATCTCTTTGGAGGTCTTCCTGGTGGTCTTCTTCCAGCTGGGTTCTCCTGGAGAGCGATACGTGGGAGTCTATTTTCAGCCATTCTGTTTACATGTGAGCTCCAATATCGCCTCCGCTGTCTTCCCCATCTGACGATGTCCTCCGTACTACACTTTTTTCTTATTTCGGTATTTCGAATTCGGTCTCTTAGAGTGTTTCCGGTTATACATCGCAATGTCCTCATCTCTGATGTTCTCAGAAGAGATTTTGTTCTCGTTGTGTCTGCTCTGGTCTCTACTCCGTAGGTGGCAATGGGTCTTACACATGTTTTATATATTCGGACTTTGCTATCCTTATCCTTTATTATCCTTATTAATAAATTACAATAAAATTTTAAATAAATGTACAGAGTAGAATGTGCATTATTATGTTAAGGTGTATGAAATTGAGTAATTACACATTTCATGTATTGTGATATTTTATTTTAATATTACTTCTCGGGCAACTAGCAGGTACTATATTAAATATTAATTAACCATGCACCCAATAACAAGTTGCCACATTCTGAAGACTTAAGATATTAATCGTCTCACAGATGCAGACTGAAAAAACAATTAAAAACTGTGTCTCCACCGGGAATTGAACCCCGGGCCTTTGGCTCAAGAAGTCAGATAGCTAACCAACTGAGCCAGGAAGGTCGACGTCTCGTGTCTTCTTTGATTTTTTATTCTTTTACCGTAATTTTGTAGGTAGTAAGTCAATAGAATTTTTATTATTTTTGTATGAAAATTTTCAAAATAAAAACAAATAAGATATTTCATGACACGTGCAAAGAATTTATTTATCAATGAATACTAAAATCATCAATATTGGAATTATAAAATTATTGCTTTTGTAAAAATCATTTTATTTTAAAACTCAATTATATCAAGACAACAAAATTTCATTTATAACCTTTAGCTTGTATATCCTTGATATATAAAATTAAGATATTCAAAATGGCTACATTAGAACAATTATTACATAAGACCATATTACAATCATTAATTATGGAAAGTTAAATTGACTAGCAGTAGCACATTTTCAATTGAAAATAATATTTTTTTTCCAATGGAAAATGTGCAGAATTATTCTGATGTTACATCACACATTTTTCTTAAAATAAACCTTATTATTTAATAGGATTAAAAAATACCTACATTGGCTCAACAATAATATTTTTATTGTGTCAAATGTATTCAGATCATTTTCACCCAGCATAAGTTTGGATGGTACAGATAGTTTTGTATTATTCTACAAAGTGAATACCATCAATGTAGATTAATATGCAGGTTAAACAACACAACGTGTGTGTGTGGCTATTGGTGACTTATATTGAAGTAAAGGAACACTATAATGAAATAAATTTTATATTTTAAGGTGATGCCAAAATTTATTAATGTGAATCTTAGTGTAATAAATTTGAAACTCTTTACTGTGGTCCTTCAAAAGTTAAAAGTTTTCAACATTATAATCCTTTTTTTTCATTCGGAACTTGCTTTCAAATAAAATTTGGCTAAATTCAACTCATTCTGAACTAAAGTTCGATTATATTTTAAGTAATAAAGCAATGATAGTGTTAGTGTACGTAAGTGTGTGTGTTTGTCTCACACGTTCTGTAAAAATAAGAATATCTAAAAATCAAATTTTTGTGCGAGCATATTCCAGTATACCTCGCGCAGTGTAACGCTAAAAAAATTTTGGAGTTCTAAGACATCTATAGATATAAATAGAACTCCAAATAATAATTATATCCATGATATAGGTAATCGTGAGGGTTTTGATTTCGCCAGTTGTACCAGACTTGCCCCCCAGAAGAAACAAATTATACAAGCCTTTCTTGAGGTTGACGGGAACAGTCGTGTGGCGGCAGGCAAAAATGTAAAAAAAAACAAAAGTGGTACCTCAACGACAATTTAAAAATTTACAAGTACTGTAAGGAACAGGACATGATAAGCTTACACAGTATTTTGTAGATACCGACCTTACTGGGTTGTTTTTCCTAAAGATGAGCGAGATACTTGCCAATGATAGTTACATGACAACGTTAATCTTCTTATCAAAGCTGTTAAGAAATCTAAGATAATATCAGAAGGATCTGAGCAGCCTTGTTGTGACCAATATAATGAAAATTGCCTTGCAAGATCATGGTGGTGGCTGTTCAAAATTTTTATTTACAAGGAAATTGACAATAGCACTGATATAAACTACTTTGAATAGGTCATTGAAAAATATAATTACACGGGAAAAGACGTATTGATAAAAGTTAAAACTGTGACCACTAAAAAGAAAAATGGGAACGAACCTCGAAACCTCACTAAAAAGTTGGAAAACATCACGATACTATTCTTTAAACACACATGTAATATTGTTCGTGCCATCCTTCCAAATGGCTTGCTATCACTCCAAAATGCGTTCGTGAATGTCAAAACCAGCACAGCCCAATTGGCCTGACACACCAAAATGGAATTCCAAACTCCATAGTGCCGCGACAAACGGCGCAGCGCATCCTGTCAGTATGGCATGCTCGTGAGTGTGAAAACCAGAGCTACATTGCGCCATCTCATTGCACCGAGCTGTTTGACTCTCGTGAATGTGAAAACCCGCGCGCCATTTTGTCTCAGTTCGCTTCGAGTTGTCGAAAGGATCACACGTACGTTGTACATCGCAGTAGGTATAATGAGTACAAATGGAGAATTTATAATTGAATTTATTTCAATGTTTAAAGAGTTACCTTGTTTATGGCTAATTACCCACAAAGATTATCATAATAAACAAAAAGAAGACTTTTTGAAATAAAAAGATTGTTTTTTTTATATATAAATAAACAAACCGCTATAGCAGTTATAGAAAACTCATCATCAGAATTAAAACTCATTTTTACTTGATAATTTCAAAAAAATAGAAATAATTAATATGAAAGCGCAGACCGCTTGTATATACTAATTTTGACGACTCGATGGCGCACCTGTGAGTGTGATGACACAAACGTGAATGGGCTGCTTAAGTGAAAATTATTACTGTCTCAAGTATCATGAAGAAGTACAATCATACCACTTTGGAGGCAGCAGGGGCCAAATGTCTTTACAAACAGTGGTCATGTATTACATATGTAGCAATAAATATGGGCTCACATTATACCCGTTCTGAACACAGCTTAACAGTTACTCCCTTCACTGTCTAAAGTTCATTTTTTATCGGACTCTCCATCGAGCCAATATAGGAATCGATTCATCTTTTACATGATCACACAAATTCATCAATTGGTCTCAACGCTTACAACTGTGACCTGGAACTACCAAGAAGTCGGTCACGGAAAAGGAGTAAAGATATCATTACATTCCTCACATAGTTCATTGACTTCCGTACCTTCATTTTTTTTTATTTATTTATTATATAAAATACAATTTTCCTTAAATCTAGTAACAAAGAATTTTTTTTTTTTTAATACAATATAATATAACTTAGGTTACATAATAGTTACCAGATATTTTACTATTGTCATAAACTGCCTCACTAGGTGAAACCTGTTCTGAGACAGTGTATAGATGTCTTATTAGTTTTCAGTTTTGGTTAGTAACTATGGGAGTATTTTATGAGTTCAGGTGATTAATTTATTTTTAATATAGTTTCTGCCCTTTTTTTAATCCAAATTTTAATGTCTCGCTTAAATATTTTCAAGTTACTGTTTTGTCTAAGTGTATTACTTTCCAATATTTTATTTAAAAAGTACATGGTCCATGACAGTACCTCTCATAAATTACTATGTTGACTAAGGATAAGAAGACCTTAATGCAATAAAAAAAAGTAGGTATTAAAAAGAAAAAATCTAAAAAATATTGAAAATCTGAACGAACTGCGATAATGACCCAGGAAATCGTGGAGGGGATCATCGTTCTTCAAAATATCTAGATAAAAGGGAAGGAGTTCATAAGTTCATAGAATCATTCAAGGCATCAGAATCTCATTATTGTCGCCACAAATCTGCTGAAGGAATTTATCTGGGTTTTGAATGGAATATACAAAAAATATGGAGACAGTATAATCAACTTAATATACCCAAACTGAAGGTAAAGGAATCATTTTTTCAAAAGGAATTTAACACCAAATATAATATTGGATTTAAAAAGCCTAGGACAGAAAAAAGCGTATTATTACAGATCATCATGTCCATACACTCAAAGCCAAGGCATTTGCATTAAAAGAAAATAAAGATGAAGTTTTAACTATTTCTTTTGACTGCCAAAAAAATAAGGCATTGCCAAAATGACCAAATCAATCGGCCTATTTTAGTAGGCAGTTTAATTTATACAATTTAACTGTTGTCATTGGGAATTCTTTATCAGCTTTATCATGCGATAACATACTACGGGTACCCAAAAATAACCAGAATAGCATTGCCATGGACGGAGCTTGTGTAGTACGTATTTCTACCGCTAGACGTGGATAGCGCAACTCATTACCAATTCAGTGTCGCCTGTGTTGTCGACCTGGCTTGTTCTGTTTGCCTGCAGTGATTGTTTTTGCTAGTACTGTTTTGTTCTAGATTCGTTTTCTATGATGGCAAGTTCAAGTGAACAACATGCACTTGTGAAATTTTGTTTTCTACTTTGTAAAAATGCTGCTGAAAGTGTTTTAATGTTGAAAACAGCTTACAAAGATGACGCTATGGGAAAACACATGTGTAGGAGTGATTTGCTCGGTTTAAAAATGGCGACATGTTGATTGATGACATACCTCGTTCTTTTTTCGTCATTACTGGTGATGAGTTGTGGTGCTATGGTTACGAGCCAGAAAAGCAACAGTCAAGTCAATGGAAGACGACATCGTAACCCCGTCCTTAAAAATATCGTCAAGTAAAATCAAACATCAAAACAATGCTGATTTCCTTTTTTCATGCAAAGAGCGTAGTTCATTTAGAGTTTGTTCCCCCAGGTCATATCGTCAATCAAACCCTTCATTTGGAAGTTTTAAGAAGATTGCGCAACAGGGTCCAGGAACTCACGCAATCATTGTCAGGAATAAAGATCTGAAGGCACCTAGTGCGGACATCGTGAGAGATATTAAAAACAAAATTAACCCCTGTATGATGAAAATCGGTATAAACAACATCAAGCCCATATCAAAAGGAGCTGCAATTGTAAAATTAGGAACAAGAGAAGACGCAGAAAAAGTAACAAAGGCTATTAAAGAATGTGGGAACATGGATGCCACAAGCATGAAAAAACGGAACCTGAAAATAATTTTTTTAAAGGAGTGCAAAACCATATCAAAGCGGAGGAGATCGGGTCAATGATAGAAAACCAAAATGAGGATTTGGATGGATTCTCAGGACAATCCAAAGTCCTGTATTACAAAAAAATAAAAGTCCTCACTTGAAAAACATAGTGATAGAAACGACCCCGCAACTCTGTAAAGAAATAGTCGCCAAAGAAAGAGTAACATAGAATATCAAAGGGTTGAGAACGTCATTACAGTCATGCAATGCATGAAATAAATAAATTAATTAATAATCCTACTGAAAACAGACAAAGAAAACTATGAATACAAAAGATCGTACTGACCGATTGGTCTCCTGCAAGTGCTCGGGAAAATATTTGAAAAAATTATCAGGCTGACGACCAGTTCGGATTCCTCCCCCAAAGCACAGAAGACGCACTTACGAACACGGTAGACTTTATAAAAAAAAAGAAACTCAAAAGAAATCGTCGCTGTCATACCATTGGATATTAAAGGTACACTTGACAACGCATGGTGGCCCCTTATTTTACACAACCTAAGAAAGAAAAATATTCCACGCAATACATACAATCTTCTGGCGAGCTATCTAAACGATATGAAAACAAGAATGGGACTGGCTTCATCAATATGCTCCAAACAAAACACCGAAGGCACCGAAGATCAAGGGTCGACCGACCTGCTTCTAGTTATATCCAAAAACTTTACTGACCTTAAATATATATGCAACACTGTCCTGATGGAGATACACGAATGGAACATAAAAGCCAAATTAGACTTTACACCTAAAAAGACGTAAGTTATCATTGTGACCAGGCAGCTAAAAATCGAAAATCCTACATTCGTCATGCATAAAACAACCATAAAACCTGTTGAACACCTTATTGGGCATAATAATAGACAGAAATCTATCTTGGGGACAAAGAAACACAGAAGATGCCCGTATGAGCACCATGGAGTATATTAAAAGAAACTCCAAAGAAATTATTGCGGTCATTTCATTAGACATCAAGGGCGCATTTGACAACGCATGGTGGCGCCTCAACCTTCACAATCTACGGAAGAAGGAAATTCCTGAAGAGTTATCATCAAGTGATAGGGAGATAAGCCTGAAACTGGCTACTTCAGTATGCTCTAAACAAAACACCTAGGGTTGAATCCAGGGGTCGGTGTTGGAATCGATTCTTATATAATTATAATTTACGATGTTCTGGATATTCTATGCAAGTTTAATATATACAAACACGCCTTTGCGGACGACCTTTTACTGGTTATTTCCAGGAGCAACACCGAAGATCTCATATATACAAGTAACGTCGTCTTGAAAGAGATCCACAATTGCAAAAAGCAAAATCACCTCAATCCATCATAGTGTCCTCGTTAGTGCCACCATATTTGTCCTCGTTCACCTCATTGTAGCCCTCTTTTATCACATTTCTTCATCTCTTCTATACTTCTTGTACCTGAATACTCCCCTACATTACAATGGTACTGACAGCCTTTTACCAGAAAGTCAGAGGACTTCGAACTAAGACGGACTTATTATTACAAAACTCATCGGCAAATGAATTTGATATTTACGCACTCACTGAGACGTGGCTACTGGATGGAATCCGTAATGATGAAATCTTTGATAACCGATATGATGTACACCGTAGGGATCGTGACTATGAAACTACTGGTCAAAAGCTTAGTGGTGGAGTTCTACTGGCTCTGAGACATGAACTCACAGCACTATCGCGTCCATTATGGCAGTTGCGCGCGGAGGATGTGTGGGTCACTGTACGTACTAAGGGTGCCTTGCATGATCTGCATGTTTGCTGTGTGTATCTGCCAAAAGGACCTACTTATAATGATCTCATGGAGAGCTTCCTAACTGAACTCTCAAGACTTACCCTTGAACTCCCGGATGACAATTTTCTTTTAATGGGTGACTTCAATCTCTCAGATGTGACATGGACTCTACCCGTAAACAATAATTTCTGCTCCGTTATAAACCACCCAACTACAACGAGTCTCTCATTTATTGATTGTATTAACTTTTCTGGGCTACACAAATTCAATAGTATTCCTAATTCCAGTGGTAGATTCCTTGGATCAGTGTCTTTTGGTGAGTTGTTTTGGGGTTATTATAGGAGTTCAATTATTCTTCATATACTGCAAAAGAACTAGCAGTTAATCCTACCTGGAGGCATGATAAAAAGGCTGTTTACCATTGCCAAGATTTGACTATGGTAGACATTAAAATGTTTCATAAAGCATTTTATGCAAATAAAATGGAACTCGAACAGCATGCATTTTTGCTCAAATATTGTCATGTAAGTAACGTTGAAACGTCATCGGCAAATAAAATCCCATAGAATGACAGAATATTCTACGAAAATGTATGTTAAAAAGGCAAACTCTAATAAGGTGGTATTAGTGTGCCAAAATGCTTTTTTAAACATACTACAAATAAATAGGAATAGAGTCCGCCGAGTAACAGAAATTTACAAGACTGGCAGTTTAGTGATAGAAAACAGAGGAGGCAATCACGTTTCCCATAAAAATCTCGAAAAGTTGAAAGATGTTATACATTTTATACAAAAATTTAAATATGTCGAATCGCATTATTGCCGATCAGCATCAGAAAGACGGTATGTAGATTCGGGATTAAACATAAAGAAAATGTGGAGAATGTTTTGCTCCAGTAATAGTTTGATAGTTATGAAGCATGTACACAAATTCAAGTACAAAGCGTTTTATAATCTTTTAAATGAGCAAAAAGAAGGCATGAAGCCTATTTCCTTCAATTTAAATACCATTCTACGCCTACTGAAACTCAACCAGTGCTACTCATATTGGACAACTATTTGTTCCACACAAGTTTAGAGGCTATAAAATTCTGCAGAAATTATATCTCCGTGCTAACCTTACCTCCACATAGCACGCATACAATGCAGCCGTTGGATATATGCTTTTTTCACCTTTAAAAAATATTGTGAATGCGATAAATGGATGCTAAATCATCAAGCAAGGCCAATCACCAAATATCAAATTTCATAATAATAGGTATTTTAAATCACACAAATGATTTGGTCTACATATATATGTGGGGTCAGAGTGGACCGGCGTGACAGCGCCGGAAGTGCTCGAGCCACGGAAGCGGGTAGCGGAAGTGAGAGCGAGTCAGTCAACAAGCTAGACGAGCTGGACCCAGACACCACAAGACGTATCATTTTGTAGATAATTATAGATTTGTTCCCGAGTCGTTTGTTTCATTAATTAATCACTATCCTAATCCCGCATATATTTTTTCCTGAATCCAGGTAAAAACTTTATATTATTTTTGAACAGCTGTACTGTAGGTTTTTACATGACTTAAAAACACCTGCATCGACGTAATTCCCAACATAAACTATAATACAACTGTTTTGAACAATTCATAATTACAAAATGTACCGAATTTTAGTATACAAGAAAAAGCAGAGTTTCTATGTTTACCAGTTGATAAGGGCCTAATAAGCTGAAACGGTCGTCCTGGATTCAGGAAAAAATATATATGTAGACCAAATCATTTGTTTGATTTAAAATACCTATTATTATGGAATTCTACATATTCAACACCATCAGTATTGACAATATTAAAAAATCTAATTTCATATTTGTTAAATGCTGCATATACAAAAACTGCTACTATTTCTAATGCCGTTGAAGGCCTTAAAGTAGGGGGTATCTGTCCCATTGACAGACCAGCCTGTAGAAGAAATAACTCTGATAAAGACAAATACACTGCAGATAAATCCAGATGATACTGACCAAGTGCATATGACTGTGAGTGATGAAAGTCTATCTCCTATGTGCGATCAACAACGGAAAACTCCACCATGTGAAGTTTTATCTCCGTCAATCCTCACAGGCCAAAATAACCCAGAGCCACCTACTTCATTTAGACAATATCGCCCTAATCGTAGCAAAAGGTCTGAAGTTATTATGAGTTTACCTTAAAAATGACTTTTAGAAGAGAACGTAGAAAAACAACAAAAGAAAAAATACCAAAGAAGCTACCTAAAAACTGGCAATGTCCTGGATGCAATGACAACTATCAGGAGCCAATTACAGAAGATTGGATTCAATGCAAAAAGTGTACAGAATAGTGGCACGAAAAATGCATATCTTACTTTGGTATTGGAGACTATTCTTGTGATTTGTGCAATTAGTTTGTCCATTGCGCACTCTTGGAATAACACGCGCACTCTTGAGAGACTACTGTCCGAAGAGTGCGCGTTTTACATCATTGTTAATTATAAATCCTAAAAATTTATATTTTTGTTTCATTTTTTTAAAGTTCAATTAGAAGACTAAGGCTTCCCACACACTAAAACTGAATGTCGACTTAATGATATTTCTTTAACCAAAAGTCTTTTGGGTTATGTCCCTATAAACACAAAAAGAAACAAAATGCAAATGATGGTGTAGTAATGTATATAAAAAAAGACATTCCATTTAATACTAGTGAAATAGAATTGCCTGGAGCTAATTGTATCGTTTGCCTTAAAAATAATATAAGAGTAATAGGAATATATAGATCACCATCAGTACAAAATTTGACAATTTTCTTGAATTCTCTTGATAAAATACTTTCATTGTATCGTAATGAACAAAACTCAATTCTGACTGGAGATCTTAACATAAATATCCTGAATAACAACTATCTACATTTGCTTTGGGAGGGAAATAGACGAGAGCTCCCACTCTTCCCCTTACAAGTATAATGTTAACAGAGCTAGGTGGACGTTCTACACAGAAATTCTGGATTCTCACATCTTTCAACTCCCCACCCCCTCCCCATCTAATATGACCTCCTCAAACAATCACTATACGCAGCAGCAGAGAAATCCATTCCTCTAAAATCCCCGCGTAGGTCCAATCGATCCCCTCCCCCGTGGTGGGATGCTGAATGCACTAAAGCTGCGCAGGACCGCAAAGCAGCAAGGTCTCGGTACAAGAAACAAATGTCATATGAAAACTTTGACTTTTTTCTTAAGACTCAAGCAAAGACCAAGAGGATTCTTAAAGACAAAAAAAAGGATGGATAGAATACTGTTCCTCTCTCTCTCCAGAAACCAATATTACATCCGTATGGTAGAAGATAAGACAGTTTAGATCGGCAGCGAATACCCCTGTTCTTAAACCTCCCTCCGATACTTGGGAGAATAAATTTTTAAACACGTTAGCTCCCCCTACAGTCCCCATTCAGAATCTATCTCCAAATCCTTACCTGCTAGAGGAATTTAATTGCACTCTAGACTCCCCTTTCACTCTTCATGAACTGCAAGCTGTATTGAATAGAGTAAAGACTCAGCGCCAGGAGTAGATGGCATCCCATACAGTTTTATTTCTCATGCTCAAGAATCCACCCAGAAATACTTTCTCTATATCATTAACAACACTGGTAACATCCCTGAAGACTGGAAAACTCAAATTATCATCCCTATTCTCAAACCGAGACGACAGAGACGTTGCGTTTATTTGTGTTTAACGACAGAGACTTTTGTTTGTTATAGCGACAGAGACGTTTATATTGTGTTTTGCGAAAAAGACGTTTATTTTCGATTAAGTTTGTTTTATTAAGCCATGTCTTCGAACGACGAAAATCGTCACGAGAAACATTTGCATCGGAAAAAACGACGTCGCGACGAGTCATCGGATTCGTCATCCGATTCTTCGGGCCGCAGTAAGCGACGAAGAGAACGAAAGGACAGGAAACTTCTTAAAAACCTGGCTCGTCAGGTTAGTGATATGCAGAGGATCGTCCTGCAGACTTCTCGCGTTGAACTGCCTCCCGATGACACTGCAAGTGTAGTCTCAGAGATTAATCTGCCTCTGCAGACTCCTGAGTGGTTGTCCGACTTCCCCCTAAAGGAGGACTTTTGTAATGCCAGGCCCCTCCACGTTTCTCAAGAAGCCTAAAATTCCTAAGACAGCAACAACATATTTAGAGATGGTCAATGAACTGCAGAGGTTCAACCAGAACGAGTGGACAAATGTCCGGTATTCCTCTGCTTTGAAGGAATATGTGGCAGACCCTGGCTTCAAGGATCTGGAAGTCAACTGTGAGCTGCAGTTGTATGACTCGTCATCACCTGTGATTCCAGCCATGGAAAAGGTTTTTGCTGCCACAACACATGCAGTTCTTAAGCAGAGGGAGTGTCTCCATCAGGCACTACAAAGTATAGTGAAGTGGGCCAATAACCCTGATAGTTTCCTCTCTGGAGAAACTCTGGAGGACCAACTGCATAAGATGTTTGGTGAGGGCTCTGACCTCATTAAATATTCTAATGATATACTGCAGCTCACCTGCGGAAAACGTGCAGAATTGATAGAGCAAAGGAGAGACAGAATATTATCCTCCTGTAAAAGTTCAGCCGAACGACAAGTGCTGAGAAAAATTCCTCCCTCTGCTACACATTTATTTGGAGAGGAAGCGCTGTCAGCTCAGTTACAGAAACTGGGAGGCACAGCAAAATGCTTCATTCGAGGCTCACCTCATGGTAGCCATCATCACAATCGCCCTTCTACGTCTAAGGAGGTTGTGACTCACTCTCCAAAGAAGGCCACCAAACCAACTGTAAAGGCCTCAACCATGCCCTTTCCCTATTTTCCCCGGCGGGCAGACCCCGGGGAAAATCCCCCTTATTCCAGTTCAGGTACAAGGAGAGGGGGGAGGGAACAGAAGCATGGCGCAAGGGGGCAGACCCCTCGCGGCCGCTTCAGAAAATGACAGGAAAAAGTTTCGGGGGGGGCAGCTGAAAGATTACATGACAGAGTGGCATGCTCTAAATGCTCCAAAAGTCATTCTCAGCATGGTAAGTGGGTATCGCATACCATTTATAAAAAAGCCCCTATTAATAAACCCAAAACAAGTATCGTCGCAGTTTGTGACAAAAACAACATCAGCAATGTCATTACAAATAAAAAATATGTTATAGAGGGCATACTAGAAAAGGCAGGCAACGAGCCATCGTTCCTGTCCACAATGTTTCTAGTACAGGCCAATCCTGAACCTAAAAGAGCTAAACATGTTTGTTGCAAGGAAAAGATTCTCCCTAATTTCTCATCACAAAGTTCCGGACTTTCTTCAGCCCAACGACTGGATGACGAAAATCGACCTCTCACAGGCTATTTTCATATACCACCTGTCATAGAGACCCATCGTCGTTTTCTGAGGTTATGCTACGGAGGCGTTCTCTTACAGATGACGTGTCTCCCTCAAGGCTTGAGCAGTGCACCGCAAGCCTTTGCGATGATAACCAACTGGATCGCCGAAATCCTACGAAATCGAGGGATTCGAATAATCGTTTACTTGGACGATTTTCTCCTTGCTCATCAGACCAGAGAAGTTCTTCTTGCCCAAACTCAAGAAACGTTACAACTGCTCAAACGATTGGGATGGAGAATAAATACAGGCAAATGCATTTACCAACCGACATGGTCGTTAGAATATTTGGGAGTGCTGTGGAACCCATTTCTAAACAAAAGGGAATTAACCAACCAAAAGCGTCAGGATCTTCAGAGCCTTTTACTAAAGGAAGAGTGGTCCCTGAAAGAGGCTCAGTCAGTACTGGGGAAAATGAATTTCGCCACTTTTGTTGTCCCAAGAGGTCGTCTCCACTGCCGTCCCTTACAACTTCAGTTGCATACAATGTTAAGACTGCCACCTCGAAAGAAAGTTTATATAGAAAAGGAGGTACTAAAAGAAATGAGTTGGTGGATCCAAAATCTGGAATTCAACTCCCTACTCCATCCTCCCAACCCAACTCATTTTTTGACTACGGATGCAGCAGACTATGGATGGGGGGCGCTGATAGACGACAACCCTCTCTCAGGGAATTGGAGGGAAGACCAGAAGGATTGGCATTGCAACAAGGAGATGGTAGCAATTCTAAATGCGTTACAATATACGAGCAAGAGTTTGAGGAATTCTTCACTGCTAATTCAATCAGACAACAGAACAGTTGTGGCCTATCTGAGGAACGAAGGAGGTACCAAGTCATTGGCTCTTCTTCACCAGACTTACCAGATTCTGACGCTTCTAGATCTGAACGGGATCTCTTTACAAGTACAGTACCTACCAGGGCGTTACGACCTTGCAGATCATCTCTCGCGAGGAATGTCATTACCGGAGTGGCATCTCCTTCCCTCGGTAATAGAGACTGTATTCCTGAAATGGGGCAGACCGATATTGGACCTATTTGCCTCATCGAGAGCTCATGTACTACAAAAATTATGTGTCACTGGATCCAAACGACAAGAAAGCTCGATCCAAACGACAAGAGGTCTTCGGTGCTCCTATCATATCTATGCTGATGATCTTCAACTTTACACAGATTTTTTAACTAATGACATAAATAATGCCATACAAACTGTGAATTCTGATCTCGACTACATAAGCAAACGGGCCACTGAAAATGGTATTCTTCTTAACCCTATCAAATCTCACGCCATTATCATAGGGAGTACAAAACTTCTGGCTAAACTTACTTCAAACACTATTCCCCTTCCTGTACTCAATGGCACAGCAATACCCATATCCAAAACAGTGAAAAATCTAGGAGTTCTCTTCAATCAACATCTTTCCTGGACTGAACAAGTCAGTGAAGTCAGCAGAAAACTTTTCTATAGTATTCACTCTGTCAAAAAACTTCAAAAATTTCTTCCAACCAACATCAAAATAAAGCTCGCACAAACTCTCTCCTTCTCCCCATTCTCGATTATACAGATATTTGCTATTTGGATCTTACTCAGGAACTTCTAAACAAATTAGATCGATTACAAAACGTCTGCATACGTTTCATATATAATCTTCGCAAATACGATCACATATCATTTTTTCGCAAGGAACTCAAATGGCTTCGTATCCGTCTGCACCGTGATCAACACACTCTTTGTCTTCTGTTTAACATTTTGAACAACCCTAATGCTCCATCATATCTGACCGAAAGATTTCAACCTCTGGCCTCTCATGGACTCCCGCTTCGATCTAGAGAAGAGAGAACCCTCGCCATCCCATCACATGCCACGGCTTTCTATTCATCATCATTTACTATCCATGCTGCCCGGTTATGGAACAACTTGGCCCTTGACATTAGAACTGCACCAACGTTAGGAACCTTCAAAACCAGATTAAAACGCGCGCTCATACTTTCCATTTCTTAACCTACATACTTCCCATTTATTTCCCTTTCCCTCCCATAGTGTTGTAACAGGTTTTATCTATGATTTGTTTAATTTACATTGATGTACATATTTTTATTCTTCTTACTTTCTTGTGTTTAAATGTAATATGTTTATGGTTTTATATATATTTTCTTTTTTGTACATGTACCATTTTGTCTCATAACTGCCACAGATGATTGTCTGGAAGAAATTGCCATTAGGCAATAAGTCCGCCATTTGTACTAGCTATTAAGTAATGTACAATAAAGTGTTTAAATAAATAAATAAAAAAGCTGTTTCACAATGCCTTCAGCAGGGAATGGAACTTTCCCCTGGCATGGGTGTTTCCTCCTCCGTGCTTGATACCTCGAGTGCTTGCTCATTTAAACAAAGCAACAGGAGTGTACTTAATTGTAGCCCCGAATTGGCCGAAGGTGTTTTGGTTACCAGATCTAAGAAAAAGAGCCCTAGATCACCCATACACAATACCATCGCTATCCCACAACTTGATAGACATATCGACAGGCCGTCACCCTCAACAAGTTCAAAGACTCCAACTGCAAGTGTGGAAGATTGGGGCTGGGGTGAACTACTGAGTGAATGGACCCAGCAAGAAAAAGCTCTACTTAGTGCTGTTTGGCGGAAATCTACCTTATGCACTTATCGTCCTGCTTGGGATAGATGGAAAAGGTGGTGTATCAGTGAGAATATTGAGTTCAGGAACCCATTGGGGTCCCAGGTAGCACGCTTTCTTGCATGCCTAAAGATAAAAGATGGTCTCGCAGCTAGTACAATAGTGCTACATAAATCTGCAATATCAACTTTATGTGATCCCAATAGGAATAGAATAAGTAATCATCCCCTGGTGAAAAGAGTGATGAGAGGTATAGCAAATACTGCTGTGAAAAAATTCAAAACCTTCATCTGGGACCCGGGACAAGTAGTCTCATGGTTAAGCAATCATCCTCCAGATGTCATAACTCTTTTTGAGGCGTCTCGTAGGTGTGCAATTATCCTGCTCCTCGCATCAGGAGGTAGAGTGCATGACCTAACTCTATTAAATATTTCACCAGGTAGTACCATTGCACAATGTCAAAGTACTTTGCGCGCATTCGCGCGTTATTCCAAATTACGTTGTGTTTCGTTTACTTTGCGCTGTGTAAAATAATTATTAATTTTGTTTAAAATGATTACAAATAAGAAGAAACGTTCGGAAAATTGGGAGGAAGACGAAAAAGTAAGTTATATGCACTCATATAATTGGTGATTTATCATTTGACATATTTTTTTCTGTTTTCAAAAACTTTTAATTGCGTTGTTTCTAATTTAGGTACCTAGGTATTCAATATGTATTTTGTTAAAGTTCGGAAACTAACTTATACTGTGGCGTTATTATAAATAATTTATAATACTAGGGGCTCGGCCCCTGGCCGCTCCGCGGCCCAACCCCGATTTGCATTTTTTTAGGCGCTTCGCACCTTTATTTATGCGCTACGCACATTTCATTGGGCGCTGCGTGCCATTTGTTTTATGCCGCGCAACGTTTTTTTAACGCTTCGCACCAACCTATGACCGCTGCACATCGAACCAATTATTCAGTATTGAACCAACATATTCATTAATTTATTATATTATTAGCTCAATGTTTAATAACAATAACTTATTAGTGTATATTTATTAATATAAATGAATCATATTTCTAAAAAACATTTAAATTGTACCTAAGCACATAATGTTAATGTTTCAATTATATAGGCATGCTTTTCAAGATGTTTTCACAATGAAATAATTATTCGGTGCATGTAAAGCATTCAAATCTCAAATGTTGTTGATGTTCCGTTATTTATTTGTAAAAATGGGCAACGTACAGTAATGTTTTTTTAAACAAATATAATAAGAATAGGGGCTCTGTCCCTGGCCGCTTTATTTTCCGTTACGCGGCAGTTGCGAAATAACCTTGTAAAACTAAATATCGTCAAATATACCATTTAGGACATTTAAAAACTAAATATCTTTACGTGGAAATGTTAAAATCAAGTAATAAAACAGTATTTTTATAGAAAAATGCGAAAATTATAAAAAAAATATTTTGCATTATATGAAATGAGTACGCTTGAAATTACAAACATTGATAATTTGAATGTACATTCGAAATATCATTTAGATCTACAGTTAAGACTGAATATCTTTTTATAATAATACAATAATAATGATAAACTATACGTAAATATTATAATTAAATAATGCGATTAAACGAAAACATTACCTGTCAAATATCTTTTGCGTATTATCATGACATATTGAAAGCAATGTTGTTAGTATTCAAAATGGATATTCCGCAGATTATTACGGTTAAAATTTATTCATTTTTCGTTTCAATTTATTTTATATATTGTGTTATAGCCGAAAAACAGTGTTGCCGAAAAACAATAATTTTTAATTTTTTCCGCGGCAACATTTTTGGCGGAAGACTACTAGCGCCTCTGACGGCGTGGGAGAACGACAAGGAAGCTTATAGCCAACGCGTCAGTGACGCGCTCTCTTGGCGTTCAACTCGGCGATGGACGGTTTGGTGTGACGCCGTCATCGGTCGACACGTGCTCCCGATGGCGGCCATATTTTCGACGGCGCAGGAGGTCTGCTTGACAGGACACGTCACGCGCATGGACGCTGCCGGTGCTACGGAGCCAAGATGAGGGCATCAACAAGGCAGAGGCGTGGAGGCAGGGCGCAGTGTTGGGCCACCGCAGCAGGGAACGCGGCGGCTCGCAGATTGGACCACGAGGGACTTTCCGTGTCGTCTGGGGCGTCGGTTCGCCTCCGGTGAGGCTCCCAGCTGGCCTGCCACCTGTCGAGATGCGCCTTCATAACGCTGCCGTGTGGCACGGAGCCAGCCATGGGTGACTGCCTTGCAGAGAAGAGGAAACTATGCAGAGTACGAGAAGGACCTGCCAGCCTGATGCAGAGGCTGGGCCCCGCCGGACTTTCAGCCACCACGTGGAAGACAGTGGCATGCCTGGAGAAAGGATGTCGCTGTACCCTGGGGCTGCACCTTCTGGTCGGCGTCTCTTCGTGCTCGGTTGTGTTTAAGAGTTGGACTGTTTTTCTTCGTTTTGTTTTGTTATTTGTACTCTGTTGTTGTTGTGTTTTTTTGTTTTTTTATTATTTAATTGCCATGGACGAACAATGCTGATATTTTGAATAAATGCGCCGTACTACTACAATTTCATAGTGTCACCATCATTTGTCTCCTTTTCTTCCTCACACCTTGGCTTGATGTTTCCTCGTGGTAGACGAGAGGTCTCATCAATTGAAGAAATATTTTGAAAGCGAAAATTAATATGAGTAAAATTATTTTGCTGGCAATACGCGCACATGCTAAACTGACACGGCAGACACGGACATATGAGTGGGAGACGTATTCAATATAATAGATACCTACAATACAAAATTAACTATTTTGTTTACGGATTTATGCCATTTCTGAGAGCAAACATCGACCGGACCATCATTCTAATTGTTTCTTTTTTAAATCTATATTTAATTTTAAAATCAATGTCTGTTAGCGAAAACGGATCGACGCGATTTTTATATATTTTAGCCCTTCGTGGGACACTTATTTCACCTATTATATCCATTATTTCATTATAATCTCTAACATGTTCCAGAAAATCTGCCATCCTTGTAATATTAGTAATAACAACTACTGTCACAATACGTTAAGACGATGTAAAACAAGGGGTCTAGGTAGTTTAAAGTGACAGCTGAAATTGTGGTGGTTTAACGCACGCTTGACGCCAATTTACGGAAAGTAAGTACACTTTTTTGATAAATCATGCCGAAACATGGCTGAGCGTACCCTGATCGTAAAACCGAAAATAGTAAGTAAGACGGATTGTGTTTAATTCCTAGTTGTAATTGTAAAGCGCCCTTGAGGTGGACACACAAAAACGGCGCTATATAAGTAAGCCAGTTTTATTATCAATATTATCTGCCCCAGGATTTGATGGATTGACCGTCGAGACGCTAAAATATGTAAATAAACAAATTTCCAAACCAATAGCTCATATCCTGAATATCAGTTTTCAGAGTGGAATATTTCCAACAAATTATAAAAAATCACTAATAACTCCGATATTCAAATCGGGCAATCCTGAAGAAATATCAAATTACCGACCCATATCAATCATCTCAAACCTTGCCAAAATTTTTGAAAAAATAGTTAAAAAGCGTATGACTCAGTTCATCAAATGCAACAATATAATTCATGAAAATCAATTCGGCTTTATGGAAAATAGAAGTACACAAGATGCAATTGCAAAATTAACAAGTATTATACAACGTTCATTAGATAAACAGTCAAAATGTATCGGGATTTTTATAGATTTAAAAAAGGCATTTGATAGTATCTCACATGTGAAGCTGATATCTAGATTAAAAAGTGTTGGTATAAATGATAAAGCACTAGACTGGATTGCAAGCTATCTACACCAACGTCCACAACTAGTGAAGATAAATGATGTCTGCAGTAGAGTGGAAACAAGCTGTTTTGGTATCCCACAAGGTACAGTGCTGGGCCCTCTATTATTTATTGTCTATGTCAATGATATATTTAAACAGCAGTTAAATGGAAAAATAATATCCTATGCTGATGACACAGTTATAGTAATTGAGGGGGGTGCATGGAATACGGTTTGTGAACTAGCGAATGCCGACATCAATATGTTAAAAAACTGGTTTGATACGAATCTTCTATCATTAAATACCGAAAAAACACACTTTATCCCATTCTCTATTAATAAACTGAAAACAGATCTGGATTTGAAAATAACCATACATCATAATAATTGCAACACCAGCAACTGCCGCGAAATTTTCTCAACACTACGACCAATCTCAAAGATAAAATACCTCGGTATTATTATTGACCAAAACATGAAATGGAAAGCGCATTTAGGTGACTTAGTTAAACGAATAAGGAAATGTATTTATATTTTCATAAGACTAAGAAATGTATCAAATTTAAAAAACCTAAAAAACATCTATTATGCGACGGTCCATTCCTTGCTTATTTATGGAATCGTTGGTTGGGGAGGAGCATATGACAATATTTTAAACCAAGTTAGAGTTGTACAAAAATTAATCATAAAGGTTATACTTAAGAAAACACGCACTTTCCCCACTACAACACTATTTGACATGTTCAAAGTACCCAAAGTAGATAATATTTATAAAAAAGTGTCTATTATGCAAATTTTCAAAGATAATGTTATACAAAAAATTGAAAAAAATAAGTCTCTGCGATTCCAAAATGATTTTAAAATACCCAAATGTAATACAGGACAATTACAAAACAACTACATTTATTTGGGAATAAAATTTTTCAATTGCCTCCCAAATGAATTAAAGCAGATAAAAGAATTTAAAAAATTTAAACATAAATTAAAATTGCACTTAACTTTCTAAAATAGTAGTTTTCGATTTTGTTGTTTTGATTTGTTTCAATTTCCAGTATTTTCTTTTTTTATTTTTGAATATGTGTTTTGATATATTTGAATCGTCTATAATAGGCATGATGACTAATTTTGAGAAACTATCTCACGATGTTTTTACGCATCCACTGTTTTCAAATATATATACATTTCAACATAAAATAAAGGTTTAGTAGCAAAAATTGCCATTTCAAAATCCAATTTGACATTTACGTCAAAAAACGCTTGCAGTGTAATGGCGTCCGTCGGAGCTGACGGTGACGTCACGGTTTCGTAGACCGCATATCACTACTATATGTACTATATGTATTCTAAGACGATTTGTGTATTTAAAATAAATTCAAAAGTGCATAAGTGTTGTGCGGTCCCTAAATGTACAAACACGTCGAAAAAAACACCTACTGAGGTATTTGTTTTCGTCCCACGCGAATATAAACGAGAAACAAGTAGTTAAATTTGGCAATGCGAGACACAGAAAGTGTATTTTATTAAGTATGCGTTTACAATGAAGTACAGTATTTGTTCCCCCACATTTAGCTCTCAATACTATAATTAATTTACTAAATATTTACCATTAATTAGGCAATAAGCATATAAAGAACTTCATGAATGTCCAAACGTCAAAATAGGCCATCTTAAGTTTCCCGCGAATTAGGCATTAGGCCTGTGTAACACCACTGCGTTACGACGCTCAATTGCATGGACCCAGTTCACTGCGCCGGGTGTGTTAACTTACTCCTTCGAAATGTATTGGCTCACGGCGCAGTGAGTCATGAGTGTTAGACCGGGAGAATGCGAACAGTGTTAGGGTATTGAGTTATTGAGTTGCTTGCTTTTTAACCGACATACCTACATACATACTTACTAAATAAACAACGTAATAGACAATAACATAAAACTATTAGCTTACCTTAGCACAGTCCATGCCTAGTGACGGGGCTAGTAACAAAGATACAAACAAAAAGAAATAGCTTAAACTATGTAAGCACCAGTGAAATAATAGAATGATATTTATTTAAATGAAATAACTTATATTTACTTTGTATGTTTACTACTACTAATAATAATAGTAACTTTTATTTAGACGTAAAAAATACAAAATTAATACATCTAGTATAAACAAAAATATATATTTTTTTTTTTATACATTCTAATCCCAAAAAGTGCCGAATTAAAGCGTTTCCCGATTAAGTGCCGACGCAAGTCTGAATTTCCCGAAATCGGCACAAGTGCCGCAAATCGGCAAAACTGAACGTGAACCTAGAATATCGTGACGTCATGCGCTCTGATTCGTTCTGATTGGCGTTTCTCATAAAATGGCAGTCTATAATATTTTGTATTTTTATTTTAATAATATTAATATTATTCACTTTTTTAAAATGAAAATAAATACATTTTTTTAAACCTCAATAACCTATTTTATTTTTTAAAATCATAATGTCAATGATTTTTTCTTACTCTCATCACGCCTATTCACTGCGCCGGGTCATTAAGCTAGTTAAAAAATAATAATAAAATTATAATATGCAGGTATTGTATTTTATATAAGCAAAGATTATTATTGAATTCATTATATTTCATGTACCTACATGTTTAAAAATATCACAACTTTCCCGATTCTACTTTTAAAAGTAATAGTATGTCGGTTAAAAATCCCGATTCTACTTTTAAAAGTAATAGTTTGTCGGTTAAAAAGCAGGCAACTCAATAACTCAATACCCTAACACTGTTCGCATTCTCCCTGTCTAGCACTCACGACTCACTGCGCCGTGAGCCAATACATTTCGAAGGAGTGAGTTAACACACCCGTCGCAGTGAACAGAATCGACGCAATTGAGCGGTGCAACACAGCTTTACAACTGTCATGTCTACCACAGTACCGCGTAGGTATGCTTTTAGTTTATGAACACATAATGTAGCGAGAAGAAGGAACATATTTTATCGATTTTCGAGATGTAAGTTGTATTTAAATTATAGATAAATAAAGTACTTATATGCATAGAATAATAATAATACGCTTATATGTAAGTTTTTACGTTTCTAAATTCTGACGAGCAAAAGTCTTTGTTCGATGCAAAGTAATTTCATATATTGTATTGAAACTGTGACGTCATAATTATTGATTCACTCTGATTGGTGTTTCTCATAAAATGGCGGACTTACATATTTTGTATTTTTATTTTAATAATATTAATATTATTTGCTCTTTTAAAATGAAAATAAATATATTTTTTCCAATCTATATAACCTATTTTATCTTATAAAATTATAATTTCAATGATTTTTTCATACTGTCATCACGCCTATTCTATATTACTCATTTTTCAATTATTTTCATGTTTTTCTTTTTTTTTTGTTTGAATATGTATTCTGATATGTTTTCTAATTTGAGTATTCTTCTTTTTCATTTATTTTCAACCTTTTTATGATGTTTATTTGATTTTTTTTGTTCATGAATGATTTGATTTAATTACTTGTACTTTTGTGTTGACTTTGCTTTGTATTGATATTTTTTATTTTGTTATAAGTGCTTCCCTCATCAAGCACAAGATTGTAATCTTTTTGATGAGGAAAAATATGTAAGAATATTATTACTAGTGAATTTATATATTGATTTGTATTATAAAATATATTAAAAATAAAATAAAATAAATAAAAAAAATATTATCATCCAGTTCTTGTGTCTCTGAGAATGACATCCGAAAATGGTTTTGAAAGTTACCTCAAAGATGAGAATAATTATATTTTAAAAGATCCCAGTCGGGTGTTGAATGGGGATGTAATTTTACATTATGTCCTAAAGTAAAGGAGAAAAAAATGTATAAGAAATTGACCAGGGCCAAGCAAAGTGTTCACATTTGTTACAAAAGGGGATATAACTCCTCCAATGGTGATATTTCCAAACAAAAGGCTCCCAAAATAAATAACATCAAAGGTACCTGACAATTGGAGAATTGGACTCAGTGATAATGGATGGATGAAGACAGAAATTTTCATTGACTATCTAAAAAATATTTTGCATTCTCACTTACTGAGAAAAGGAACCATTTTTCCTGTGATATTATTTGTTGATTGACATAAAACTCATGTCACATTAAGTGTGAGTGACTTATGTACACAGCTTAAAATAATACTGGTGGCATTGTATCCCAATGCCACTTGATGTTTCGCAGCCAGCTGATGTTTCAACATATAAGCCTTTAAAAAATGGGTGGAAGTGTTCTTGAATGGCGAAGGGAAAACCCTTCGCAAGCTTTGACAAAAACAATTCGTTCAAAATTAAAAAAAAAAAAACAGTAAACACGTCAATTAGACCTGAAACAATCACAAATGGTTTCAGAACTACTGGTATTTACCCTTGGAATCCATATGCCATAGATTTTTCAAAATGTTTGGGTAAACAGACGTCGCAAATTACTTTGTTTAAATTAATGAGCTATTTCCTAGTGACAAACCAGACAAATCAAACTCTGCATATTTTCCATTAGATAGTGTAATCTATTATTATTATTTTTTTTTTTTTATTTATTTAACAAAAACAATACAATGTTCACATATAAATCACAATTTAAAAAGGTATACAATTTTCATCATATAATTCATAATAACCCTCTTTAATTGAGATAAAATCTCGTGTTAAAAGAGGGGAGTATCTATTTAATATTATTACATTTACCAAAACATTGTACATCTACTAAAAAATATGAAGCTACACAAAAAAAGAATGAAATAACAAAAAATAAATAAATAAATCAGTACAATTTTTTAATTTTATTTTTAAATATACTATAATTTTTTTCGAGTCTAAGACTCAAAGGGAGTTCATTAAACCACTTAGTACCTTTATACTTATAGAAATGTTGTGAGGCAGTTGTACGTAAAAGAGGAATGGTAATACATCCTTGTGAATTTATTCTGCTGCTTAAAGAAAATGACAATTGGTTTGAATTTGTAAGAATATCTTTATGAATTTGGAACAATGAGATTTTTTTGTAGATATTTTCAACAGTTGAAACTTTAAATTCTTGAAATAAATTAATAGTTGGATAATCAAATCTCTTTTTTAATTTTATATTTATGATACTTTATTTAAAATGAAGAAAAGTAAATATGATCAAGAAGCATTGACTTTTGTCATTGCATCATGGCAGAAGGACTCCCCTGAATCCATTTTATTTTAGACCATATGTCAAAGGCCAAGATTCTTTATTATTTTGTTATCGAAATTCATGGCACAAAAAGATGACGAAATTATATGGAAATAAAATTCGTTTGTTAGATGCAACATATAAGATAACAAAATACACATTGCCATTATTTTTTATAGTTGTAAAAACAAATTTACAATACTGCGTAAGTACATGCTAGGTAGATTTTTTATCCACTAAACATAATTTTAATATTATTAATCGAGTTGGTACACAACTAAAACTGCATTTACATAATCATAATAATGCTTATAAAATATAATAAATATAAATATCAATAACATCTCTAATTTGAATTTCGCTCTGCACAAATAACAGGTAGGTACTTTATGCCGTACAATAATATGTATATAAATAATCCACCCGTGCAAGTGATGGATGGTTTAACATAGGTGGTGGCAGAGCAGTTAGCGCGCTGGATTAGTAATCCGGTGGTCGCGAGTTTGAATCCTGCCACGACCGATTTCGTTCATCTATAGCACAAGCATTTATGCTTAATATAGGGGACGTATAAGTACTTGTTTCAAGGACATGTTTTGTGTTTTTCAAATTATTTTTAATTGTTAACGGTTGTGTTTTGTGTTTGTTTGCATAATGGCTTCTCCGCTTAATAAAACAAAATCGGTGGTAGAAAACCGCAGATTAAAAATTAAATAACAATGTGAATTAAAAAATATGGTATCTGTAGCATCAATTTAAAAAAAAAAGTTTTGAATGAACCTTCGACAAGTGAAATGACATCTTCATCTTTAGAACTAAATACGGTTCAGACAAATATTTCAGATCCAGAAATGGATTTCATGTGTGAAAATAATTCTTCTTCATAATTATTCAGTGAATTCAATTTATGTGACCAAATTTGAATAGTCAAAAAAATATCGATTTGTTGATCAAATTTGGTCCAAAACAAATTGTTGATTTTAATTTTCCATTAACTAAGCAACGAAAATTTTATAGAAAATATTAGAATAAACTGCTTCCAAACAGTGAAGAAATTAAAAGAAAATGGGTAGTTTATTCCAAGTTAACAGATAGAGTGTTCTGTTTCTGCTCTAAAATATTTCCTAATGCCAATGAATTAAAAAATGCTTTGTCAAATCAAGGATTACAAGATTGGCATCATTTGATGAGACTTAAAAATCACAAATCAACACCAGGTCATCATGATAATTTCTAATACTTAGACACCTGTCTCATCTCTCCTTCACTACCCACCCCCATTGTATAGAAAGTAAGGTAGGTAATATCCGTTCCTACGTAGAAGCGATTTTCTTCAATTTCTACTTCAGGTGCTAGTAGTTTTGCACAGCAAGCAGATGGTATAAATGGTATAATGTAATAAGTTGTTACAAGAGTTAAGTATCACAGCAAGGGCGATTTCCGCGTTACCAGTGAATTTCACTAGATATGGAAATATGGCCCCTTTTATGAGCACTCTAGCGACGAAACGGTTAGTCTTATAAAAAACATTTGTACGAGAAATATAGTGAATTTTGTCTACTTTAACTTTGTCTAGAATGTACAAAGTTTAATACGTTTCCTTTTTGCGATATAGGCTGAAAACTGAAAAAGGTGCCAAAATTTGGCTAAAAAGTGCCCAAAAAACAAAGTTCTGGGCAAAATTTTTGCCCGCAAACTTCAAATTCATGTTCAACGACCCAAAAAACATAAAGGGTGAGAAAATAAAAACTATAGCAAAATTTGCTTCTGAGACCCTATTTTTTTGCTAATATGCCTAGCCTAGGTATGTTATGATCAAAATTTATCAACCACTATACTATAGTACTTTTTCATAGAATATAAATTATTATATTATAATATCTACTGATTATTGTTTTGTTTTTTGTAGCAAAATAACAAGCACACCTCCTAAGCTAAGTGACCACCATCAGTTTTTAAATAATTCCAGCCCGGAATTATTTTTAAATGTTCCCCATAGAACGTACTCCAAACATGCAAACAAAAACCAAGAAATTACTTCAACATCATCTAATTTTATGACCCATGAGAGGTAATGCCAAAATTATCGATCAAATGTTTTTGAATAATGTTAATGCAATATCTCATATTAGATTATTATTAGGTCATAAGCAAATTTTAAAGAAATTAATATAACATGTTGTGAGAATATATGACTAACATGGCCACCAAAGAAAATTAATATTATTTATATGTTTTATAATAATCAACTAATTTGATTGACTATGAAAATATTTATGATTTCAGCGCAAGCATATTACCCGAGTTGATAATTGAAACCAGTGATCAATTCAATAATAAATGTGTTATAGAAGGCCGCCGTGTTGTTGATGTGGAATACCTTTTTCAACAATATGATAAATTATCCAAACATTATTTAAAATGCACTGGTGGTCGATTTTCTTTATATAAAGAATCTAGAGTTGGATTGGTGTCATATGTATTTAGGTGTGATTTTTGTGACGAAGAAAAAATTATATACAACGATAAAGATAAAACTTCTTAGGATCTGAAGAAATTTCTACTTTAGAAGACCCCATACACTTTTTTAAGTATTTTTGCACAGGAGATATGAGATGGATAAGGTTTCAATCAAATTTATATGCTTCTCAAATTCAACCCGAAAACTCAAGAAATATTTCAGAAAAAGAGTTCGAACAACTCGTTCAACTGTGCATTTGCAACAACCAGACATTATTGGTCAAGTGCAATACATTTCAAACCAGTATCAAATGTTATGACATGTAATAGGTTTGAGAAAATCAAGAGATTTTTGCATTTTATTTATAACACTACAGCAATTCCTTTAGGGGCAGCTGGTTATGATAAATTGCAAAGAATCAAACTGTTATTCAACAGTCTAAATGAACGACTTCATTTAGTGTCAAAAGAAGAACATCTAGCTATAAATGAACAGATCATACCCACAAAAGCAGCGTCGGGAATCAAACAATATAACCCTCAAAAACCTCATAAGTGTGGTTAAAAAGCGTTTGTACTTAACGGAATTTCTGGATTTTGTTACGACTTTGAAATATATGCTGGAAAACAAAGTAAAGTTATCGCAGAAAATGCTCCTGACTTAGGAACAAGTAGCAACGTAGTACTGAAAATGATTTTCCTTCCCTCCACACTGTACACATCGCCTACAACTATTAGATGTTGGTGTATATGGTCCATTTAAATCTTATTGTGCTTCCGTGCAAGACAACTGGCTACGAAATAACCCAGGGAAAAACATGACAATATATGATATTCCAGCGATTGTGAAGCATGCTTGGCCCTTGACAGCTACTCCCAGCAACATTACAAATGGGTTTGCCAAAACTGGTATATGCGCCTATAATGCAGACATATTCCAAGATATAGATTTCGCTCCCTCATTAGTTACAGATCGTCCACCACCTGAAAGAATTCAAATGACTTCTGAGGTAGCCAGCGCCTCTTCACAAGTCACCTCTGATCTCTGAAAAAAGTGTTTTTTGTGTGACTCGGACGAATCTGTAATTGATTTTAATGATGAAACTTTCAAAACCTGTTCATTGAAGTTGGCTTTTCGTAAAAAAAAGAGCTTTAAGTACAATGAAGTTGAGCTAACTGAAGCGTCCCTTGATTTGTTGGTTTTCATATCTCGTGTTATAAAAAAGTGACTTTTTCATATCTCGTGTAATAAAAAAACCATTGGATTAGTGAAGAAAGATGATACTTCGCACTCCTTGCAAATAAATAATATTATAAAAGACAAAAAAAGCATGGATAATATTGTTAAAGCAATAAAAGAAACAATTAATCCATTTGATGACAAAATTGATAAGAATTTTACATTCAATATATATGCAGATTTCAAATGGTAAAGCTGCATCTGAAGAAGTTGCTGATTTCTTGCTAAATGTCAAGGCAGCTGGTAATCAACGAAAATTAAATTTTATTTCAGAGAGCTTTTTGATTCCTGCAAGATTTGAGAAACCTATTAAACGAAACAAAATAGTAAATTTCGCTTCTCAGTGCAACACTAAAGTTCTAATGACAAGAGATAAAAATAAGAAGGTATTGTTGAAAATGGAGCGAGACATTTTTGGACGACTCCTGGCAATTAGTTTAAATAAGAAAATTAATCTGGAACATTGCCTGATTTTTCCATTAGCACCAATGCCGCCTGCACTTTTCTCATGTAGTGGTGAAATATTAAAACAGCTACGTTAGCGAAAACTTTGAAATCACAAACCGTAATAGTTGAACCAACAAATGTTAATGTAGAAATAATAGATGGCTTTTATTACTTGCACTTAATCGGAAGCTTTATGCCACAAACGTTTGAAAAAGTTGCAGAGTCAATACTCGTAAAAATTTGCTCAACCAATGCTACAGAAATACATTTAATTTTCAATCGCTATTTGACACCATCAATCAAAGATTCTGAGCGTCAAAGTCGAAAAGAGTTCGATATTCCATATACAATTTCAGGACCTCAACAAGTTAGACCAAAAGATTTTTTACAAAGCCTTAAAAATTATCGTTTTAAAGAGGCCCTGATTCAGTTTTTGGCGGATTATTGGGAGAACAAAAATTTGTTCCCAATAATCAAAAACAAAAAAATATTTTTAACAGTGGGACATCAGTGCTACTCTTATGAAGCTCATGAAAATTTCATAAAAAAAACTGAAGAAGTTGATTATAAATGTTATCACGAAGAACCGGATATGAGGATTATTTTTCACATTTACAAAGCGGCACCAGGTTCAAAAATTTTAATAAAAGCCTCCGACACAGATATTCTAATAATTTTGCTGGCAAATATGCACAAACTTTCACAATCTGAAATTTGGTTAGTCAATTCAGCGACAAAGAAAAATGCATAACACCTTGATTGCATTAACTGCACCAAGTTAGCATTGAAGTTGGGATTCAAATCGTGTCAAAGTCTACCTGCTTTTCATGCATTCACAGGGTCTGATTATATGGCAGCATTTTACAACAAAGGAAAAATTAAACCATTTAAAATATTTTCAAAAAATGAAAAATACCAAACAGTATTTAACATCATTAACTGATGAGGCTGATATTTTCATTGACGAAAAAATGGATACTGTTCAAGAGTTTACTGCTAAAATATATGGTGTAAATCACTGCAACCGAGTTAATGATGCAAGATAAAGAATTTTTTGGCAAAATTATTCTGCAAAAGAAGACAGCGAGTGTTTTCAAAAAAAAAAAAGTTTTGACTCGAACATTATACCACCATTCTGGATATCCCTACAACAAAAATTTTTGAGAATAATTTTTGTCAATTCCATGTGGCTTAAAGCAACGGACCCTGAATGTATAAAACTCCTGTCTGAGAACTGCGGTTGGAATTTAGGTGATTATTTAAAACTAACCGGATATATTGGGGACCAAACGCCTTTGAAAATACAAGACCTTATCGAAATGACGGAAAATGATGACGAATCTTCTGAATTCGAGGATCAAAATTTTATTTCCGATGAGTCAGATTCGGAATAATGTTTAATTTTTATTATAATATTTATGTTATATTATAATACCATTATTTACACTATAGAGTGTATTTCTTAAAATCTATTGAAATTATAATGCTGAAATTTATATTCATACTTTCGATTGGTATAAAATTTGTTCGTTAAACAAATGAGTGCAATTTTCAAAAAAAATAATTTTTGAATTTTTAATTAATCATAGTCTGGACAGGATTTTTTCAGGCAACCCACTCGCGATATATTATTTAACATACTAAATTTGATATTTTTTTTTTTTTTGAGTGGCAGCTCTCCAAGGAGAACACACTTAGGCCGGTTGGCCCTTTGTGATACCACAGTGGGGTTGTCCTTCCCCTTCACTAAACCACATTGAACCAGCCTGAGTGGTTAATAAATGTCAGAACGTCGCTAATGTCAGCATACGCTATGTCCATCAGGTCATCGTAGAAGAAACTTCCCAAGAATTTCCTCCTATTTCTGGAGAGAGCAGGGCATTGACAGAGGAAGTGGACTACCGTCTCTTCTTCCTCTTCGTCTTGGCATGCTCTGCAATAATCAAATGCCTCTAAACCAAGCCTTCTGGCATGTTTTCCTATGAGCCAGTGCCCTGTTAATACCGATGTGACTCTGGCTAGTGAGTCCCTTCTGAACGAGAGCATCATAAATTTGATATAAAATACTTTTCATCCATTAAACAGATCGGTGCAGGTCCTCCCTAATTCGGATCCTCCACTATAAGATCATATCCAAAAGCGTCTGCTAAAAAAAAAAACAGGGTTATCTGAACGCCGAATAAGGAAATCGACTTTCCTTACCGACACTCCTGAAAAGGATGCTTTAGCAATGGAACAAGCTATTCTTATAGAAAAGAAACAAAAAATGGTGAAAGAAAATGGCAAGAGTTCAGTAAAAAAAAGTGGTATTTGAAGAAAATGAAAAAAGCAGACCTGGCGAAGAATGGGTACAGTGCACCAACGATGTATTAAAAGTAAGAACTACGCATACAATTTCGTATGCAATAATTGTTTCTCTGATGTGTCATCGGAATCAGATAAACATATCATAAATATTCCCATCCCATCTTTTTCTGATTTAATTACTGTGACAGTAATTAATATAAAGTACATAGTTTAATAACAAAGTTGGTATGTTGCTTTAATAGCATTCATAAAATAAAAATATTTTGTTTATTTTATTTGTCAAATGTCATGGTTTTCTTAATACTTTTTCCACCTTTATTTAATTTAACTTAATATATTGATTTTTAATTTTTATTTCTTAATAAAACTAAAACATTTTACTGCTGTTTGTTCTAAATATCATAGTATATGGATACTTAATAGTTTTATGAACAATATAAGTTATTATTTTTTATACATATTATTTCTATTATATTATTCTGTCAAATAATATGTAATTCTCAAAATATATGTTTAATAAAAAAATAATGTTTTTTTTTATTAATTCTAAAGGATTTTAAAGGATAAGTAAAGGTGTTAATACTTGCCCCCGTACTATTAATTCTTACCCCAAAGTGGGGTAAGTATTACATTCCAGATTTTGGGTTCATTTGCAACATTGTCCACCTAGTCTTTATAGATTGTTATAAGTTTTTTTTTTTAAATGAACTCTAAATGTATCAACTATATTATAGCGGACAAAAATCTTTTGTATATATTTTAATTTGACGGAGCTATGTCCATTTTCTGAAAAATGTTAATTCTAAACCCGGCCTCCCCTACATAACACAGCGCTCCAAAATGCACTATGGATTGAGGATTGTTCTGGGGGGGGCAAGTCTGGTCTAACCGGCGAAATCAAAACCCTCGTGATTACCCATATTATGGATCTAATTATCATATGGAGTTCTATGACATCTAAAGATATTATAGAACTCCATATAATAATTATATCCATGATATTGGTAATCATGGGGGCTTTGATTTTGACGGTTGGACCAGACTTGCCTCCCAGGTAAGGAAATTGGCTTACGAGTTTGTAAAAGCGAATAAACTACATTATCCTTCTAGTTAGGATCGTAACAATATGGCAGGAGAGGAATGGTTGAACAGTTATAGCAGGCGTAATAGGAATTTAAGTCACAGGAAACCTGAAAACACCAGTGCAGCACGATATTTTAGTAGTATTCAACAAGATACTGATAAAATATAAGTTTACTGCTGACCGAATTGACAATTACGATGAGTCAGGGATATCTATAGTACTGAGCACGCCTAAGATTTTGGCTGAGAAAAACCAAAAACAAGTAGGTCAACTTGTTTGGGCAGAGAGGGGAAAACTTGTTACATTTGGAGGAATAATTTCAGCTAGAGGTAATACAATTCTGCCACTATTTATCATTACCGGGGTTCATTTTAAGGACTTATGGCTTAACTTTATGGCTGGTGCTCCGGAAGGCAGCCTGGGGGTTGCGACAAAGAGTGGCTGGATTAATTGTAGTATATTTTTGGATGTGCTGAAACATATCCAGTAGAAATCTTCACGCTCCAAAAATAACCTTATTTTGCTCTTGGTCGATAATCATGAAAGCCATGTCACAATAGAAGCTGTGGACTATGCTCGTGATAATGACATTGTTCCAACCCTTTAACATGGGTGTATTTGGAACTTTCAAGGCCAAACTTAAAATAGCATTTAATGATTGGCATGTGAATAACACAGGCAAAACCCCCAATATATACAACATACCAAAACTGGCTAAAATAGCATATTTTGAATCATTCAATGGTAAAAATATAACAATATATATATGTAAGTGCCTTTGAGAAAACTGAAATTTGGCCATTTAATAAGCTAGCTTTTAGCGAAAACGATTTTGCACCTATGAATGTTTACCATTCTCAACAATAAAAGAAAATATTAGATTAACGAAGAAAGAGGATACATCGCACTCTTTGTAATAAAGCAAAATAAAAGACAAAAAAAGCCTGCACAGTATCATTGAAGCAATAAAAGAAATAATGAATAAAAATTTCAAAAAGAAAAAAATTTGATGAAATTTTTTATTCAATATTTTGACTGTTAAAGCTGTATTTGAATAACTTGCTGATTTCCTGCTTATCACCGAGGGAATTGTTTAGATCAGAGAGCTCTTTAACTCCTTCAAGATTCGAGAAACCTATTGTGGTATTTGATACCACTGAGTACATAGGTATGTACTTGCCTAACAACAGTGAATATTGGGTCATGTCGTTAGTAGTCATAAATCTTCGGTTATTCTTCGTTCAACCTTGAACGAAGAACTGATACTTCTGAGATAAGTGAGTACCCGAACCTCTCACATTGTAAAAGTGAAGGTAACGGGTCTTTTATATTTCAGGAAGACGACGCTGAAGTTGGGAGCACTCCTGGAGCGAGTCGGGGACAGTTTGGGAAGGAAGATTGTGCCGGAGGCCTACACCAGTTCCTTCCAAATATAGGGAATAGATTTACGATAACATTTCGCCTTCTAAGAGCGAGAGTGATAATGTGGTATTTGATACCACTGAGTACATAGGTATGTACTTGCCCAACGATAGTGTATATCGGGTCATGTCGTTAGTTGTCGTAAATCTTCGGTTATTCTTCGTTCAACCTTGAAAGCGTTCACACTGTCAAATTAGATATTATCTGTATAGAATATGTGTGCGAAATTTAAGTAGATTAATTTGTTATACTTATTGTAAATATACTACACCTATTAAACGTAACATTGTATATTTTGCTTCTCAGTGTAATACTAAAGTTCTCATGACTAAAGATAAAAATAAGAAGGAAGGTAATAGTGCGAGCCATTTTTGGACGACCCCTGGCAATTGGTATAAACAAGAAAATTAATCTAGAACATTGTCTGACTTTTCCACTAGCACCAATGCCTTCTGCACTTTTATCATGTGCTGGTGAAATGTTAAAAACTGATAAGTCAACGTTAGCGAAAACTTTGAAATCTCAAACCGAAATGGTCGAGCCGACAAATATTAACATAGAAATAATAAATGGTTTTTATTACTTGCACCTAATTGGATGCTCCATGCCACAAATATTTGAAAAAGTTGCAGAGTCAATACTCTTAAAAATTTGTTCAACAAATGCTACAGAAATCCATAAATTTTAATCGCTATTTGTCACCGTCTATTAAAGATCCCGAACATCAAAGTCGATATTCCGTATAAAATTTCAGGACCTCAACAAATTAGACCTAAAGATTTTTCACAAAGCCTTAAAAATTATCATTTTAAAGAGGATATGGTAGTTTTTCAGTTTTAAAAAAAAAAAAAACTGAAAAAACACTAAAACTGAAAAAATAAAAATTCAAAAAGGTGTGCGACAAGGTGACACAATTTCGCCAAAGCTATTCACGCTAGCCCTAGAAGATGTATTTAAAACCCTCAACTGGGATAACAAAGGGGTGAAGATAGATGGCACATATTTGAGTCACCTAAGATTCGCTGATGACATAGTTGTTGTAGGTGAGAGCATTGATGAATTAAGTCAAATGATTAATGAATTGCATGAGGCTTCTAGCAAGATTGGTCTAAGTATGAACATAGCAAAAACGAAAATTATAAGTCCAGAAAACAAAATCATCACTGTTAACAATAAAAATCTCGAAATAGTGGATGAATACATATATCTTGGACACAAGATAAAACTGGGCAAAGAAAACCAAACAGCGGAACTGCCAAGAAGAATAGGAATGAGTTGGGCAGCTTTTAACAAACTAAGACACATTCTAGAAGATAAAGAGATTCCGATCTGTCTGAAAAGAAAAACATATGAATCATGTATACTGCCAGTGACTACATATGCATTGGAGACCATGGCCCTTACAAAAAGAAATGTAGAAAAACTCAAATGCACACAGCGATCCATGGAAAGATCCATGCTTGGTATAAGCCTAAGAGACAGAATAAGAAATGAGGAAATTAGGAAAAGGACCAGAGTAGCGGACGTCATGGATCGCGTAGCTACATTGAAATGGCAATGGGCGGGACATATTGCTAGACAGGAACCCGCAAGATGGACCCCTAAAATATTGAGATGGAGACCTTGGGAAAGTAAGAGAGGCGTCGGAAGACCGCAAAAAAGATGGTCTGACGACATAGCCGCTGTGGGGGGTAGAAATTGGCTGCAAGCAGCAAACGATAGAAGGAAGTGGAAGAATATGGAAGAGGCCTATATCCAGCAGTGGAAGACAGAGGGCTGAAGAAGAAGAAGATGGTAGTTTTAGGCTGATTATTGGAAGAACAAAAATATAGTCCCAATAATCCATAACAAAAAAATATTTTTGACTGTTGAACATAGTCAAGCTCAGGAAAATTGCATAAAAAACTGAAAAATATATAATCACAAAGAGGCGTGTTCGCGCTACAACATTTAAATTTTGTACATCACTGCATTTGACTTTTTTGAGTGCCTCTGTGTGACATTCGAATAAGTAATGCACAGACTCGGCCAATAGGATGGCCGGATGTTTATCAAGATCGCCGTCAGTTGTCTATGGATGACAATTGGAAGAAGTGTTCGCCCGCTCGTGCTGTGTAAAGAAGACTTTCTTTTCATTATTTTAATTCGCTCACGCATCTATCATCTAAGTGTCGCAATCATCTCGCCGCTACAATTTCGCATCTCAACAAACATCTCCAGCTGCCGACCCTTCCAGCGTCCTGGTCAAAGGGTAAGTGCATTATTTTATTTTGGTGTCACTGGAGGTGTTCAGATTTGTTTATTGCAGTGCTTATCATTCATACCACCTTCGCATTCTACCCTCTACAAATCAAATCCTTTAAAAAACCGAACCAGCGCCGCATTCTCGCATCAACAAGGCGGATGTAAGGATTATTTTTCAAACTCTTAAAGCAGCACCAGGCTCAAGAATTTCAATAAAAGCCTCTGATATTGATGTTTTGTTAATTTTTCTGGGAAATATGCACAAATTTCACAATCTGAATTTTGGTTAGCCAATTTGATTAAGAAATTAGCTACCAGGGACTAAAATAGCAAAACAGTGGAACAAGAATGCTATAACCGCTACAGAGTGGTTAAAAGGTTTCATGAAAAGATGTTAGGATAGTATAAATTTAAGGAAGCCAGAAAGCACCAGCATGGCTAGAGCCACAGGATTCAATGACAAAGGGTTTCAGAGTTTTTTGATAATTATGTTCAAGTTATGGAAAAACCGGAGAACATTTTAAATATTGATGAGAGCGGAATAACTACAATTATGCCACCTGTACAAGTAAAAAAAAGTTAGTTTGGTGTCTTCTGCAGAGAGGATAGTGGCCAACATTTGGTGGTATCATCAACGCAGAAGGGTCTTAGTTGCCTCCAGTTCTTGTATTTCCTAGGATAAGAAATTCAGGTGATTACATTTCTCAAGGCCCAATATCTAGCTTAATCCCTAAATCATAGTGGTTAGATGACGGGTGAACTGTTTCCAAATGTTTAAACACATATTTAAATGCATACAAAATGCTCTAATGAAAATAAAATTCTCCTTCACAATCATGAGACTCATGTAACAGTTAAATCTATAGATTTTTGTAAGCTGTTCTTTCCCTCCGTATATAATACATAGGAGTCTATGGACCATAATTTGCCGTTGCTTTCATCGATTGGCTCACATCAAATCATGGTACTATCTTGGTAGACCTGACCTGATCTGATCCTATAAAATATCGATGATTCGAGGGTCTAAGCAGCATTTCACAAAATACCTACTAGCAAAGAATGTTTATTTGAAGATCCCAAACTAACAGAGGTTGTACAAAAAATAGGAGGCTTAGAAAGATGTTTGCCTAAGCAGACATCATACTTCCGAAAACCATAAGGGAGTAGTTCGGAAATACAAAGAGCCAGATCTAGAAGAAATGCAGGAAGGAAAGAAACAAGCAGTACTCGCAGAGAAGGTTCCCGCCAAGATGGACCTCGAAGAAGTGGTGCTTACCATCAACGAAGAAGGTAATATCCCATTTGGAGGGGGCCAATTAACAAAATATATAGATTACTGGACCACCTTATCAGGTTACAGGATTTTCTAACAATTGCAACCTCTCATTTTACATCAATACTCAAAAAAATCAGTGATGACCAAAGTTTCAGAAGAAATGACAAAAAGGATAATAGGAATGAAAGAACACCAAATACTGGATATAGCTCCTCACCCTTCGTCATTTCTCTCCCTAATGTTCCTTGTACCAAAAGCCGGTGGCACTCAACGACCGGACCTCCACTTGAGACCATTAAATCAATTTGTGGGAGGTGAGCGATTCTGTTTGATAAACCATCATCGCCTTCCAGACTTCCTCTAAAAAAAAACTGGATGGTAAAAATAGACCTGTCCATTTTACCTATTCATCGGAGTCATTGAAGATATCTAGGAATGGTATACAAGCAGGAAACATTACAAATGACATGTTTACCTTTCAGTCTGAGTTCTGCTCCCAAAGATTATGCAACAGTCACCAATTGGATAAACCAATACTTTCGGGACAAGGAATATCGGATAGTTGTATATCTGGATGATAATTTGATTGCAAATCAATCTGCAAAGAATTTAGCCAATTAAGCACAGGAGTTTGTCATAATCCTGTAAAAGTTGGGCTGGAATGTACAGATCAAAAAATGCAATTTAGAATCCAAACAAGAAATAGAGTTCTTAGGAATAAAATGGAACACAGCAAAAAATCAGAAAAGTTTACCAAACAACAAAATACAGAAACTCTCCAGAATATTAGAGGGAATCTCTTTGGTATAAACCTTGTCATTAAATGAATCCCAGGTACTTCAAGGGATTTTGAATATCTCCAACTTCGTGATAACTCGAGGACTATTGAATTGCAGAAAACTCCAGTATTGCAACAGCAGAATAAGAAATCTCCCCTCGTTACGAAGAACTCCAGTTCCACCTTCAACGATAAAAGAAATGAAATGGTGGAAGCAAAACATTAATAAAAAATCCACAATACATTCGCCCAGAGTAGGGTCGGTCCGACAACAAAACTGTGGTCTCTTCAAATCTGCACTGCTTGTTTTGCCGCACCCTGTACTAAATAATTTTGCTTATCTTTATATAGCTGGCCCTAGCCGAGAGGTCTGGTAAGCTGACATTTATATACATATTGCTCTATTCTAGACATGAATTTGATTCCCAATGTACCATCTGAAATCAATCATTTTATTGAATTTATTATGTCTATAAACAACAATGATGTTTCAAACCATTGAATGAAAATAATTATTATAATCACAATGACATAAAATACGTGAACATTTGTTTGTTTGAACAATTGTTTGTTTTGCCGCACCCTGTACAGAATAATTTTGCTTATCTTTATATAGCTGGCCCTAGCCGAGAGGTCTAGTAAGCTGACATTTATATACATATTGCTCTATTCTAGACATGAATTTGATTCCCAATGTACCATCTGAAATCAATCATTTTATTGAATTTATTATGTCTATAAACAACAATGATGTTTCAAACCATTGAATGAAAATAATTATTTTAATCACAATGAAATTGAATACTTGAACATGGATTAAAAATATGTGGATTAAAACTGTGTTATTATACTCGTAATAATTTCATTATGAACTTCCACTCTGTAACAAATCAACCTTAAACTTAATGATACTCTACTTGGACACAATCCACAATTGAGTTTATTTTGGGATGAAAAGTTTTCACAAAAGTTTACAACAGAATACATTTAAAATTACTCCGTGATAATATTACAGTCCGAGAGTTTGCTCCTAGTTTGGGTGTATGGGCCAAAATACTTTTTGATTCCTATAAAAAGGAAGCTATTTTCAATGGAAATCATAGAGAAAGAATTAATAAGGGTGAAAGTAAAAGAAAAGTTGCCAAATCTTTAGGAATGGCTGAATCTAGTCTTCGAAAAAGACTGAAAAGGACTCATTAAGCAAAAACATTAGGAAGGTATGTTACTACATTTACCAGTGAAATAGAGGAAGAATTTTGTATGCATAATAATATGTTTTATGGCTTGACAACCAAAAATTTGATAAAAATAAAATATTACATCATTTCAACCATGAAATAAAAATGGCTGGAAAAGAATGGTTGCGCAATTTTTTAAAAACGTAACCCTAGAATAGCACTTTGACAGCCAACTTCAACAAGTCTTGCTTGAGCTATAGCTTTTAATGAACCACAGTGTGATTTATTCTACAGAAATTTATCTAATTTGCTAAACACAAATTTCCACCAAAATCTATTTATAACATGGATGAATCAGTTTTTTCCACTGTTATTATGACAAAACAGTCAATGAAAATGGTACATTTGTGCAATCAGTACTTACTTATGGTATTTATTAAATTACAATCGATAAATACCAAGGTAGAGATTGATGGACAATGTTACCTGAGATCTGAACGTACTGAATGCTTGTGATGACTGGGAGTCCACTGCAGCTGACAGGAAGGCTTGGAAAGCTATTGTTCAGGAGGCTAAAGCTAAAGAACATCGCACCTCTGCGAAAAGCTTGAAACAACCGAATCCCAGATTGCTCCAGTAATGAACCAAATTGCGGACAAATTGAAAGAACTTTCTCCGACCTCCTTGTATGCCTCAAGCGTGGTTAATAACAATCCACCACCCTTGTCCAAGGGCGGATTTCCTGCACTCCCTGCAAAGCCAGCCATGTGTATTTTTCCCGCAAACGATGAGGTTAAGTCCTCAACGGAAACGAGGAAAATTTTGAACGCTGCCATTAAGCCATCTGATGTTGGTGCCCGTGTCACAAGTGTGCGCACAATAAGAGGACATGGCGCCGTTATCAACACAGCCACTGCAGAAGACTCCATCAAGTTGCTGAATGCCCCAGCAATCAAATCTTCGACGACCTTGACTGCACGGCTTGCTGCAAAGAGACAACCTCGTGTGAGGTTCAGTTACGTGCCACGGGACTTGTCGAATGACGATTTTCTGGAGATAGTGGCAGAAAACACTAAAGATCATGCCATTAAAACTGCCGTCTTCAGTCATTTACCTATGGTCGGCCCGACGTGCGATAGAGTCTTTTCAGTGCCTGCCGCCGTTCGCCACAGCCTAATCAATCTAGGGAAAGTGTATGTAGACTGGAATGTCTGTCATATAACGGACTTCCTACCAGTTAGTGTTTGTGGCCGTTGTCGGATGTACGGCCATGGTTCGAAAACCTGCAAGGAGCCTACTAGATGCTCTCACTGTGCTTCAACTGATCACGTATATGATTCTTGTCCAGATAGAGCGAATCCACCAACATGCACTGTATGTAAAATATTTAACAAACCAGCAGCTCATCGATCCGGTACCAATGACTGTCCAGCCTATCAAGCAACAGTCAGCAGAGCTTTGCTCAATATTGACTATGGCGTTTAATGTTTCATTTAGTTTTGGCCAACTTAATCTTGGCCGTGGTCAATCAGCTTCAGCCGAACTTAGTCAGTTTGCTCATGTTTAATTCAAGAGCCATACTCGCGAGATGGAGTTGTGTCATTCGGACCAGGTGTTCGAGTTGCTATGGTCTCGAGCTGTACAATAACAAATCCTCCAATGAGTTGTATAGCTTTTTACAATCCCAACATCAATTTTATATGCCTGGATCACTTATCTTCTAGTCATTTGGTTGTAGTCGAGATTTCCTCTCCAAATGATTCTTTTTACATAATTTCCGCATATTTTCAGTATAGTGAATCCGTATTTCGCTTTTTGGATCAATTAGATGTTATACTGGGTCAGCTTGGTAACGCATCATTGATTATTGGAGGTGATTTTAATGCCGAATCTATACTATGGTGTAATTCTACCACTTTCGGTTCCCGAAAATTCACCAGAGGTGTAAACTGCGAAGATTTTATCTCTCGCCACAACTTAACTGTGCTGAACAATCCATTCAGTGCACCCACCTTCTCCAATCATATGGGTTCAAGTCATATAGATGTCACCTTAGCTACAACTCAGATTAGCCCTAGAGTAAGGAATTGGACTGTGGAAGAGGATGCCTCGTGCAGTGACCACAACCTTATCATGTTTCAAATCATCTCAAATGTACCCTCAATTCCTTTAGCGAAACCCCTTCCAAGAAGATTTCGAACTAGATGTGACAGGTGGCGTTGGTCTGACTTTGACCGGGACTTTGAATGCTCAATGGATCGCTTATCGTGCAGATCTTATTCTACTATGGATATGGCCTCATTCATAACGCAAAACATAATTAATAGTGCCGAGAAGGTGATCGGTAGAACTTCTCCTAGTCATGTGTCTCCTAATGAATGGTGGCATCCTGGCTTAGACATCTTAAAACGGTCTTCGACCCGTGCTCACCGCGCCTTGAGAGTGGCTCGTCGTCGAGGAGGTTCAATTGACTTTATAACCGTACTTCAACGTGAGTACAGACACTCAAATAATATTTACAAACGTGAAATTGTTCGTGCCAAGTCTGAAGCATGGCGCCGCTTGGTTTCTGAGGTTTCAACCTCTGATCCTTGGGGTGCTGTTTTTAGATTTGCCTCGATGACAAAAGATCCAAATGCGTCAGTCTCGTGTATCCGTGATCTACGAACTGGGATTCTCACCAAAGACTCTGATTCGACGAGTACGCTACTCGACATACTTATTGCTTCTGATGACATATCATCTGATACTTCCCTTCATTCTCAAATCCATAACCACCAATCCAATATCCCACAAACTTCCATATCGACCCTAACCAACTTTGATGAACTTGATTTTATCATTAAAAATCTTAGTCAAAACAAATCGCCTGGAATTGACCGCATTGGCGCAGCTCTTATACAAAGGTGCTGGCATATAGCTCGCTGTGAAATAACGACATTATACAACAATTGCTTGCAAGAAGGCTACTTTCCGGATTGTTGGAAAACTGGATTGATGACAGTTATTCCCAAGCGTAGCGATCTAGATCCTTCTGACCCAAAATCTTATAGACCTATTACTTTATTACCTATATTGGGTAAGGTCTTAGAAAAACTTATTTGTCAACGCTTAGAAGATCATCTTTCTAGTACGCACCCTCTGTCCGATCGTTAGTTCGGTTTCCGCGCTGGGAAATCAACGGTTGATGCTATCCTGGCTATTTCAGATTTTGTCAACACTACAGACAGTAAATATGTGATATCAATATCCCTTGTTATTGCGGGAGCATTTGACAATGCCTGGTGGCCTTTAATCCTCAAAAAACTCAGAGACCGAAAGGTTCCCTGTAATATATACAAAATTGTGAAGAGTTATTTTACCAACAGGCATGTGGCCATGCCCGGGGGACGAGTATTGCACAGGAGATCTATCAGCATCAGGTGCCCTCAGGGTTCTGTTCTGGGTCCACTATTATGGAACATTTTGTTCGACAACCTTCTCTCACTTTGAATTCCTACGGGCTGCAGCATTTTGGCATATGCCGACGATGCCACAATCCTTATTCGAGGTGACTCACGAGCACTTATTGAGCGTTCAGCCACTCAGTTACTCTGTAGTGTTGCAGACTGGGGTGTAAGCCACAGACTCAATTTCGCACCAAAAAAAACTTATGGATTAGTGTTAAAAGGCATAATGAAAAGTCCTCCTTTCATAAAATTTCTAAATACGCGTGTAATATTTAAGGACAGAGTTAGAGTGTTAGGTGTTACACTCGATAGAGGCTTAACTTTCAATACCATGTTCGTGCCATATCCGATAATGCTAAAGCAGCCTTCCAAAAGATTTCACGCCTAGCTCGAGTTAGTTGGAGCCATAAATTTCCAGTAGCAAAACTGTTTTACAATGCTACCTTTCTGGGGATTATGTGTTACGCCACCCCTTGTTGGGCTCACCGTTGTGAAACCCAATACATCAGAAGTCTGCTGCTTTCTGGACAGCGCTTCGCCCTTCTGGCTTTAGCTAAGGCTTACAGAACCTGCGCAACTGACACACTTCCTATTCTTACAGGTGTGGCTCCTCTTGATTTAGAAACACAACGACGAGCTTCAATTTACAACCTGTATAGGGGTCGAAGCTCAATTTTGGGTGGAGTATCTCTCACACCCGTGAATTTACCCACCTTTCGTGGAGTGATTAAAAACTTAACTCAAAATTCACTTCTAGACGATTGGCAAAATCGCTGGTCGTCTTCTTCCGTGGGCAGACTGACATTCTTATTTCTTCCTGATGTGAGGACCCGTATTTCATCATCTTGGATTATTCCTGATTATTGGACAACGCAATTCCTAACTGGACACGGCAGTTTCAAAAGTTACCTTTTTCGTTTTCACTTATCCGATTCCTCCTCATGTCAGCTTTGTGGTAACTATGATCAGACTTCTGAGCATATCCTATGGGAATGCACTAACTTCTCCGTGTCAACATTCTGACGAGAACTCTACAACGATGTTCGAGGGAATTCCTTTGGCCCCATTGGACATGCGGACCTTGTAGCCACGAAGAGCAACTTCAGAGCATTCAAGACTTTTTGTCAAAGATACGGTGAACTAGTATCTTCACTTTCAGTGCACGACGAACCTACTGCTCCCTTATAATCTGCTCTCTTTGGCACTCTAAGTGCAGTGTTTGCAAGGTTTTAGAGTTCTCCGGACTCTTCTTACGTTCTTATGTGTTCTTTCAGAGTTTTGCAAGGGGTCGTTTTTAGTCCCCATAAGCAGAACAGGTGGTGGTGGGGGAAGAACAGGCTAAAGCTCTACCGGAGTTGTATGGCCATCGGAAGCAAGTAAGTAAGTAAATACTTAAGAAAAAAGAAATATACCAACAGAACAATTTTAGAGTTCCTACATTGAGTGAAATTTATCGTAACATAGCTTTACTACAAATTTACAAAGAAATCATAGATGGGCAAACGAGAGTTTGTAGCTAAAAAATATAGCTCGAAATACAACAGTGAAACTATGTAATCTAGAGACCAAATATGTCAATAATCTCAAAGTGTAATCATACAAATTTTGTTCCGTTAATTATTAAAAAACAGATTGTGGTAGTTGACGGTAAACTTATTGAGATGTCACGTGGGGTGTGCAGAGTGCAAATTTGTGTTTTTGTTGTTTGGTTGGTATATACCTACACATACTGCTACACTCCACAGTGAAAATTTTGGAAAGTTATTTACCGGAAACTATACCTGATTATTTATAAATTTGAAAATTAAATCATTCTTGGGAATTTTTGAGACTGAAGAATTTTGTGTGGCATTGGGGCATTTCTGTTAAGGGAGAAGTAGGATTACAATTAAGGCCGTAATCATATAGTAAAAGGACACTATTAACTTGTGGAACCAAAAATTATGTCATTGACACCTTCCTCAAAAATACCGCTTAATCTTCCATCCTCATGAATTGGCCGATTCGATGTTCAATCACCCTGACAAAATAAATTTTACTCTAGGTGAAGATTTATTTGCGGACATTCTGCGAGGTGTTCGGATACCCGTACACTTTGGAAATCTTAGTTTTTGGCGCAGATGACAGATACTTCCTATTTGTACCTATCCTCATTTTCCTGTCATACCTAAACCTCATCATACCTACATCCTTACCTGAATGTGGCAACAATAATCTTGCCTCTGTTCGCACGCGAGCCAGCCACGTTCTTCAATCTCGCAAATACGCGTCTCCCGACATCATCATTGTTTATTTTACCATACCAAATTTATTTATAATCATCATTGTGTTATACAAGCGCCGTGCGCAGTTCATAAAAAAACTATTTACATACGTTTGCAGCATCGCACGTATTCATTAAATTACAGACAATTAGTGAACATATTTGTTGAATCAGTGACGAGAAGGAAGAAAACAGCTGGCACATTAAGTCCACTCCTTTCATTTTCCATCTTGTCCTATCTGTTCTTTTGCCAATATCGCACAAATTTATTTGTTTAATCTACGTATAATATATACGTAGAACGTATGACATACTCTTAAACAATTATTTTAAAAGGTTGGATCAAATTTTTCCGAGGGTACGCTGCTACAAATTGGGCCCTAGGTTTTCTATCGGCAAGCACGTCTCTAATGGGCCAACAATCTTTCAAAATGTTATCAATGCTGTATTGGGAGAAATAATTTTGAATTGAATTGTTTTTACCTATCCAGACAATCAAATTATTCCATGTAATGATGAATGTCTACGGATACTTGAGCTAGTTATGAACAGAATGCTTGCGTAAAGGACCGTTTATAATTGTTGAAAACTATTAACTGGTGAAGTGATGAAGCCCTGGGCAAAGGCCAGAGTGAGAATATAAGTATTTTTGAATTTACGTTTCTTTGATTACATAAGTCATGGCATCAATATACATTGTGATTGACAATAGAGATGTGCCAGATATCCATATCCGCGGATATCCAAGGAGAAAAATAGATCCATTACTTTTTAAGCAGATCTAGAACGGATCTTTTATATTCATTCAATGAATTTTATTGTATAAAATTTGAATATTTCCTGTCCTGTGTCACACTAAAATATAAAAAATTGCATGCACAAAACATGTCACATTATTCGTGAGCACGATGTTCATCAACTATCGGCACACGGTCACTAGTGCCGACTGCGATCAAACAATGTAGGTATGAGAATTGAAGTCCATATTCGCGAATCTAGAAACTAATACTCCATATCTGTATCCAAGGATATGGATTTTTAACGATCCGGCACACCATTAATTGATAAAAACAAATACTTCTTAAATTAAGTTAGTAAAAATTAATATCATTTTGTAACATTATTTGTAACAATATTTTGTGATTTTGTAACAATAGGATGCTCCTGTTTAGTAAAATACTTACAATAATAATTTGTCACTTATTAGAAGTAGTTCTAAAGGTACTCACTTTTGAAAATAGTTGTAGATAATTCTATACACTGTTAAGACAATGAAAAATCACCATAGTTTTTTATTTGTTCTTTTCAGAACTTTTTGAAGACGAGAAATAATTCAATAATGTTGTATTTACTTTACTTCTTACAGGTGTTTTATTTGGATCAATAATGTTCTTATTGAATGAATTTCTTCTAGGTGGTAAACTTACACCTTGAGGACTCACAGACGTTGGTTTTGTATTTTTCTCTATACTTAGTCTCGTCAGCCAGTCAACACTCTTACAAATCCTTTTTGGAGGAGACATAAGCCCCAGGTGTGGCGCATCTCCATTTAAAACATAATTAGGAAATTCAAAATTAGATAGGCTCGGTGAACTCAATAAATTTCTAGGACTACATGAAGATCTGGAGATCAAAATCTTTTTGGGTGATTTTGTTGGAGTTTTCAATATATTAGATTTATGATCTGTTAGATTTGATCTACTCTTATCTAGTTCTTCATCACTTTGTGCAGGTTCTAACTTCACGCAACCTTCCATGAAAGTATCAATACATCTTCTTTTAGATGTTGAAGGAAAATCATCAAACGTGGATGAATCTTTAATATTTAAATTGTTTGGTTCATTTTCTAAATTTTCCTCCTTCAATGTAGGTAAAGTGCCATTAAGCATATCAATAAGACTTCTTTTTGAATTCCTTTTAACCAATGAAGAACCAGACGTACTGGGGCTAGTCAAATTATTTTGTAGCAAACATTTTTTCTTCGATGAAGTTTGAAGAAGATCAGACGATTTCCTTTTAAGGGATTGTGGTGTCTGGTCCAGAGTTCGCCATAGTTTATCATTCATGGGAAACTTTTTTGCTGTACCACGATATTCTTGTATATCATCAGTATCAGGATATTCCTTGCCGATCCTCCATATTTTATGACGCGCATCATCGCTACATGTTACAACTTTAATATCCCCAACTTGGCACCAGGTAGCGCAAGTCACTTCAGCAGAATGTCCTTCGAGTTGAACAATCGGTTGAGAATATTTAATATTCCATATGTATGCTTTTTCATCACTACTGCCACTTACAAGATAATTACCATTGGGACTGAGGCTAGATTTTATATAAAATGTTCCATTTTCATGTCCAATGTATCGTTGTTCGGGAACAACACTATAAGCCGTAATATTAAATGAATAAATAACATTGTCCATACAATTAGCATAAAGCACATATCGAGATTTGTCAAACAATAAATTAGTGTATCCATTTTTAGAGGAACAACCGCAATATGGAATAGATTGCTTCGGTAAAGGATCTTTTTTATAGACGGAATAATTCTTCCGTAAATCCCATATTTTAATACTGCCGTCTCCATCTGCACATGATATAAGAGAATAGTCATCTTGATATATAAGACCGGTAATACTGTTTGCACGAGGTTGTTCCACAAATCTATTTGTCCGCTTTGAACCGGATCCGGGGGTTTTGACAGAATAAATGGAATGACAATTATAAATAGAGTTATCTGGTCTGACAACCAGATCTACACCTTGAGAAGCTCGAATGTCCCATATCAGAACTTTACCATCTCGAGCACCGGTTGCAAAAACTGAACAATCATTTGGTCTAAAGGCGATAGTTTTTACAGATTTTGTGTGTCCATAAAACAATTGAGCCTCTTTGATGGAACCATCGCCGACATCCCATAATCTAGCTGTGTGATCACCTAAAATAAAAATTGAATATTGTGAATCAATTTAAAAATAAACAAATAATGCTAGGACTGGTTGCTGATTGGCAAAATTGACAGAATGCTACCAAATAAATGAATAAGTTAATGTTTACCTGAAACAGTGACAAATTTCATATCATGCAACATCCAACCAAGATCAAACACTGCATTTTGATGACACTGAAATCCATCTAAAGGTGGATAGTCCCCACAGTTTTTGTCCACTTTTGAAGAATCCTGAAAGAGTATACATTTTAGAATGCAGCCTAAAACTTCAATTAATTTTTGGTGATGTCTTTTCGCAATGGCTGGTCTATCCTTATGGAACAAGCTAGTGTATCAATTGAGACAAATAGACAACATTAAAAATACAACTAAAGACATACAAGTTCAAAAACTCCAAAAAAATCTAATGTTCAAAAATTAAAAACAGTAATGATTCCACTCTATTGATTATTATAGTCATGGCATTAATTATGACATTTTGTCGAAAATTCTTTTATTGCATAAAATTAATTATAAGAAAAAAACTTATTTCTTCGTTTTGCTCTTCTATAAAATAACATTATAGCAGATATGACATTGTTACTAGTATGGCGATATATTATGTAAGAAAGTACCTAGGTACAGGTACATTCCTTATTTTCAAATAGATGACAATCATTGAGATTGACAGCTAATGGTTACTGGGTAAAACACATTAGGCAAATAATGTTGACAGTGGGGTGCAACTTCCATACAAGAAGATTTTGTATGGGAAGGATTCGGATAAAATACCAACATACAGAAACATACAAACTAAGGTTAGCCAACATTAAGAACACAATTTTCAAAACTTTGGCGTAGGTATCATTATTCTCATTGGTAGGTACCTACTATATTTTTTTGGCCACATTTGAATTTGGATTATTATGTGACAGCGGAAAAGTGTTTTTCGTGAAACATAACATTTTGTTTTTGTGATGGAATTTGTTTACTTCTGAAGAAAATTCACGGAAAATTCCAGACCACGTAAAAATTTCGAATTATTTATTCAATATAGACATTAACATGAAATAAAAATAATTGAAGTATTGTATTTGTGTTTTTTTTGCATATTAATTAATAATTACTTTTTTGCTTGTGATTTTGTTAAATGTTCTTGAGGACCACATGAGAATTTTAATTAAATTCGCCATTTTAACTTTTTTCAGGTGCTTAATGCTTAAAAAGATAACCAAACCTTCATAACTTATTGAGCATCAAGAGTCAGAAATATAAAAATTGCGTTATTTGTACCAAGCAGGAGATAAAGGGTAGCGTAAATATTTGTTATTCAAAGTTTCCAAGAGAAGAAAGTCTGTGAGTATTTCTCAAAACCAATTGGTGTTTTCTCAATTTGGTCACATGACTCGTTTTTGATATGTAACGACAATATATTAAATATTATTTTCTAAAAATTAATTTGTTTCATATTCATTAATATTTATTAAGTTTTTATTAATATTTTTCATTTTTTACTCTTTTATTATAAATATTTTGCATAGCAATTTGTTCATAAAATTAGTATTTTATTGAGTTTTTGTTTTTATATGTATTATAAAATAATAAATAAAAATACGCAAAATATGCTGTCTATGATTTTCTCCCTGATTATAAAATATAAAAAAATATATGGACTGCCTGCACTTTTGCATAGGTACTAATTGTATATTGCCCATCACTACTGGTGACAGCATTTAATAAAGCTTTTCTCATCCCTAAATGCTGTCAAATAGCAGAAAGGCAATGCAAAGAAAAAAATGTTTTTTTTTCTCAACGTTGGCATGACTTTGGTGATTCTCTTCATACATTTTGCTGATTATTTTTATTTGTATGGAGTTGTGTCTCTTATCCGTAGGTATTATATTATACTCTTTGATTGACAGCTAATGGCGACTGGGTAAAACATGTTAGGCAACTAATATTGATTGATAAAAGTGATTGTTATTTAGTGAATAAAATAAATAATAAATAGGTAGTTAACATCAATTGTCGTTTCTCTGTTTTTTCAGATAGGATAAAGTGCATATTATTATTATTATTGTGAAAAACCTTTATTTTTATTTCTGTATTATAAGGTGAATAAAAATTATTTTCTGTTTTTTCAGAAGAAACAAAATTGTGATTACACTATTGCTTTTTTCACCTCGACATCTTAATAGACATTATATATATAAATAGAAGAATCATTAAAGAGGTATTTTACATTTTTAATATTTAAAAATTAGAAATAAAATTCCATCGAGTACTCGATTAAGAAAAGTAACTTTAAAATATTTTACTTAATTTAACTATTCATTTAGTTACTTATTCTTAAATGTTCTGCAAGTCACGTTCTGCATTTAGAGGTATTATTCAAATTCTCCCTTAATCTCGTCCACCTTCAAGGAAGATGACACCTAGATGTTGATTGGATTCACAATATATGTTTCCTACACCACATCTTAAATACATTTTAAAATTAACACATCTACAAATGTGAAATTTTTCAACTACAAATAAATTCTAACCTGTATAGCCACTCGGCCATCTTCATTTGCAATTGCGAAGAAGTTTTCATATCCAAGTTTTTCAGCAAATCGACACGCAAATATAGGTGGGTGTGGATTGAAGTCAGGACCAAACATGCATGGGGTAATTCCATGATATGAATCATTCCAGGATACTACGAGACGTTGAAGTATATTATCATACGAATTTATGTTGTCTGCAATATAAAATAAATCAATTATATTATAATGTAACATATATCTGAATAAACAATTATTTCACCATCTTTGTTTTAAAAATAACAGTAACTAGCTTTTACATCCGGCGTTGCTCGAGAAGGTAAATGTGAAGCAATATGCTAACGAATCAAGAAAATCGTTTTCGTAATTTTGAACTGTTTATTTGTTATGATAAATTCAGAATGAGTAAAAAATATCCAATATAATAAATAAAAAATAACAAAAATAAGTTAGTTTCTTTAATAACAGTCCCATCCGTCCCTTCAGTCCCTCCATCCGTCCCTTCCCTTCAGTCTCAAATAATGTAAAGGGAAGTGGTTTGAAATTTCAGTAGGATTGGACTGGGAAAGAAATTTCAGCAAGATTGGAGTTGAAAAGTGGTTTTATAATTTGAATGAATTTAGGCATTATGAAGAATTTAGTGTTGGCCATAACCCCCATGTTCATAGTGTTATTAAGTGCGAAAAGAGTAAGTTTCCGCTTGTCTTATCCGCTTGGATCGTTGAATGAATTGCAAGTACATACTTTATTTTATTAATTCATTTATAAGATGAATATATAAAGAAACAAAAATTTAGATAATTATTAAATAAATAATTAAAAATCATACACCTATATTACATAATAATTACCTTCCATTGAATTATATGTACCCACTACATTATCTTGAAAAAATATTACACCCTAAAATATTAGTATGAGTATTTGATTTTAACTATAGAAACGAAAAAAAATGAAAAATCAATAGTCAAATATTTGTAATAAGTATGGAATAAATATGGAACATTTTAGTAAGTGCCAGGTAGGTACGTACCTACCTATACCAAAGTTTTAAATTTTGAATTTGATTCATAAAAAAATCCCAGTATGTTGGTTTATTTGAAAATTGTATTTGTGTAACCAAGGAAACGAAATATAATAATAGGCAAGTCGAATATTTTAGTACTTTTTGCTGCCGATAGATTCTGCTAGTTCGATGTTTTTGTTCATACATAAAATGAAAAATTTCCTTATAAAATTTTTACATTTTATAAATACGAAAAACATAAAAATGAAACAAAATAATCTCAATGTTTTTCACTCAAACGCTAAGTTATACTTGCAAATATATGTTATTCCTGTAAAAACGCACTTCTGAAATTGAAATAAACAAATATTTGCTTACAAAAAACTACACATTTTGATGTTTCATTCGTGACAAATTTTGTAGGAAAATTTACGAAAAAATGAAAAATAAAATAATAAAACATTAAAAAGTTGATTTTTTTACTAACCTAAAACCATCACTGATTGTGAATAAAGCTGTGTGCATAGTTTTATTGTTTAAAACATTATAGTTTATGATTGATACTTGGCTTAAAAAATTCCACATACATACCTACATATAAATATATTAACATATTAATTTATATTACACACTAAAATATTATGGTGGGGATTTACCAAAGAGAAAAATAATGACACAAATTATAGGGAAGCCACTCAGATTGGTTCAGGGTAGATATAGGAAAGGGGTCTCACAAAGTGTGTTCTCCCCTCAGAACTGCTACTCAAAAGAAAAAAAAAAACAAGCTATCGGTATTTAACAAATGACAAAATTATACATAGTGGGCCAGAAAGATGTAGGATTTTAAAAACGGCACATGATAACAAGGCGCAAGCAGTAGCTTGCTTCTTGGAAATTCAGTTGCAATATAGAATTTCTCGGGTGAGAAGCATGCACTCTGAATTATAATTTAATACAAAAATTGGTATTTCCTGCACTGTCGTATTGCGTTTGTTTGGTCAGAAAACAATTAACATGACTTAAATTAGTGTCCCAGTGAATTTGTGAACAGGTCGTGGGTCAGGAAGTTCGAGCAGTCAGAAGCATTCTAACTGTGTATATAAATGCAGTTATATACACAGTCAGAAGCCTCCGGAAATGACTGCTATTCCATATACAATATGCCAGCGAATTTTCCCAAATTTAAATAGCGTTTGCGTCAAGGTGGCGCACATTTGGATGATGTTATTCTAAAATATATTTGTTATGACACTGCATTTCATTATTTTTTTTACAAATTTTAAATATCATATTCATTTTATGTACTAATAAAATTATCCACTCTAGTGATGCAACAGAAGTATCATAACGGAAGCAGAAATGGAAACAGTTATCAAATTATATTTTTACTATATTTTTGTAACCCCATTAAGTTCATTTAAACAAAGTATTTTACACAGTATTACATCTATAACAATTTAACATTTTTCACAACCACTGATCTCAGCTTCCTTATGCCCATACTGTTATTGTGGTCTGATTTTGTGTATTTCTTCTTTATTTTTACTGATATATTTTATTTTCTATGTTTTTACTTTTAAATTTTATTTGTGTTTTTTTTTATATTTTTATTGGTTATATGTTGTTTTATATTGTTGCTGTATGCTGCACATGTGCTTTATATGTTTTGTAAAAGCCCTTCTAATGGGCGTTGAAGGAATAAAATAAATAAAAGTAAATCATAACAGAAATAGTAATGGAAATTGAAGCGGAAGTGTAAATACTATGAAAAAAACTTTTAACAAATATAATTTTATATTAAATTAATATATTTTATGGAAAGAAGTTTGGCCGCTTGAAGTCTCATCAATCTGTTCTGGTGTTCTTATATTTAAGAATTATCTTTCACCCTTACACTCGCGTCATGGTGTATAATGAATTTAATAAGTATGGTAAACAAACGCATTGGGACAAGGACCAAAAGCACGCTCCCGGTTGAAACACCCCTCACCCTTCTTCACCCAAAAGTCGTTAAATTCCGTTATAAAAGTGAAAACAGAAGCAGAAAAGGATATCAAAAAATGTACAGAACTTCTGCAGTATCCATTAAACATTTTAATTGCCCACTGTATTTTTTATAATTGGTATAGGTCCAGTTTGTTTAAGGATCTTTCCAATCACATATGACAAATACAACAAATCTATTGAAAAATTTGTATTTTATAAACACTGAAAACATATTTAATAGAACCTATAGTTATCGTAAAAAAACTTGAGCTAGACTTCCGGGTGCGCAGAGCGCAAATTTGTGTTTTAACTTGGATGGCATATGTGCAAATCGCCCCCTCCACGGCGAAATGGCTCAAGAATTATCATTCAATATTCAATAAAAAGTGAATTGCAAAATAGATAGTACAAGTTGTCACCAAATAAATTGAGCCCTATCGCCGAGAAGGGGGCGATTTGCACTATACCAACGGAGCAAAAAGACACAAATTAGCACTTTGCGCACCCGGAAGCCTGGTTAAAGATATTTGGCGATATTAAGCATAACCAAACTTCCAAATTCTAAAATCAAAAGTAGACGCAAATTTACCCAAGGCTTGTTAATAGATTTAGAAAATGTATGAGATAAAAACTTACATAAGCCGATTTCTCTTTCAATGAGCGCTTGGATATCATTCATTGCTAAAATGACTTAAAAAAACGAAAATATTTCAAATTAAGCGTGTCAACCGGTAAATGTCATAAAAATTCGCCAAAAAACAACTATCAAAGAAAATAAACTGCGTTCTGCGCGGGAGAAAGCATAAATTAAACGCTAGTGATGCCGCTATTAAAAATATCACAAATATTTCTAGTTAACAAGCCAGTGCCCTCTGGATTTATATTGTCCTGATATAGCAGCCACAGATAATATAGAAGTAAACTTATAGCAGCGCCATTTTGAAAAAAAAACTGTTTGACGTTTAAGAAGCCGGAAGATTGAATTCAAGTTGGCAATCATCAAGTGGAACTTTTGTACCTACATATATAAAAAAAAGTCAAGAAAGAATTAGAGATGGGGTCAAAACCAGTCAAATATTAGGTAATAATTGGATATTTTCAATTTATAATTATGATATATACTGAACAAAAGCATTAAATAATAAAATATAATTTTCTACGAAAATAAATGTCTAATGAATTTTCCTTTGGAAATAAAAAATAAGGATCACTCATTTAAAACATAAAAATCTTGTTTAAAAACTCATTTGCATAATATATATGCATAAGCAACAATCAATTGCTTCTTATTCTTCGTTTGGTAGAACTGTTGGTCAGTAATTCAAAAAAACTATGCCTCCTGAGATAACGAAGTCCAACTATCCTTCTATCTCTTGGATGGTCTTCCGGGTAGACAGTGACCAGAAAGGATTTCATTTGCTGAAATATACGCAAGTCTATTACTGTTCATTCTGGCTACGTGGTCCCTCCAATGTCTTCTTCTGGATCAGATCCACCGAAAGGTGTCCTCTACTCCAATATTTTTGTTTTGTTTATACAATGCAAACACTATCTCGGGGAGTTTATCCAGTGATCGACCTTAAAAACTTAACACATTATGGCTATAGATACATATCTACTCCTAAATATTTGAAACGCATTCCTTCAATCAATTGCTTCCATGGGAATTCAGTATAAGTTTCCAAATAAATATTCATACTTATATAATGATAAAATTTAGGGTTCAAATTTAGAATAATCCGGCTTAGAATAGTGCTTTCACTTTTTTTACTATCATCGTTTTTGGGTATCCCGTAAAACAGGCAAAATAACACCTAACAAAGCTCAGCACTCATTCTTAATGTCCCCTTTTTAGGTGGGACGAGACTAGTGTGTGGGCATACACGCATGTGTCATACTTTATGCATATCCGCACACCTGTCGCTGGTTATCCTACATTGTGGGATATGCCGTGATTGAATGAATGAATAATATGATCAAACTTGTATAAATATATATTTTAATTCTTTATTGAATCGAATTAATGGATTTATGTATGACCCTGTTTTATTGTATGTGAAATTTATTTAAATGCACTTAAAGAGATTAATTGTTGCTGTACAATGTCTATGTTTAAAAATAAACTTGACAGACTAAACGAGTGATTACTGTTGTGAAATTAGACATATCAGCATAGCTGTCTGTCTGATAACTTTGATAATAATAATTACCAATAATGATAGCTGTCAAACTCCACATAGCTAAAGCGTTGGATATTTTTCTTATATTCCAGCCTACCTAGACGTAAGTACACGGGAGGTAGTATAATATACAGATTGCAGGAAACCAGGCGTTTATTTTTTATTTACAAGAATTAAAGCTCGCATGGGCATTGGTATTTATTTTGGGTTTTTGTATAGACTTTTTAGGTATGGGCGGCCCCTTGTTTTGGACTATGTAGCTTCTCGTCAAATTTTGTATAAATCGAAATGAAGATTTTTTCCGCTGGACTTGACAACAAGGTGGGCAGAAAACATCGTTTTTGTATAAAGAATAACAACTTATGTGAATTGTTTTCGGATTTATTTGTCGAAAAAAAAAGACACTTTGTTCATCAAGATTTAGAGAACAGTTAGTTATCTAGGAAGCATTGAAATATATTAGGATCAATAAAATGACCATTTTATCGTTTAATTATCGTGTTTTTAACAATTTCAATATACCAACGATCAATCGAATTTCAGTTATTCTGTATCCAATAATCACAAAAGCTATTTATTTAATTTTAAACAGACTTTCTACCAAGGGGCCGCCCAAACGTAAAAGTCCAAACAAAAACCAAGAATCAAAATCCTTGTTTTAAACCATAAATAGCCTTTTTCAATTTACAAACTTTGTGTTCAGTACCTTGTTTAATAAATCCATCTGGTTGTTCCATGAATATTTCTTCATGGAGATCTCCATTCAAAAAGGCAGTAGTTATGTCAATGTGGTCAATGTTCAAATCAAGTTCCACAGCAAGTCCAAACAGCAATCTTATGGATGATAAACGTATACCTGGCGCAAACGTTTCATCATAATCTTCTCCAAACTTCTGAGAGTATCCTTTTGCCACCAATCTTGATTTATAACGCTGGGTTACACCGTCAGTCCCAACTTTCCGTTTAAACACCCATTTACATTTGATTATATTTTTGTTGTGTGGACGGTCAACAGGTTCCCAAGTGTTATTTTCTGCCAATGAAGAAATTTCTTCCTGCATTGCCTTTTTCCAGAGGTCCTTGTCTGAACGTAGTTCAACTTCAGCCAAATCTTTAGGTTGTGATTCATCGTTAATGCAGAATGAGCAAATCATATCTTTATCTCTTTTTTCTTTTCTTTCTCTCACGGGGTATCTTCTACTCTCTTCTTCATCTGAGACACCATCGCGTCGTCATTATTCTCTTCAATTCCACGTTCTTCAGATTCAGATACTGTCTCTGTGAATTCTTCAGCGTGTGGTCCAGGTTGTAATTCCATTGATATATCTTTAACAGATTCTAAAATATTTTGATTGGGACCTTTTTTACTAGCCACAGCCATTTCAATGAATGATACATTCCTTGCGAAAACAATTAGATGAGGATTTTTAACATCGTGCAGACGATAGCCTTTTGTGTTTTCGGAATATTCCACCATAATATATTGCCAGGATTTGGGATCAAGTTTGTTTCTCAATTGTTTTGGAACATGCACTATAGCTTTGCTTCCAAAAACTTTCAAATGTGAAAGATCCACCTTTTTACCAGACCATACTTCTTCTGGTACCGCTTCATGGACAGCTGAGGTTGGTGAACGATTTTTCAGATATATGGCAGTGTTGATTGCTTCTGCCCAATATTTCTTGCATAAATCTGCCTCAAATATCATGCATCGAGTTTTTCAATGTTATGTTAGTTCGCTCAGCTACTCCATTCTGCTGTGGTGTATAAGGAACAGTGGTTTGATGACGTATACCATGTTTCTTTAGAAAATCTCCGAATGCTTGATTTTTATATTCACGATCATAGTCAGTTTTAAACATTTGATGTATTTGCCAGTTTGTTTTTCAACCAATGCTTTGAATTCTTTGAATTTTAAGAAAGTTGCAGATTTATTTTTTATCATATAACCTAATATTTTTCTGCTGTAGTCATCAATGAATGTTAAGCAATATTTTGCTTCACTCCATGATTGCTCTTCCATTGGTCCAATTATATCACTGTGAAACAATTGGAGTAATTCTGATGCTCTATTTGCTTTCTTTGTAGGAAACTTATTTATTGTTTGTTTGCCTTCCAAACAAGTGATACATGGTTGCGATGTTTCCTCTGTGTAGCTCACTCCTGTCACCAGTCCATCTTTTAAGATTTTCATACCTTTTCTATACAGATGCCCAAGACGTTTATGCCAGAGCTAATTCTGAGATGTTACAATCATTAATGTCCTCACTGTTTCTTTTTGGTACATGTCAGCTACATATAGGCCATTTCTCTTAGTTCCAGTGAATTCAATTTCACCATTAACACAATAATTGTTTTCGTCGTATATTTTGCAACCAAATTTGTCAAAAGTTACAACATATCCCTTATCTGTCATCTTACTAACTGACAGTAGATTTGTCATGAGTGTTGGCACCAACATAACATCGGTTACTGTTTTACCATTTTCCTTTCCATATTGGTTGAGGTTAAGAATAACATTGCTAACACCGTTGGAAGCAATTTTGGTGTTGTCTGCCACTAACACTTCACTTTTCTCCATACTTTTAAACTGCGGCATGGAGCTCCTGTCTCTGGACATGTGGGATGTGGCCCCACAGTCAATTATCCAGTCGTTGGATGTAGTAGCTATCAAAAATGCTGTTGTCAATAATGCAGACTTAGATTTTTCATCTTTGTTAGGGCAGTCTGGTTTTTTGTGTCCTTCTTGGCCGCAGGAATAGCATATCAGTTTTTTTTAGGTGGCTTTTTCAATTTCGTGTAGAGCACAGATTTACCACAACGCTCTTCATAAGCCTTACGTCTCACTTGTTCTTCGAGTAGTCTGACCTTTATAGAAGCCAATGACAGCTGCTGACTAGAATGGGTTAGTGTCATTATAAGTGGGTCATAATCGGAAGTCAACCCATTTAACATTACAAATCCAACAAAATCATCTTCAATTGTCACCCCAATATCGGCCAGCTTTTGCACTGTACTTAATATGTCATTTAAATACTGCTCCATTGATTCATATGCTTCAATTCTTGTTCGAAACAAATATTTCTGAAGCTCAAATTTTCGGCTCACACCTTTAGTTTCAAAAGCAGCTTGCAGGTTATCCCATGCTTCCTTTGCCGTCTTTGTGTTGCACACATGTACATAGCAGCATGTTTTTAAGCATAAGCATATTTTCGCTAGTGCTTTATTATCTTTGTCACTGCCTATGTCCCATTTTTCAGTACCAGTGACAACATTCCAAAGTCCATCCAGCATGAGACTCATTTTCATAGCGAATTTCCACGTTGAATAATTATCTTGTCCTTCCAGCTTCTCTATATTAGGCATAGTAGCTGAGGAAATAGTAATAGGCGTTGTTGTTGACATTTTGATTTTTATATACTATTAATATTCACAAACACAAATAAATATTCACTTTAAAACGCTACAAATTCAGTTTGCTAGGCATATAACCTGTTGAAATGGTTTATGTGTGAGCACTAAAATCTATAAACACAATAGAAGAGCATGACAGCTATTGTATTAATTTTTTTACTGGAAAAGGGGAACAACACTTATCACAAACAATATAGTCATAGAAAACAAATACTGTCATAAACAATATTAGATTACAATGTCTAACAATAATAATAGGTATATTACGTTTTGATTTTTTAGGTTAGTTTCGATTGGTTTCGATACTTGTGAAAAGATAATCCATCTCCTTTACTCCTACATTTCGCCACACAATAATGCCTGCTCGACATTTTAATTGCGATAAATCAAAAAATTTGTATATTTTTGGGATCAAAAATGGTCACAAATAAAAAATATGGTTGCGAAATGTTTGCGTGTTTTGTTTACGAAACTGTATCGTAAGAGAATGTGACTGAAGTATGCGCCAGTTTGCACAGCATACGTCATTCGTTGCTGACAACTTTACGGATCAAAATAAGGTATGAATTTGATTGCACTTTTCATGTACAAAGACGTCTCCACAGTATTATAGCTTCGTGCTTTCTACATTATTTCCTTAATTAACTTAAAAATAATATAAGCTATGTACGTAATATTACAAAAATAAATCTATATTTTAATAGAAAATATATATTTGTATTTAAAATTATATATTTTATTAAAGCAATATGCGCTTTTACTTATGATAATATATTTCTTAATCCTTTTTTGGCACCCTTATTGTTACTGCAAGTTAGATAGAACTTCTATATTATTATCAAATGTCTCTATAATGAAAATCGACGATTATTTTCACTTTTTGTTTAACTATAAACACTTTTGTGATTGATTATTAGAGATTATTTGTATTCATTTTAAAAATGATTACAAATAATCACGTAAAATATCGTAAATAAAGATTACACCTAACTACTTTAGAACTGAACAAACTTTTAAGTCTACGATGGATTAAAAATATATAATTGACATTTACACAAATCGATATTATTTGTAAATAACAAAGTAAAAAAAAATAATCAAATGGATGAAAATAATAAAAAATTATCACTAGTTTTATAAATATACCTGACGTGACCTCTCCTGTTTGCGTTTTTTTTTATTTGAATTCGGCGCCAAATCAGACCACAAACTAATATTTAAGAAAAATAAAATGTGAAAAAATTTTGACATAACCTAAAATATGTGACATTACAAGTGAAAATTTTTTGACAGTCAAAATTATGCATGCGTCGTGTCGACAAGGACCGCGCTCACTGAACGGCCGAGGGATGTATGTCTGCATCCCTCGTGGCCAGAGCCGCTGCAAACTACACCAAAGGATGTCGGTTAGGCTCGCTCCACATCGGCATCCATGGACGTGACACCTGGAGTGCCGAAATGCATCAGCGCACCATCATTCGGCGAGAGAGCCGCTTTCCTGGACCGAAGCGGGTGCTGAGTTTGGAAAGTGTTCCAAACGCTGTTGGGTCGCGCTGGACGCTGGACCCTGGAGCAACGGCCTGAATATCCTTGAGACTCGCCCCGCCGCCGTTCGCTCCCGCCAGTCACCCAACCGGCATCTGCCGGTGTCTGGGACCCGAGGTTGCTTTCGCCGATAGCCTTGCCCCTCCGCCCATCGACGACTGTCCATTCCGGCATTGACGGTGCATCAGTACGCCCATGGCCGAGAAGAGAAAATTATGTGTGCCCCAAAACAACAATATTAGCGACATTTTTTATTTCCGTGTGACAATATTTCGGCTGTGTGTGATTTTTATTTAATTATTTTAATGACATTATTTTAACGTGTGACGTCCAATATTGACTCTATTTATTTTAATTTGTGACGTCTTAATTTATTACCAATTTTAATTATTTATTTTATTAGAAATTTTTATCATTTTATGTTGTGACATGACCGTGCTGTCTGACGTTTGTGCACTGACACTTGACATTTATGTATCGTCAGACCACGGCTTCAGTTATCTCCTAGTTTCTGTTCAGCGAGGTTATGTATGGAATATCAAATTCCAACACCAATTCGGAATATTATTGAAAATAACGAAAAAAATATCGGGAATATGTATAGGCCAGGCATATAAGCAAGAAAATAGGGTCTCAGATGCAAATTTTGCTATAGTTTTTATTTTCTCACCCTTTATGTATTTTGGGTCGCTGAACACGAATTTGAAGTTTGCGGGCAAAAATTTTCCCCGGAACTTTGTTTTTTGGGCATTTTTTCACGAAATATAGGCACTTTTTTCAGTTTTCGGCCTATATCGCAAAAATAAAGCAATTTTTCGGCAAATTATTCAAGACAAAATTAAAGAAGATAAAATTTCCTATATTTCTTATTCATAACGTTTTTTGTAAGACTAACCGTTTCGCTGCTAGAGCGCGCCCGAAAGGGACCATATTTTCATATGGTTTTTTGGGAACTTTTTCACGAAATTTAGGCACTTTTTTTCAGTTTTCGGCCGATATCGCAAAAATAAAGCGTTTTTCGGCAAATTGTTCAAGATAAAATTAAAGTAGACAAAATTTGATATATTTCTTATCCATAACATTTTTTTGTAAGACTAACCGTTTCGCCGCTAGAGCGCGCCCGAATGGGACCGTATTTTCATATGGTGAAATTAACCGATTACGCAGAAATCGCCCTTGCTGTGATACTTAAATCGTTCTAACAATTTATTAAATTATACAATTTATATGCTACAAAAGTACGTTTTTCATAAATAACGTTTTTCTTTGGAAGACTACCCTATTGATTTTCAACCACCGTGCCGTGGCATTTTTGTGTGCCGCGAAATTCTCAAGGTGTGACGCCAAATTTTAGAAATGTATATAATTAGTAAATAGGACTATATTTTCATGTCTGTGAAAAAGGGCAGGGACAAGGAAAAGTGGAAGAATAGGAACCACGCCTTTTCTCATTGTATCATTAGTGCTGTAAGACCTAGATCCTTTTTGTCTTATTTATATGTTGGAATAGCAGCATTCCTATAAAAAGTTTGGATCCCGAAAATTATTGGATGTATTGAGTTCGCTGGGGTTTTTCTTCCACCCTAACAACATAATCATAAGTATGCGCCGAGGGTTTTATGAAGTTCATTTAATGCAGATTACAACACTCACACGATAGATGGATATAACACATTCCATGTCATGGGAGGGATGTATACTATTGGCCCAGCTTCTGTAGTTCCTACAGATGCCACCATTTCCAGAAACAAAGATACGAGCTGCAGAGGTCTTTAGAAGATCAATTTGGTCATTTGAAACATTTTGAGATGAAACAGGGTTGTGATGGACTGAAGGAAATCAAGATTTTCATCTTGATCTGTAATTCGCTTGACCTGTCAAGCGAATTTCAAACATCACCGAGCACCTATCCCTCAGCACTCAGCAGTTGAAGTTCTGTGGCTGTACAGCAAACACATGGAATTCGGCATTATTCCTGGATGGAGTGGATTTATGGAGTAAGCGACAAAGGACCTCCTCTTCGAAAAAACGTATACTGCTTGCCTTCCTTTCCTCCCTCTGATTATCACACAATCTACACCGCGATGCTGGAATCTGTTGAGAAGTGTCGTGCAAAAGGTCAGACGTGATGCTTCATAACATTCGACCGACCCCTGTACTTAAAGGCAAGGTTCATTGCAGCTAACAGCAACGACCCCAGGCTCATTCTGGCTGAGAGGACAGGAAATTAGGAGTTGCACCTGGAAGCAGTCTGGAGAATGCTGCCGTATTTTCATGCCTCATGACACTCCCGTTACTCAAAATGCGCTCACTTGTATCTCCAGGATATGATAAACTCGAAAGTAACAATGTTTCCCGATGTATATTACAAGTTTACATCTGAAGGTATTTTACGGTATGACGCTAACAAATTTTGATCAGGGATGTGGACTGATATGGCCATTGAGCAGTTTCTAATGAGGAGCCTGAAGGTGCAAGGAGGCCTGACTCATGGACGTGGGGTACAAGAAAGTATTCAAACCAGATGGACCACGCTGTCATTTACATGTTTGTGAATAAATAGAAAACTAATGTGGTGTTTCATTTGAGACTTCCCATTAACATTATGGCCTATCAAGTGCAAGCTCTATTCGGGATGATAAGGATTTCGCCAAGATGTATGCGTGGTTGCAGGAACACTTTTATTCCCAGAAAGCCCTAAAATATTTTCTCTGGGTACAGGCATTCTAGGTGATGAGAGGGTAAATTGTCATGAGGAGTGAGAGAAGGGCAAGAGGGCGATGAGGGACATCGAAAGATGTGTTAAAAATGTCAAATTCCAAAGGAGTAACCGAGTCCAACCTTTTGCGATAATGATCAAAGATTTGTGATCAAAGTAGGCAACAACATTGTACCCACATTAAAAAAGTTCAGCGGAAAGGTGCTGAATGGTGCTAATGGCGCGGAAAGAATGTAAAATAAAATAATATGTACTTATTATAAAAACAACAGTTTATTTATAAGGGATAAATAACAAGTAAATAATAAATATATTTTTTGTAATAAATTTGAGATTGATTTTATTATAATTTTTACTAATTATATACATTTCTAAAATTTGGCGTCACACCTTAAGAATTTCGCGGCACACAAAAATGCCGCGACACGGTGGTTGAAAATCAATAGGTTAGTCTTCCAAAGAAAAACGTTATTTATGAGAAATGCACTGTTATACAAATGATATAATGTAATAAATTGTTAAAACAGTCAAGTATTACAGCAAGGGCGATTTCCGTGAAAACGGTGAATTTCACTAGATATGGAAATATGGCCTCTTTTGGTGGACTCTAGCGACGAAACGGTTAGTCTTACAAAAAAAACTTTTTTACAATAAGTATAGTAAATTTTGTCTACTTTAATTCTGTCTTGTACGATTTGTCGAAAAAATGCATTATTTTTGCGATATAGGTCGAAAACCGAAAAAAGTGCCAAATTTCGTGAAAAAGTGCCCAAAAAACAATGTTCCGGGCAAAATTTTTGCCCGCAAACTTCAAATTCGTGTTCAGCGACCCAAAAAACATAAAGGGTGACATCTGAAGAGAGGGAGGAGAATATACTCGTCCCACGTTGGGACGCGAAATTGATATCTAGAGAAGGCGGAGAAAAATAAAAATAAACATTAAACTCTGCCCCTGAAAATAAAAATCAAATAAAACATAATCGGCTGCGATGTGCCTGAAAAGACAAATACATACAAATACAGGCATGGTAAAAATAATATATACATAACTGGAAAGATCTTACCAAACTGCTGGTCTCGTAACGGGACTGTAGAGGAAACACTTACACTACATATCACTTTATATTAATTAAAAATAACTTAAAACTATCTTAAATTCACCCCTCGTTGGTTATATGGACCTGAAACACACTTATTCACTATTATGCGATTATTTTTATTCTAAAAGTTATTTTTAATAGTAACTTAAACTATCTTAAATTCACCCCTCGTTGGTTATGTGGACCTGAAACACACTTATTCACTACTTTATACAATTAAAAAAAAAAATGCTAAGGCCGTCCGATAGCCTAGCAAACTCGCACTCTAGCACGCGGGTCTCTCCGACCAACCACTGACGCCTACCGAATGACAACTGATCGACTACCGCAGGGCGACCCAGCGCCCGTGAAGCATGGAGTAGGGGAGGGGGGGGGTGGTTAAACTGAAGAATCAATCCGCACCGCCGGGTGCCAACCAATACTCCAGGAATCTGCTTGATGCATTTTACATCTATTCTCAATGGAAAAGACAATACTCAAATATATGAACAAGGCCTGGGGGGCCGCTATAATCCGTTCCTAGAATTAATAGAAGAAATACATTAGGCCGAAGTAAAATAATGGTTTTTGGGTTTCTTTGATATCATAATGCATGGAAATATATCGATCACAATACCTATGGAAATATCAAGGGTGAGAAAATAAAAACTATAGCAAAATTTGCGTCTGAAAATCCTAGTATGCCTAGCCTAGTATGGAAAACTATAATATGCTGCCAACCAAGAAATACCATTCCTCACTCATTTCACGGTATACATGCGGTATACTCATCATGAAAATCTTTGGTCACCATAAGTTAACCATAGAATAAGGATATATATACTGTAATAGAAAGGAAACTCACATACTCACTATGAAGACAAAGTTTTAACACCATCTGTAGATTGAGGTAGAAAGTTTTTTCTAAATCAATGTAATATGCACCTACCAAAATATTGATAATTTTATGATATTTTTTATTTTGTGAGGGCATTGAAAAGAAAGATATAGGTATTGTTGAAATTATTTATTTTTAATAAATTTTATTTTTTTCATACAAATTGAAATTATGTCTGGATATAAAACAAAAAAATATTAAATATATTGTGACTAAATTAATTTCATTACCAATAAGTACTTTTACATAAATAGTATTTTTATGATTAGTATTTATTTATTTATTGTTGTTAATACACAAAACATTTTGTCCTTATTTAGGTTAATTATGTAACGCCCTACTAGGCTAAACCTGTTCTGGGGGTGTCACTTTTATAAAATCGGTTAGAAAAATTATTGACACATAGAGGATTCACAATGTATAAGGTGCACAGAGGTTAAAAGTTACTTTCAAATAGTTAAAATAAGATTACAATAGATTATAAAGTAAAGTTTGAGATTAATTATTATAAGAAATAAAAAAAAATACAGTAGGTATATTATTAATAAAACTATACAATATCCATTTCAACATTGAACGAGGGTGATTTCTCTCCACTCTCCCGCACAAAAAGTGCTCTCTTCAAAATAAATAAATAAGTAAGATTACATAGATTTTATACAAGGGGCCTCGATAAATATTACTAAAAAAATAAGCCCTCGTTCAATGGTAAATGAAATCATTATCAACTATACACACAAAAATTAAAAAGCAACATTATAACAATACAAAAATGCATACAGTAGGTATATTATTAATAAAACTATAAAGTATCCATTTCAACATTGAACGAGGGTGATTTCTCTCCACTCTCCCGCACAAAAAGTGCTCTCATCAAAATAAATATATAAGTAAGACTACATAGATTTTATACAAGGGGCCTCGATAAATATTACTAAAAAAATAAGCCCTCGTTCAATGGTAAATGAAATCATTATCAACTATACACACAAAAATTAAAAAGCAACATTATAACAATACAAAAATGCATACAGTAGGTATATTATTAATAAAACTATAAAGTATCCATTTCAACATTGAACGAGGGTGATTTCTCTCCACTCTCACGCACAAAAAGTGCTCTCATCAAAATAAATATATAAGTAAGACTACATAGATTTTATACAAGGGGCCTCGATAAATATTACTAAAAAAATAAGCCCTCGTTCAATGGTAAATGAAATCATTATCAACTATACACACAAAAATTAAAAAGCAACATTATAATAATACAAAAATGCATACAGGAGGTATATTATTAATAAGAAAACTATTATGTAATGTATATATGGTAATTCTTCTGCAATCCAAAGTCAAATCCAGACAAGATGAACCACGAGCATCACCTGAAACAATAGAAAATGATAAATTAATATAAGTAAACAAGTTATTTTTTTTAGACGTTTTTGGTAACAAATTGCAGCTTTTACTTTCACTGGATCCACTACACAAGCCTCTAGTTTCTTCTTCCCAGTTAAAATCAAATTGATTTGTTTACACCATGTGTATACATACAAACGAATAATCAAGTCAACAATGAAATCAAATACCCCATCCCTTCAGTGTGTATAATTTTTTTAAATGTTTTTATATGATACAAAACTAATAGCTTTTTACGGCGTTGACAAACTTATTAATGACATTAATAAGAAATTAAGTACTACAAATAATAACACTCATTTATTATTATGTACTTCCTCAAAATAATTAGTAGACTGATGTGTATAAATTGTAAATTATTTAGTAAAATAAAATGCAATAAACGCACCAATCAAGCCTTTAATTGGGAATAATTCACCCATCCAGAGACTTAACATAACATATATATGTTTATTATTAATGTTATGAAATTAAGTACTATTTCTATTTAAATTGAAAATTTAAATAGAAATATTTTGAAAATAAGAACCCAAGAAAAATGAAAACAAAAGATTGGAGTAGTGAGTTGGAAAAACTAGACAAACCTTGTAAAAATATAAATTGTAGAAATATAAATTGTAAAAATAAATAAGACTTTGAACCATAATAAAATAAATAAATATAAATTTCGGTACATTTGGTGTCAGGTGTGGGGTATAAAAATACCCAAGTATTTTTTTGTGTAAGAAAAAAATAAAATAGTTATTTATAAAGACATTTATTATGGCATCAAAAAAAATAACTCTTTTAGAGTTGAAAGTGGTTGATTTAAAACATGAGTTGGAGGAGAGAGACGCTGATACATCAGGAAATAAAAATGCACTTCAACTACGATTGAGAAAAGTGATGCAAGAAGTAGGTGAGGATCCAGACACATACCTTTTTGAAATGCCTTGCTCTAACAACGATCTTTGTCAAGTCTTAAAAGAACATTCCAGAGACATAGAAGAGAAGTTTCAAGAACATTCCAGAGATATAAAAGGAGAAATTAAAGAAATCAAAGGAGAAGTAGCGATGCTTCAAAAGCATTCAAATACTATAGAAAAGAAATTCCAGAATTATTCTATGACCTTTGATGAGAAGATAAATGAATTAACTAAACAGATGAAAGTTTTGGAGAATCAAGTGCTTCCTTCAATCACGCCAATGAATTCCGAGCAAAATTCAGCTGTAGATACAAATTTTAAGTGTGTAGAAGATACAAGAGTACCAACAGTGGAGTGCGTGCGAAATGATATGCCAACCTTTGATGGAAAATGCCCCTGGGAAGAATATTTAACATTGTTCGAGACAGTGGCCATGATAAATGGCTGGTCCATGACAAGAAAGGCCTCAGTGTTGAGTGTATCATTACGAGGTGATGCTTTAAAAGTTTTGGAGACAATTCCTCTAGCTGAGCGACGAGATTTAAAATTGTTGATTGAGAGACTTGAGATGCGATTTGGACATAAGCACATGGAACAGTTTTACAGGTCACAACTTAAGAATCGTAATCAGAAATCTAATGAAACTCTCCAGGAATTTGAGGCGGATATAGCGCGTCTAATTAGATATGCATACCCTACGGTTCCTGATGATGTGTGTGAAAGCCTTGCAGTAGAAAAGTTCTTGGATGGATTGTGGGCAAATGAGACACAACAAGCTGTAAAACTAGCTAGACCACAAACTTTGAGTGACGCTCTAACCCAGGCACTCGAATTTGAATCTATAAAAAAATCTTTACGAGGTCATGCTCAAGCCTGCGTTGTTGAGGCCGTTGAAGAGAATCAAAAACTCATCGAATGCATTGTCGAAAAGGTGATGAAGGCATTGCAAGGAAGAAAAAGACAGTTTCGCTGCTGGGGTTGTGGACGAGCTGGACATCTACGTAATCGGTGTCCAAATGAAGCAACAACGCAACAGCAACAGCCACAGGAAAACTAAAAAGGGTTGATGGGAAGGGGCAACTGTTGACCTACATTACCAATGCCTCAAAGAGATCTGCAGTTGTTGCATCATTCAGTGGTCGAGATACCAGTATGTTTATAAATGGCAAAGTAAATGGAAAGAATTTGAAACTTTTGCTGGATACTGGAGCAACGATGACAATCATGAGACCAGATTTGCTTTATAATAAAAAGTGTATTACACCAACTAAATGGACATTACGAACAGCTACTGGGGAGTCGGCATCTATATGTGGTGAGACATATGCCAACTTTCAAATTGGTAGTTCTATCTTCGATCATCAGGTGCTAGTGGCGAATATAGAGGAGGAAGTTATTCTCGGAATGGACATAATGGCGAAATATGGATTCCAGTTGGATCTAAAGAGGCGATCTTTGAAAATTGGAGATGAAGATGTTCTCGTGCAAGAGCGTGAGGAATTTTCTACACGTGTTCTTGCAGCGGATGTTGTAACTATTCCAAAACAAAGTGAGATGTTAGTACGAGTCAATTTAGACTGTGTTATCCCGAATGGACATGTTTTGGTTGTGGAGTCCAACGCCAACAATGAAGCAGGAAAAGGAGTATTAATTGCAAGAGCACTGATTCAAAACCAAAAGGAAATTTTAGTCAGATTAATGAACATAAATGAATATCCAGTAACTGTCAAAAAAGGAGCTTATTTAAGTGTGTGTTCATCAGTTTCATCAGTAACACAAAATGCCTGCATCGCACAAGTTTCTTCAGAGGATGTACCAAAACATCTTGAAGACTTTGTAAAAGATGCTTGTAAGGAACTTACCAAAGAACAAAGCAAACAAATTAGATACCTCATTGCTCATTATCAAGATGTTTTTGAGAATGCGAGTCTTTCTAAAGGAAGAACCAATGTTGTTCAACATCAAATAGATACGGGTGACGCAAGGCCTATCCGCCAATTACCTAGAAGGCTACCATTAGCAAAGCGGGCGGAAGCAGATCAAATTATTCAAGACATGGAAAGGGATAGCGTTATTGAACCATCAAGCAGCCCATGGTGTTCACCAGTAGTGTTAGTTAAAAAAACAGATGGCTCAACTCGGTTCTGTGTGGACTTTCGCTTATTGAATAATGTAACTAAGAAGGATAGTTATCCACTGCCTCGAATCGATGACACCCTAGATACATTGGCTGGTTGTAAGATCTTCTCAACTTTGGATCTAAAGAGTGGTTATTGGCAGGTTGGATTGGAACCCAAGGATAGAGAAAAAACGGCGTTTTCTGTTGGAAGTGGATTGTGGCAATTCAAAGTGATGCCATTTGGACTTTGCAATGCACCGGCTACGTTTGAACGACTAATGGAAAGTGTGCTAAGAGGATTATCGTGGGAGACCTGTTTGGTATACTTAGATGACATCATCGTACTTGGGAAGCGTTTTGAAGAACATTTAGGAAATTTGGAACAGGTATTTTCACGATTGAGGTCGGCCAACCTTAAACTCAATTGCAAGAAATGTATATTGTTCCGAAAGCAAGTCAACTATCTAGGTCATGTTGTCTCTGAGGAGGGAGTAGCAGTAGATCCTGAGAAGATTAAAGCTGTTCGAGATTGGCCAGTACTTAAAGACAAACATGAAGTAAGAAGCTTTTTGGGTCTGAGTACCTACTATCGACGATTTGTTCCAGGCTTTGCTGACATCGCAAAGCCACTGACAAAACTCACGGAGGAAAGCAGTGAATTCATATGGGATTTCAAGTGCCAACATGCATTTGAAGAATTAAAACAGGTTCTAATTAATTCTCCGGTTTTGAGTTATCCTCGAGCTGAAGGAATGTTTATTCTGGATACAGATGCAAGTAACGTTGGTATCGGAAGTGTGCTCTCCCAAGTACAAGATGGGGCAGAACGCGTGATTGCTTACTTCAGTAAAGTATTGTCGAAACCAGAACGCAATTACTGTGTAACACGAAGAGAATTGCTTGCTGTTATCAAGTCAGTTGAGCACTTTCGCAAGTATTTATATGGACGGAAATTTCTTTTAAGGACAGATCACTCGGCACTTGTGTGGCTTTTGCGATTCAAGAATCCTGAAGGTAAAGTGGCAAGATGGATAGAGAGATTGCAAGAATATGACTATGATTCTGAACATCGAGCCGGACTTCATCATAGAAATGCCGATACACTGTCAAGGCGACCATGTCCAGAGGATTGCCAGCACTGTAATAAGGCTGAGGAAAAGTTTTTTATAGCTTGTAGAACCACGGTCGTTGACAAGTTTTGGCAAGATGATGAAATACGAGCAGACCAATTGGAAGACCCAGATCTCAAGTTTGTAATGCAGTGGAAGGAAAATGATCAAAGACCTTTATGGGAAGAAATAGCTTCACTATCTCCAAATATTAAGTCATACTGGGCTCAGTGGCAATCCATTGTCGTGGAAAATGGGTTGTTAAAGCGTGTATTGGAGAATGAAGATGGAACACAGCAGAGACAACAACTATTGATTCCAAGGAAGAGAATTCCTGAAGTTCTTAAACTGCTTCACAATGATGTGTCTGGGGGACACTTGGGAGTTAAAAAAACCACAGAAAAAATTCGTCAACGTTTTTATTGGGTCAATTACAATGGAGATGTAAAAGATTGGTGTAGAAGATGTGTAACTTGTGCCACTTCAAACGGACCTCAGAAACGAAGGCGTGCGCCAATGAGGCAGTATAATGTTGGTAGCCCATTTGAAAGGATAGCCATTGACATAGCGGGGCCGTTTCCCACAACGGAAAGAGGGAATAAATATATTCTGGTAGCAATGGACTATTTTAGTAAATGGACAGAAGCCTATGCACTACCGAATCAAGAAGCTACCACTGTTGCTGAAGTCTTGGTAAGGGAACTGATAAGTCGTTTTGGAGTACCATTGGAGTTACACTCGGACCAGGGAAGAAACTTTGAATCAGCCGTATTCCAGGGAATTTGTGAAGCATTAGGAATTCGAAAGACGAGAACAACTGCTTTGCATCCACAGTCGGATGGAATGGTGGAGCGAATGAATCGAACAATTGGAAGATTTTTGTCAAAAGCAGTGTCCGATCACCAGAAGGATTGGGACGAATACATCCACTTGTTCTTATCAGCTTATCGAGCAGCAATTCATGAGACAACAGGGCAAACACCGGCAAGTGTGATTTTTGGCCGTGAGTTACGGTTACCTTGCGACCTGCAGTATGGATCTAAGCCTGGAGAAGATCTAGTTGGAGAAGATTATGTGTCAGATCTTCGGAAGAAAATGAATGCTATACATGACCGTGTACGGTCCAATATTCAAGTAGCTAGTGAGAAGATGAAGGAGCGATACGACATTAAAGCTGTGGAAGGTGGTTATCAGGCTGGAGACTTGGTTTGGTTATTTAATCCACAACGACGACGAGGCTACTCACCAAAGCTTCAGAAATCCTGGGAAGGACCGTATGAAGTGATCAAAAGGATTAATGATGTGGTTTATCGTATACGAAGAAAACCAAATGGGAAGCCAAGAGTGGTACATTTCAATCGCCTGGCTCCCTTTTTAGGTGATAACAAGGATGAGGAAAAAAATCCAGTTGCTCAAGTTTGCAATGTCCAAAGTGAAGAAAAGACCTTCGAGGAATTCATGATGACTCCTTATCGACGCACTCGCCATGGTGTGACTGTGGAAATTGAGCAAGACCTCTTCGATATCCCAGAAGATAATGTTTTAGCTTACTGTGTGGCTCAAGACATGAAGATGACTAGTGGTATAGCCAAAGTTATCATGAGAAAGTATGGGATGTTATATGAGCTAAAAGCCAAGAATCTGAAGATTGGAGAAGCGGTCCATTCACAGCATGGAAAACAGCATTTATTCTACATGACGAATAAGGAAACGTCTGAGGAACGAGCAGAGTATGCTCAGATGTGGAACTGTCTACGAAGTATGCGGGATCAAATGTTACAGTTGAATCTTATGAAGCTCGGCATTCCAAAGATCAGTGATGGTATGGATTGGAAAGTGGTTCGGAATATGATAGAAGAGATTTTTCATAATACTGGAATTAATGTTCTAGTTTGCTGCTATAATCCAAGATACAGTAAAAATATAAAAAAAAGTGTACCATGTTACTTTTTCAAAGCATCTCACTGTAGAGAAGGTTCAAAATGCCGATTTATTCATCTAGAGAATTCTGTTCGGGACGAACTGAACTAAGAGGGAGGCAGTGTTATGAAATTAAGTACTATTTCTATTTAAATTGAAAATTTAAATAGAAATATTTTGAAAATAAGAACCCAAGAAAAATGAAAACAAAAGATTGGAGTAGTGAGTTGGAAAAACTAGACAAACCTTGTAAAAATATAAATTGTAGAAATATAAATTGTAAAAATAAATAAGACTTTGAACCATAATAAAATAAATAAATATAAATTTCGGTACATTAATATATATTTTTATAATATTATTATGTTTTCATTTTTGTATGCGCCATGTTAAATCAATATTGTCCTGAATCTATTATCGAAATAATTGTAAACATACCTATTGGGTTTGTAGAGCATGAAGGCTCTACAAATTCACATGTAGCGGAAGATGTTTCTGCAAATTTACCACCAGATTCAGAAGTGACTGAACAATCTGAAAAATAAAAATATTGTGTCTTTAATCACATATACTACGCTGGGGAGCGAGGAACAAACCTGGCTATGAATCTTTATGCCAAATTAATAGCTTTATCAATGAATCAGATTAAATTTTGCCAGAAGCGATTCTTGCAAATACATATAACACCAAAATTCAAATACTGTCCAGTGACCTAATATTGTTTTCTATTTACACAAATATATTAAGTGATAGAAGGTATAACCTTACTTACTTGATTGTTAACGTTTTTAAAAACAAAAATGATAATTCCTAGTATGTAATATATTTTTTTTAATAAAATAACGTTATTTTGTTGTATTTAATTAAATTTGATTTTGTTGCATATTTCAAGCATTTATAATGCATATTATCTCAATAATTTCTTGTTGGATATAATCCGGCCTCTAATCATAAGATTAAAAAAAATAGAAATAAGTAAGAGAATTATAAAAATGATACAAGTACTTACTTGAAATGTTAAAAAATGTTCCCGTATTTTTTGGGGGGTAAAAGAAAACATTTTCCCTGGTCGGCTCTTTATTGAATCCTGCAAATTGAAAAAACTAACATTATATTTATTATAACATTTTATTACTAACATTGTCGGCCTTTGTGGCCCAGTTGGTCTCCTGAGATATCTGACACCTGAGCCAAAGGTCCCGGGTTCGATTCCCGGTGGAGACACAGTTTTATAAATGTGTGCACAGTCTGGCTCTGTGAGCCGATAAATAATAATAATTACACGTGGAAAATAATAACACAATTAAATAATGCCACAATCTGAATAACATAATAATAATTAAGAAAATGTAGGTACCTGGTAATCCTATTGCTGGAACTGAACAATATAAAAGCCGACCACCTGCAGGCAGTGCATTCTCTTGAGAGAAATGTGCGTTGCAAACAACAAATCTATTGTAAATTTGCCTCTCATCTAGTCCAATGAATTTGGTGTTTTGGATTATATTTTTCCATTCCTCAAACACTTGCTTATGTTTTATTGGAAAGCGATGCAGTGGTTTTTCATGTAGTTTGCAATCTGGCACACAACAAATACTAGGCATGATCTGTAAAGTATTTATTTAGTTATTAATCAAAATTACAAAAATTGACGCAACTTGTTCACGAAACTTCAAACATGAGCCAGCCAAGACCAATATTTGTACTGTACTTAATAGAAAACAAAATTTACTTACGGAAATGCTGTTAATTATAAACTTCCTTAGAAAAAATAACACAAACAAGTCACAGTAATGTTATTAAACATAAAATTTGCTCGAAATGGTAAGAAAACACAGCACAAACGTCACGAATCACCACGAATCAAAACAAACAAAGCAACCGAAAATTCCGCTTGACTTTGATTTATTATTGCCAGATGAAGAAAATTATTCAAATAATTTATTCACAAGCTTTTATTATATTTTTTGATAACAACAAAGAAATACGGGAAAAAATTATTAATCGAATTATTAGATTTTTTTGCAATAAAATGGACTTTGTTTTATTTTTGTTTGGCGTAAATATCATCTTATTTGTGAAAATACGTTCCACAATATTCCAGTGAGATTTTTAACCTCTAGCAAACTTGGCCTTACGCACAAGTAGAAATCTGTAACGGTATCTTGCAGATTTCTACACTATTCTACAGACGAAATGGAGAGAATGCTGGTTTGAGTCTGGAGTAAGATATAATATAAAAGTGTATTTAAATTCACTACAAGTATTATTTAAGTATTTATATATTTTTTCTTAAGCTTATTGATAAAGATATAGTGTATTTAGATGGTAGATTCATGTTTTTTGAAAAAAAAAAATCGACGCTACCGCTCCTTTTATCTGATATGGAACCCACAAAATGTCCAAATTTTTACTATGAAGTGAAAACACCGTGAAGTTAACTATGAAGAAATAAATAGACAATTTGTTTTGAATGCATCTGTCAGTTTGTCAGTTATGTCTCATCGTATTATAAATGTTTGTATTTTGTCTTTTAGTTTTTAAATTTTGATTACGGTTATTTAATGTCTAGAATATCACTTAAGAATCGTTTTTTTATTTAAGAAACATTTATTGTCCTAAAAAACATGAAGAAGTATACTATAGTAGTTAGTGACGAAGAAGATCAGGATGTTGGGTCAAGTCAAAGATCTATGTCAAGAGTGACTCCTAATGTTGGTGTTTTTAAATCTACTCATAGTCGAAACAATAATGCGTCAGTTAATAAAAGTGTTTCTTCAAATAATTACAAAACTCAAGATATTGATAAAGTCTTGATGGGAAGCTCCTCGGATGCTCGTACACACTCGGTGAAAAGTAATGAGGAAATAATGTTTTGGATTATGACTTCGAAAGCACCAAGTCTTTATTATTACACTGATGATACAAGCGCGTCACACATAAGTTTTTCAGAAACTGGAGATAAAAGACAAACTGATTCTTATTTAAAAAGAAGTGCAAGTAATGTGAAAAAACCTTTAGTGTCTAGTGATAGTTCACCATTGCACAGTTTGGAAAAACATGCTGAGCATGTTATAGGTAGTGTTGCAAATAATATAAAGGACTCGCACATTGGTGAAAAATCAAGAAGTACACTGAAAAAGCCTTTATTTAACTATTCTTCCACACACAGTTCACATTCAAACGAAAATTTTCAAAGGAATAAGAATAAGAGACATTATTTTGATGAGTGTAAGACTGCTACAAAACCGAAAGTTATAAAAAATACAGAACCTTTAGATGATTACGACAGTTGTAGTTCAGTATTAACAATTAATTATATTAAATATGTTAATGAAAATCAAGCAAATCATTTAAAGCAAACAAAAATTTCTAATAGGTTAAAAAAATATTCATCAGTTGACAGCAACTGTAATAACTCCCAGTTCATTAAATATTCATCAATTGACAGTAAATGTAATAACTCCCAGTTCAAAGATCAATATCAAAATTCAATTTTAAAAAATCAAACAATAAATAGTGATAAAGATCAAAATTCAAATGCAACACAACTTGTCAAATGTAAGAAAATATTTGACCCGGATATTTTTTACAACCCCCCATATGAAATTGCAAGACAAAGAAACAACAAAATAATTGAAAGGAATAAGACATTTTCATCGTCTGTGGAAAATAGTTGCTTCAATGAATCCTCTTTAAATAACAGTAATTCATTTCATCCACACTTAACTCAGAACAATTGTGATTTAAGTCTGTTTGAAAATATAGATCAGAAAAAGTATTTGACTGACAGTGGCTTTTCATCCAATGACAATTGTAAAGATATAAAAAAGAAGTTTACATACACACAATTTGAATCCATAGAATATATATCTAATGATGAAAATGAGAAGAGACATAATAAAAAAGTAATTAATGTGACTAAAGAGTGTGTGTCTTTTGTATCTAGCTCTCATAAAAGTGCAGGAAAAATATGTGTTTTGAAAGAATTTAATGTCATCTAATTGTTACAAATTTTGAATGTTTTAATTGAATTGTCCAATCATTTTGTAATTTATGAATATGAACAGTTGAGTCATATATTTTTAATGTTCGCCAACTCTGTAACACTGAATTTTTCAGCAAGATCAAATATCTGTATTGCATTCAAATAATGATGAAAATGTTACATCTACAACATGTTTCAATAAATGCAATATCATAATTTTGTGTAGGTATATCTTAATTAGTCAGGTTAATTTATTAATGTTTAAAAATAAAAACAATTGAAATAATCCTAATGGGAGTTATCATATTTTGGCAGTTTTTGTTTGATACTTTAAAGCTAAGTAATTCAATAGTTATATAAAGGATGGGACAGAAAACCTTAAATAAGTATAAAACAGAACAATAAAAATAAATAGGAAATTTATTTATTTATTTATCGTATGACATAGTGAATACATCAAAACCAAGTAGAGTAGACAAGCTCCATGCGCTGTGCCCCGGGTAACGCCAAAAGCCTACTCAATAAGAGGCTGAACAATTTTCATATTAAAATCTCCCAGCCACACATAGTGAATCTATTGAAAGAAAATACAAAAATAGGAAATATTATTTGGGCATATTTTATTCTTAAAACCTGAAAATAAACAAAAAAAAATATACATAAATACCAAATAAATTGTTCACTTTCTCGATCCGCTCGCACTGTTCATCATTTTCTTCATTGTTATTATACTGTTGGTCATGATTTAAATATAATTTTCGGGTGTTTAATAATAATGAAGGTTTGAATGCTCACATTTTTTTTATAAAGAATAAATATGTCTATATAGTAGTACCAACATTTAAAAACTCTTGCTTTTTGGTGAAACTATCAAGGGTAATGAATTAAGTTGTCTGTTTGTGCATCGTGTATATGACGCATACATTAAATATCATCGTAAATTGGCCTAGATTTTTTTTGAAAAAGAATGTATATTATGTCCTTGTAACAAGTACACATACATCCTCATTCAATCCCTAAATTAAGCATATGCTTCTGCTGTAGGTGAACGAAATCGGTCATGGCAGCATTCAAACTCGCGACCACTGGATTACCAACCCAGCGCGCTGACCGCTCTGCGACCACCCATCTTAAATTCCTTTTTCAATTTATATTCCTTTTTTCCATTATTCTGGTATCTGTACATGTTTCCTTCCTCTTATAGGAAGTGCCATATCAAATTTATTTTCTAAATAACATTCATCATCTATCCTCCTCTATCCTAGTTCATTCAGGGTTGGGCCTCCTAGTCATCAGTCCCCGTAATCTACAACTCTTGGGTGTATCTCCTGTGGGATACCTTGTGCCTCCAGCTCCCTCTCGATACTTGTCCACCAGGTCGCTGGTGGTCTCACTTTTCCTTGAGGGGATACCGAGCACAGTAAGTGTCCTTCCATCACATGATGTCAATTACACATTATATAAAACTACAGAATGTTAACAACGGTCGCCATATTGAAACTTGTTGGAATGGTGCAATTGCGGACATGTGGCAGTTTTTGGCACCAATTCTTGGAATCAAATTAATGACTTTTTTAAGTACTATATGGTAAAAATAAACAAGTCATAAGTGCAGTTAGCGGATATTGGAAATATACAACTCAGTTGTTTGATATTTATTAAATTAGTGAAGCTTTTAGATTTTAATGTGTAAAAATGATTTATTTTTAATAATATTTTTACTTTCTAAGTATGTGACTAATATTTTTTGATTAATTTTTATCTTGCTGCAAATCTAGTCTTTCATTGTGTAGGTGTTGTAAAATAATATTATCAATGATTGCATATGTTATTAACTAGTGAAGTTCTTGGACTTGTTAAAATGAGGGCATCATTATATGAACCCGATGAAGAACAATTATTTGGTTTTTTGATGTTGTTTAATATTTGTATATTTTTTCCTATTTTATTATATATTTTTTAATAAATAAATAAATCACAATATTTGTAAGGTGGATGATGTATTCTTGTTTCCTTGTTTTTTACTTAAATTGACCATAACTTTCTGAAGTTTTTTAATAATGAATTATCATGAACTAATCATGTATACCAAAATTTGGTAACCATGTGTAAATAACGCTTTCATTTCTATAAAAGTTATATTATTAATACCTAATTTTATTAAGTGCCTATTTAGTCCTTTGAGAAAATGATTTACAATAGCAATATTTATATTATGTTTAAATATTTTATTAAATATGTAGTTCAATTTATTATCATCAAAAATATCAAGTTATGTATCATGGCTTGTGCTAGAATTTCCTGTACTCAAACAACAATACAAAATTTTAGACATATCTATTTAACAATTCCTAAGCATATTATTGGTGCCCGTGAAATGGTCCTAAACTATCAAATGGGGCTCTTTAAATACTAAGAAAATAATTATTTTTAATCTATTGTTACCTGTGATATTGAATCAAGTTGTAAACAGACTATATATGCATTTATGTTTTTGTATAAGTAATGTTTTTTTTTTTAAATAACTGACTAAAATATGTATACTGGAAAGATATGACGATTGATCTGCCATTTCTGAATAAATTATGCAGAGTAAAAATAACTTTGACTATGTAGGAATATGTGATATTTACAAGTTTCTAGAATATACAGTTTTCAAAATATGTATTTAAATCAAAAGTAATTGTGTTGGTATTCTGGCAGATAAACTTTTCTGATATAGTTTTATAATTTGAATTTTGAAGTGACTTGAATACTTAAAAAGAAATATCAGATCAGTTTGAAACTCAAACGTAGAAAAATTTGCTCATGTTAACCATCTACATATACACTAAATTTATTTTCTGTCTCCTCAGTTATTGAATGTTCCAGTGTCAATATTGTATAAGTATTTAATATAGTGTTAGTTCCAGCGTTGATTGTTATGGATCTCACAAATATTGTTATAATTAGAGTTTCATCAATTTCATTTTTGAAAAATTTGATATAAATGAAATATACATCATAATGTGCGGGCATGTTTCATCTCCAGCAAAGGATAAATTTATTTATAATCATTTCTGACGTAAATATTGTTTCTCTGGGCTGGAAACACTGTTTAGTAGGAAGAAATTGCCATATGGCAATAAATTCGCCACTTGTGCAGGATGCGAGGAAGTGTTTATTATTATTATAAATATTTACTATGTCAGATGAGTTGAATAGGTCTTCAAAGACACATATTCACTAAATTTGTCTCTTTTAAACTTTGTTTAAATTAATATCTGTTTTTATTAGTATATTGTGAATGCTTTAAAATATCCCATGAAATCGCATTAATGTATTGTTGCATAAAATCAGGCATTTACAATTTTTGTTGTTATTTTAATCTATTTTTATATTTAACCAATTATTTACTCATTTGTGGCTTACCTTTTACTTTTTTTGTATAAATAGAGATAAAGGAGAAAGCAAGAGAACTTTGAAATTGGACCTTTTTACTAATTCAATTTTACTTTGTTTATATTTTAATAAATTTATATTTGTAGAAATCATTCTTTTTTCATTTAAAAACCCATAGTTTGAAGTTCCTAATAGTTCCTAAATCAAAATTTATCTTGAATATATTATTCAATTATAATTTATTTATAATCTATTTTGTGTGATTTATGTTTTATATATATATTTTTGTCTGTATAATTGATTATTTTTTATAATTACTAGTTATGTTACCTTTTTTTGTCAAATTACGGTCTGTTTCATTGATTTTCTAAATATACCACACTTGCCATTCTCATTTAATCTACTTAGGTAGTTAGCTCGTCTTTTCAGGTACGTATAATCGGTAAGACTTAAAAAGAAATTTGTGCTGCTGTGCTAAAGGTCCAGACTTCACTTCCCAGTGGAAACACGGTTTCAATTGTGTTTTCAGTCTGGATCTGTGAGACAATATAGCCTCTAAACTGTGTCAACTTGTTATTGGGTGCGTGTTGAATTAATATTTGACATAGAATCTGTTAGTTGCCCGAGAAGCTATACAAAATACAATGATGATACACTGTCTTAACCCTTTCTTAACCGAATCATGAAAGCATTATCAAAATAAATATGTTTAATTAAAAATGGGTAAAATATGTGATTATAAAGAGAGTTTGATAATTTTTATATTTTTTTTTCCTTTTTTTTGAAATTCTAACGATTCAAATTGTCATAATTCGTATAAAAAATTATATACTTTTCATAAAATAAAAAAATCTTTCATTATTAATTATTATTAGAGATTGAAGTAAATATAATTACCTAATTAAAAAAAAATATAGCATGCTAGATAACAAAAAAAAACTCACATTTATTAAATTTTGAATAACCGTGTTTAGCAAGAAAAGCACATTTCGCCAAACCGAGTTTTCAACTGTACAATAACCGAAACGCAATAATCAAGTACAGAAGTTTCAGTCATTCTCAATATTGCAAGCGATAAAAAAAATGTGTTTAATAATTTAGAAGAGAAATAACACAGCTGATAACAATTTTCATTGAGATATACATAAGATACATTAATGAATCCAACTGGAATCATCTGTTAAGAAAGGGTTAATTTGCATAAATATTTTAGAAAAGACAAAAAATGTATATATTTGTCAATTAGGATATTTTTCACATACATACTTGGTTTTCCTCATAGAGAGATGATAACGCCCTTATAAACCTGCTCCATGCTCCATACACTAATATTATGTTTAAAAGTTTTTCGCAGTCTAATTTATCAAAATCTTTTTGTTAGATTCTATTTTATTTTTATTTATTTCAAAGGGAAAAAAATTGGTCAATGCATCCTCTACCTCCAACGAACGCTGTAACCTTTCTCAACTTTTGCTCCAGTACCCTAGCATACAGTTTTCCAACTGAACTTAACATGGTAGTTTTTGCAATCTAGTTTTGACTCTTTTAAAAATAGGATGATGATATGCTATGGTAGGATATTTCCAGGTCTTCGAATTCCCTCTTTTGTTTCCTCTTTGCTGTGAAAAGTCGTTTTTCTTCTTCTATCATTGTGAAAAAAAAACTTTTGTAAGTATCAAATTTACTCTACATGTTGCTTGTGTTGAAGCTTTGAACATAAATAAAATACAAAAATATGTACATACATACATACCATCACGCCGTATCTCTACTTGGGGTAGGCAGAGAGGACCGAACGCCAGACACCTCTATCATGACATACATGTTTTGCCTCATTTACATTATAGTGTATTTTTATTTATATACTTCATGGTACTTACTCACATTTTTTTTCATTAAAATATTATTTTTGATAAATCTTATTTTTACTGACATCTATTAAGATTTTTCGATAGTAAATTAATGTTTATTTAAAACATCAATAGATGGCAGGAAAGATGAGATTGAATGAAAGTAGTAAAAAAAGTTTCTATGTTATGTTTAGAGATGGCGTTAATGGTCTAAATGAGCTAAGCCACTTATTTATATTTTTTTCAATAATTGAAAAAAATAATAATTAGTAGGTATGTATGTGGATATGAGTGCGCAGTAAGTGAATCATATTAAATTTATATATCAACGTTTCATTAGGAACTTAGTTATCGAGAAAAGTACGTTCAGTAGTTGCGTATTCAGTAACTATTGTAACTAAAATAGGAACATACTAAAATTGTAGATTTTAGATTTACGGTCTTATTTCAGCGTTATAAAATATCAACTTGGACTAAATGGAATAGGAACGTACCACCTATAGGTATTGGCCGGAACGTTTTATGCTCGTTTGGTAGCGCAAACTGTCTCCTTCTTTGCTGAAACATGTCGAGATTTCTCGAAATATAAACTATCGGTATTACTATATCCAGTAGTAGGTATCTATATCACTATCTACATTAAAAATACACCCTTTCCATCTCTACTGATCAACAATCAAATCATCTCCTACTCCAAAGTAGTCAAAAATCTTATATGTTTTTCGACGAAGGTCTTTCATGGTATGAATGAATTTTTCATGTCAGTAGAAATCTGTTTTATAGTAGGTACCTACCTATACCTATACTCTCTTAATAGAAATAATTTTTCCGAAACATCCTAAAATCACGCTTGCACAATCCATTGCTTGATTATTCTGTGATGTTTGTTATCTGGGTGCTAACAAAGAAAATACCTACATGTTTCCATTTTACCGAAATCTTCTTCGCTGGCCTAAGATACGTCAAAATCGTAGGTAACATTCATTTACTTTCACTTATATATAATATTATAATTAATATTTAACATTAATTCACCACGGGAATCACGGTCTGTCTCTTTTATCTTCTGATCGTACCATAGGTAGAGGTACTAGCTATTACCATTCATTCTACTGAATTTCTCAGTTCCTCTCTTGAAGTAGGTGGTACAATCACCAAGAATATGGAACACCTTGAGTAATGATATTACGACGCCTCAATCAATTGAACAAAAAAAGACAAAAGCTGTTATACCTGTCAAATAACTCTTAATTGACACACCTTTCCAATCCTCACTCACATCCCACTACCTCTATCTTCCTTATTTCTTTGTTACATTTAATAATGTAAAATCACGTGTTTGTCTTCCTGTTTGTATTATTTGTTTGTAATTTAATGTAACTACTGCACTATTTATGACCTCGTTTTGCTTTGGTTAGTTAGAAGAAATTGCTTTATGGCAATAAACTCGCTACTGTGCACATTATTGTACATGAAATAAAATATATTACAGAACATAAGTAATCGCTATGACGCGACCTCTACTGTTCGCTTGGAGTTTTAAATTCGCCGCCAAATCACAGACAGCAACATAAAAAAAAACAAAAAAAACAATGTTAAACTTCAGACAAAAAAAAATGTTTTGACAACAGACATAACCTCGAAAATGTGACATAGACAGTTATCCGTAGGTATTATATACTCTTTGTAGACAGTCGGAAATAGATATGCGTCGCGATGTCACGTCACGAGCCGCGCTCGTCGAACGCAGTCGGCGTTCTTTGCGTACCATGTCGAAAGAATAAATCGGGCCCTTCCCCTGGAGCCACGAAGACCTGTCCTGAAGTACCAGCGATAGACGTCGCAGCACTATTCCAGCGGATATGCTTCCGCAGTTCCGTGGATTAGCAGACTCTGCATCGTAGTGTATGTAACTCTTGAGCCCTGCCGCCCTGAGGACACCTGTCCAGCAGCTACTCGACCAGCATCTGCTTCTATCCGGGACATAGTAAGCGTTTGCCTGGTATCCTGCCCCCATCAGCCAATGTCGACGTCTGTCCTGAAATTGGACGTGCCCATCATGGCCATGAAAGAGAAAAAGGACAATACACATGCCCATTAGAAACAATAATATTTTTTGTGACAACAATACTTATTTTTCTGTGATTTCCAACTGTGATTTTATTTATTGACAATTATTGTGTTTCAATTGTACCATTGAATTCGTCCTAAATTATTATTATTATTATCATCTCAATATTGTGACGTCTTAATTCTGATTTTTCATTATTTTATATACCTAGTGACAAAATCGTGCTATATGGCGTTTATGTATTGACATTTTACATTTATTTATAGTCAGACCACGATTACAATTTATTATCAATTATCAGTTTTAATTTATCTTATTCGGTGAGATTACGTGTGAACATTTTATTTACAACTATTGACTTTAAAAGTGAGCTCGTCCTCCAACTTGGATGGAAGCTAGTTCATTATATGAAATCTTTGTTAACAAATTGGTACCTACATATTCGTACTTATCATTCTTCAATTTCAGATATTTATTAACAGATTTTTAATTATCTCAATAGAGACGAAGTTGGAATATTTATTGTAGGAGAACCGGGAAATCAAGGCACCTACAGGGCTTACGACCTGTCATCGGCGCATAAAGTGATCACGTAAACCAGCCGATGACAGGTCGTAAGCCCTGTAGGTGCCTTGATTTCCCGGTTCTCCTACAATAAATATTCCAACTTCGTCTCTATTGAGATAATTAAAAATCTGTTAAAAAATATCTTTGACTCCCGACAGGGAAAAAAATCCAATGTTTGCGCATATGCAATAATAAAAATATTCGATTTCAGATATTTATATACTTACTTACCTAGATAAGTATTGTTTCCGGCAAAAAACGGCGGATTGCACATATAAAAATTTGCGCTCTGCGCACCCCACGTAACATTCTGGAAGTTATTTGCCGTTATTAACTTTATGCCTACTAGTTAATATCACAGGAAAATTATAAATATAAGTATACCCACACCAAAACATTCAAAAGAATAAAAATTAATAGGTATTTATTTAACTTAATCTAATATTTATTAGTATTTTTTTATTTTGTCTTGTTTCTCGGGCAACTAACAGGTAGGTACCTACCTACTTTGTGAAATATTAACTTAACACGCACCCAATAACAAGTTGACACATTCTGGAGACTAATGATATTATTGTCTCACAGATCCAGACTGAAGACACATCAGGATGGAGTTCGCGATCCACTTCCACGCCGAAGGACGCTATAGGACCCATTGGTCCTGTTCATCCTCGAAGCAGCCGCAACATCGGACAACACAATATCCACTATCCATCGGGTTCAATCACTGTCCCCGAGAGTCCAACCTCAAACGGCGGGGCGACCGCTCGATATCGGTAGCTGTGGCAAGTCCCTGAGCAAACCGATCGAGACGGAAGGGCTTGTCCGCACCCCTCGGTACTCGTGTTGGCGTCCGAAGGTTCCGCGGGCTAACACCGGGGGCACATCCGATGTAATCATCGATCATCTGTCAGATATGACGTCTCGATGTCAACACAGATGGTCTGACCCGACGTCTGCGCCGGCGGTGTGCCCGAACCTCACACAACATTCGCCACAGTTGACGAGTCACTGCCGAGCGAGTTAAAAACTGTGTCTCCACCGGGAATCGAACCCGGGGCCTTAGGCTCAGGAGTCGGATATCCAACCAACTAAGCCACAAAGGCCGCCAATATAGGTATGTACCTATATTTATTTGTATTATGTAGGTATGTACCCAATAGGTATATAGGTATTCTTTATTTGTTCCAGCATCAATCATAAACCAGAAAATTTTAAAGGTTTTTATATTATTCTGCATATCGTTTCCTTTACGACCATTGAATTAAGTAAACCAACAGAAAATCAAGTTTTTTTAATGTTTCATTGTGTTATTTTTTCGACAGTTTTCGTCCAAATTGTTTTGACTGTATTTTCAAGTTTCGAAAGATGTTGAGTGAAATACATGGTGATTATTCCGTTTAATTATAATGTTTTTCTTAATTTTAAAGTATTTTTTTGAGGTTGCAAGAACCATTTAAGTAATAAATATATAATTTTCTGTGTAAATGTCGCCATTTTTTCATACTAAAATGTTTCATTTAAGATATTTTTGATTTTCGTTGCCATGGTTACGATTAAATCTTCATACTAATTATATTAGTGTGTATAATATGTAGGTACCTATAGTATTTAGCTATGTAAGTACATATCATGTGTATGGATATGTTTTTTCTTTGTTCGTGTTCATGTCGCAGGAGAAAAAATGTTTCATGTTTGAAATTAATTAGTTTATGAATTATCTAGATTTTCATTTATTCATTCCACAAAGGATTTTTTTAAAAAAATATGTACTCGGAATTTATTCATGAATCCGAGTACATCGTTTCTTACTGAAATTTTTTGTATAGATTTGCTTCTAATGACGATTTATTAAAACGTGTGGGTTGAGGCCAACATTAAACTCTTCCCAACACTAATATTCAATTCTTTTTAAACCATTTCCATAGTTCAATCTTGCTTAAATTTTGTATGCACACTTAATTTCACTGACGATTTATAAAAACGAGTGGGTTGTGGCCAAAACTATACTCTTACCAACGCTTATATTCAATTAGCTACATTTTAAACCATTTCACATAGTTAAATCCTTTAATTTTTTTATACCTTGCTCCCGATTAAAATATCTATATAAAAAATAAATGGGTTGTGGTAAAATTAAACTCTTTCGAACGCTTATATTCAATACCTACATTTTAAACCATTTGCCGTTAGTCCAATCTACCTGATTTTTTTGCACAATTGCTTCCGATGAGTGTATATAAAGAAATACAAATGATTTGTGGCCAACACTACACTCTTTAGGTACTATGCTTATATTCAAATCACTTCCCAAAGTCCATTGGGTATTTGATACTGAAGTTAAAGGACGGATGGGACTGATTTTCTTAAAAATTTATGTATTTTATTTTTTATTTATTGTATTGGATATTTTTTACTGTTTCTGAATTTACCATGGCCTAAAAAACAGTTGAAAAATTACAAAAACGATATTCTTGGTGATTTTGCTTAATGCTTCACATTTTTACGTTCCCGAGCAGCGAGCGCTGGGTTAAAAAAACTAGTATTTTATAATAAACTAGCGGACCCGCCAGACGTTGTCCTACCCGAACTATTTGTGAAACAATAAAATATACGTAACATATACATAATATATACATATACATCCCTATTTGAATCATATGGATGTTATTATTCGCCGAGCAAACTTACATTTTCTTGTTCAATGAGCCGCTAATCACTTTGAGGTTAGATTGATTGTCATTTCGTATATAATTGCAATATATAATTGCTGGACATGGAAACGAACGAATTGAAATATGAATATTAACGAAACAGTGAACAGAAATTAAAATTTCATGCACATGTCTATAATTGAAATTAATATGAATAATACTGAAACAGAATGAAAGAACTTTAAATGTCAAAAAAAGCCAAACGCAAATGACAGATTTCTTAGTGTTATCAGATGGAAAAAACTAAACATTGCCAATTTGACATTAGTGCCACCTATTATAATTTATAAAAAATCATGTTTTCTTATTTTCCTTTTATTATATTGATGTTTAAAATTCCATTTTGTGAATCTAAGCCATCCAGGGACTCGCACAAACACACACATTTTTTTTTATCAAAATCTGTTCAGCCGTTTAGGAAGAGTTCAGTGACATACACATGTACAGAAGAATTATCCAACTGTCGATTCGTTCATGAGAATTCAATTCTCTTAATGAATCGACATTATTAAGCCAAGATGCGTGTACGAAAGAAAATTTTGTATGGTGTAGTGGACTTTTTGCATGCTAATAACACCAACTAGAGGCCTCGCAGCATATATGTTCCCATACATGGATTTACTCAGAATTTGGAGTAGAACATTTTATGTGAGTTTTGTGTGTGTGTCTGTGTGTGGGTGTGTGTGTGTGGTGTGTGTGTGTGGGTGTGTGTGTCCCCCCCCCCTTATAACTTTTGATCCGCTCAATTTACAGAGCCCAAATTTTCAGAATATATAAACAGTTATAGGCCTACTTTTATACTCAGTATTGTGAATTTTCGTTTAAGTCAGGGGTTATCAACTTTTGAAATTTTGGTCTATTTTTCCGTATATCTCAAAACCATAAAAGCTAGAACGCTGAAAATTAGTATAAACATAGACAAATACAAAATCTAAAATTTGTTTTTTCAAAAAAATTCCAGGGTTTCTCAAACATTTTTTATTAATAAAAATATTTTTTTAAGAAAAATATTTTTTTAAGAAAAATATTTTTTTATGATATAATTATGAGTTTAACTTCCTATATTTCCAATTTGTTTTAAAATATAGAAAAAAGCCGAAACACCCCCTCTAGATAGTTTAATTTTCTATAAAAAATATTAACATCGTATTTGCACATCTCAAATTTCTTGTAACAATTTTTATAAAAATTGAATTTAGTGACGACATTGCTTCATACAATTTGTATGGCAATAGCCTTCACACAATATCTAAGAAGACTTTATAGTTTGATACTAGTTGCATGTAACACATGAGATTCAACTGTCGATAGTGATAGTATGTACAGTTGAAGAATAAGTACCAAACTATAAACCCATAAATACAAATTATTTAATATTTTAAGATATTTGGTTTTCTATACAACACATGTACCTAGGTATGTATGTCAAGATATGATAGTATGGAGGTCAGTCCATTGATCCTACCCAGAATATGAAAACAGCATTATGGAATATATATATATATATATATATATATATATATATATATATATATATATATATATATATATATATATATATATATATATATATATATATATATATATATATATATATATATATATACATATATATATATATATATATATATATATATATATATATATATATATATATATATATATATATATATATATATATATATATATATATATATATATATATATATATATATATATATATATATATATATATATATATATATATATATATATATATATATATATATATATATATATATATATATATTTGGAGATTAGTATCAACTATTAAGTCTTCTTAGATTATTGTGTGTAGCTATTGCCATACAAATTGTATGAAGCAATGTCGTCACTAAATTCAATTTTTATAAAAAATGTTAAAAAAAATTTGAGATGTGCTAATACAATGCTAATATTTGTTATAGAAAATTAAATTATCTAGTTGGGGTGTTTCGGCTTTTTCTTTATTTTTTTAAAAAATTGGAAATATAAGCAGTTAAATTCAAACATTTATCATAAAAAAAATATTTTTCTTAATAAAAAACGTTTGAGAAACCCTGGAATTTAAAAAAAAAACTAATTTGAGATTTTGTATTTGTATATGTTTATACCAATTTTCAGCATTCTAGCTTTTATGGTTTTGAGATATACGGAAAAATAAAGTGAAAATTCAAAAGTTGATAACCCCTGACTAAAACAAAAATTCACAATTCTGAGTATAAAAGTTTTGTAGGCCTATAACTGTTTATATATTCTGAAAATTTGGGCTCTGTAAATTGAGCGGATCAAAAGTTATAAGGGGGGGGGGGACACACAGACACACAGACACACACACACACACACACACAAAACTCACATAAAATGTTCTACTCCGAATTCTGAGTAAATCCATGTATGGGAATATATATGCTGCGAGGCCTCTAGTTGGTGTTATTAGCATGCAAAAAGTCCACTACACCATACAAAATTTTCCTTCGTACACGCATCTTGGCTTAATAATGTCGATTCATTAAGAGAATTGAATTCTCATGAACGAATCGACAGTTGGACTAATCTCCAAACATACATACATACCACCATTCTGTTTTCATATTTTGGGTAGGATCAAAGGACTGACCTCCATACTATCCTATCTTATAGGTACATGTGTTGTATAGAATACCAAATATCTTAAAATATTAAATAATTTGTATTTACGGGTTTATAGTTTGGTACTTATTCTTCAACTATACGTACTATCGCTATCGACAGTTGGATCTCATGTGTTACATGCAACTAGTATATATAAAGATTGTAAAATATTAATTTATGTAGAGTTCCGAGACAAGAGAGAAGATGTAGATAGGTATATAAATAGTTTGTAGGTAGGTAAGTGAGTGTTTACCGATAAGTTAGTTGTAGATATAGGTAGTTAATATAACCGTAGCCCGCCATAACATTGTTGAATAGGTCCAATAATAATCTGTGTGACGAATGCGACGTGTCACTAAGGTTTCAGATAAATGACTTCATTTGTTGGTTCAGTGCAACGTATCTCACTTTGATCATACCGACAGACACCACACCACCATCTATCGGCAGAGATACTAAACATTGACTAACGTTATTAGGTATGTTTTAGACACGGCGGTGCCAATTATTAATTGTTTACCTGTGCAATTAATAATTTATGTCATTACTAGGGGCTCTGCCCCTGGCCGCTGTCGCGGCCCGACCCCCAACGGCCGCCGCGCGGCTTATTTGCCGCTATGCGGCATTTGCGAAATAACCTTAAAAAACTAAATATCGTCAAATATACCATTTAGGACATATACCATTTAGGACATTTAAAAACTAAATATCTTTAACGTGAAAACGTTAAAATCAAGTAATTAACAGTATTTTAATAGTAAAAATACTGAATACTAAGTAAATAAAAGCATATTATTATGACAATGACATATTGAAAGCAATGTTGTCAATATTCAAAATGGATATTCCGCAGATTATTACGGTTAAAATTTATTCAGAATGTTTAAAATTCCTTTTTAAACAATAATATTGTCAATTTATGAAAAAAAATACCTTTAAAGGATTAATTTGTACTTTTTCGCATCAATTTATTTTTTATTTTAAATAACAAATTTAACGCGAAATTGTTTAAGGAAAAATTATTTCACTGACGATCCGTTGAAGGACGAAAAAAGATGGCGTACAGTCAGGGCCGGATTAACATGTTTTTGCGCCCAGAGCAATATATTCAAACCGCCCCCCCCCCTCCCAAATGTTTGGAATTTCAATATTATATTATGCAGTATAATTCAATATTATACAGTAAAAATCAATATATTAATATAAACCAAAGAACAAAAATAAATTATAATTCTACCTATTCCTATTCATGTATGTACCGTATCCTGAGAAGTAGGCATTTTAAACTAAAACCTTAGGTCTTACAATTTTTAAAGTATTGGATCATCACATAAACCGTATTAAGCAAAATATAATTTAAAAGTCCTTTTAACTATCTCAGGTATTATGTAAATAAACTAAACTTAATAACTAATGTTAACACTAAAAATATCATAAAAACTATTTTTAATTAAAAAAAACTCTATATAACTATCAAATTCCAGTAAAAATTTAAAATCACACCAAACTTAAAATAAAAAAAACAAATCGCGATTCTAATTAACACAAAACACTTAATAAGTTCTTGGTATAATAAATACCTACATAAATTAATAGATATTAATGAAACGAGGTATGCCAATGAATTTTACACAAAACAGTACACGAAATCTCCCATTGATTTCGATACACTTTGCCGACTAGTATTCCATCTAGTTATAGGTATATATTAAAATCTATGGTCTATACTAGACTCGTAAAAAATATGGACACGTGTTAACATTTGACATCAGACAGAAGAGAGAGATAGAAACAATAATATATGAATAATTGAAAGAGTCAGGTGACGAGTCGGCGACCGAGATCAAGGAAATAAGTAAGTATGTCGCTAAAGTCGAAAGGGAAAACTTCACTGAAATTATCATAAAATTTCTAAAGAACTTCGTTTCCCTTTTTTAGAAAACCTTGCTATTAGTTGCTGACAGGTTCCGCTTATTTAAACGGCTTATGTAGTTTCATTAACAAGCAATAAGAGTTCTTAGTATAATGTATAATTAAAGTTACTGTGGCGTGTAGCATCTGGAATGTTTTCAAACACGCCGCTATCATCTCATATGAAATTCATTATGAAGCGCCCGGGCGATTTCAGACAGGGGGCGCTGGCTTCATTATGTAGATAATTTAACACTTTAGCAAGTAAATTATTACAATGATTATTTTGTGTGTGTGTGAATCGACTGTCGAGCAGTTGTTAGTATTTAGTAGGTATATATATGTTTACGAATAACACGGTAATAGACGGACAAGATATTAACACCGCAGAATTTTATCATACACACCATCACGCCGTGTCCCTTTCGGGGAAGGCAGAGAGAACCGAGTGCCATACCTGGGAAATTTTTTTAACATTTTAGGATTTTAAGCGCCCTTTTTAGACAAGCGCCCTGATTTCTTGTTCCGGGTTGTTCTATGATTTATCCGGCCCTGCGTACAGTAATTATATTATAGATTATTCGCAACTATCGGCACTATTTATTTGTTAGGCACTTGCTGATAGTTAAATTAATACGCCTCTTATTACCTACTACATAAGAGTTTTTTACTCCTCACTAACCCAAGGGGATATATAGTGGGGAGTTATGATTTCGCAATTTTTAAGGGTATTTTTTTTATTGCAGATTATCAACTAGTATCATGCTGAGATTGTATTCTGAAAGTTTCATCACAATGTATCTGTGTGTGTGTGCTATGTGCTATGTGCAGTGTGCTATGTACGGCGTGTTCATTTTTACTTTATCCATTATAGACTAAAGTACTCATTAAATTCTATTCAAATTTTGCAAATATATATATCTAATATCCGCTTAGATCCCATTAGATTTTGAACGATATATGAATAGTGATTCTCAATTTTTTTAACTGTCAAATATTTCAAAGTGACCCCAAACTCAGGAAACTTAAAATTTGAAATTTTTATTTTCAAATTGGTAAAAAGGCACACCACTTACATAAAATGGCATTGAAGAGTTACCAAGTTTTCATAATAAAATATTTAAATAAAAAATAATTTAACAAACTTATTTCATGAAAATTGTGAAAATTTTCCATACAAAATTTGAATACTTTATAAAATGAATTGTTAGTGAGGGGTTTAGCGTTGGCCACAACCCACTCGTTTTTAATAAATTAAAATTTTTTAACAAAATAATTTAACAAACTCATTTCATGAAAATTCTGAAAATTTTCCATACAAAATTTGAATACTTTATAAAATGAATTGTTAGTGAGGGGTTTAGCGTTGGCCACAACCCACTCGTTTTTTAATAAATTAAAATTTTTAACACACTGTGGAATAGCTTCAAAATTGACCGGTTTTCAACTAATTAACATTTTTGCATTACAAAATTGATGACAACAAAACGTATGAGTTGTTTTTTTTTATTTTAAAATTTTTAAATGGAATTCTACAATGTAAAAGTGATTATTGATTTATTTTATGTACTTATATCTAAGTGCATGATGACGGGTTTATTGACAAAACCCGTTGCTATATAATTTGGAACAATTAGTATATTATTTGTCGATGAAAGTAAAACTTTTTATAAAATAATAATAGCTAAGTAGGTACATATTGAGTTTAGAAAATAATTTAAGTGTAAATTGTATGTAGGTACTAGGTACCTACATACAATTGATTATAAATGTTTTGAAATAATAGGCATGATGACTAATTTTGAAAAACTATCTCACGATGTTTTTACGCATTCACTGTTTTCAAATATATATACATTTCTACATAAAATAAAGGTTTAGTAGCAAAAATCGCCATTTTAAAATCAAATTTGACATTTACGCCAAAAAAAGCTTGTAGTATCATGGCGGCTGCCGACCCTGACGGTGACGTCATGGTATCGTAAACTGCATATCACTACTATATGTAATATATGTGTTCTAAGACGATTTGTGTATTTATAATCAATTCAAAAGTGCATAAGTGTTGTGCGGTCCCTAAATGTACAAACACGACGAAAAAAACACCTACTGAGGTATTTGTTTTCGTCCCACGCGAAAAAAAAGATAAATAAGTGATTAAATTTCGCACGGCGAGACACAAGTGAATTTTATTAAGTACGCGTTTACAATGAAGTACAGTATTTGTTCCCCCACTTTTAGCTCTCAATAATATAATATTTACCATTATTTAGGCAATAAGCATATAAAGAACTTCATTAATGTCCAAACGTCAAAATAGGCCATCATAAGTTTCCCGCGTATGTTTTTAGCTTATGAACACATAATGTAGAGAGAAGAAGGAGCATATTTTATCGATTTTCGAGATGTAAGTTGTATTTAAATTACAGATAAATAAAGTACTTATATGTACTTATTATTAAGTTTTTACGTTTCGAAATTCTGATGAACAAAAGTCTTTGTTCGACGCAAAGAAATATCCGACCATCAAAAGTTCCATTTTAGTTAAGAGTAGTTAAGACAGGCAGAAAAATAACTACTATGGCTGCTATTGCTAAAAATAACGATAGCAGATAAATATAGCTTGTTATGAACACAATACAAATAACGAGCGCTATGTAATAATTCGTATGTTGCTAAAATTGTAACGATGTTTTAAAACGCATGCTTCGCGTAATCGCCGTCGTTTCGCAAATCGCTTCATTGCATGAAAAAAATATAGCTTGCTAGTTTAGTTTGGCAGTGACCAGCATCATAATATGTCGAACGTTCGTCAGCTCACCATCGCGTGACAAAATTGTAGAATACTAAAACTAAATTAGTTTACCATACGTTGCGAGCGTTCATTATTTATTTATTTATTCAATAAAAACTAAGTTACATACAAAATACAATTAACATAGGCCCGATATTACAGTCGGCCCTCAACTCATTGAGTTTGCCAAACTCAAGATTAATGTTAAGGGGAGATTGAATCCATTTCCGTATTACAGTGCAATATGACATGTCAGTTACTAAATCTTCAATTATAGACATATTTCACTTTTTCTGTGGTTATTATCTGTCAAATTTAAATAACCTCAAATAATACGAAATACAAAACGGGACGCTACGACTTTAAATACCATTGTTTTATTATCCAACATGGTAAATTTAATTTTTTTCACCAAAATAATGCTTTTAAATGCCCGTGTTCGTTTCAATACGGCTGTCAGTTTGTTTTGTTGTGTGGCGCCACCTTCGATACAACACTGAAACTACACACGTTGCCTAACGCCTCTAGTGATAGAAACTGAAACTACACGAGTTGCCTAGCAAATGACAGTTGACTCACAGTTAAGTACTTAATCTGCCAGAAACGTTGAGTTAAATATTTGTCGTTTTAGTGACGTATTTGAGGGAAGATTAGGTCTAAACGGACACTGTAATACGCTATATTTTTGTAAAACTTGAGTTTAGCTCTTAAACTGACACTGTAATACCGGCCCATAGTGTCCCCCGATAGGTAGGCGAGTATCTAGGTAAATTGAAACTATTTGCTTTGATGAATACTTGTTCCATTTATATTTAATTTGTTTTAGTTTTAAGTATCTAATTAAAATATTAATATATCGATAACACCAAAATAAACATAGTCCAGACCGACAATTAATGCGTATATTGTATTGAAGACTATCAGAAGAATTGACGCGACCATACTATGACGTCGTGCGCTCTGATTGTTTTTTCTCATAAAATGGCGGACTAACACATTTTGTATTTTTATATTTATAATATTATTATTATTCACTCCTATAAATTAAAAAAAAAACATTTTTTAAATCTTTATAACCTATTTTATTTTTTAAAATCATAATTTCAATGATTTTTTTCTTACAGTCATCACACCTATTACATATTTTAATATATTAATCATAATATGTATATGAATCATAACAGTTATCCCATATGTATATTAGATTCATCATAATACATTGTGTATTTCCATTTCAACCTCATGTAACACTGTACAACTCCCACAAACAATATAATTACATCATTTTATTTTATAATCAAGCAATGACAGCCACCAAGTTATTTATTTCTGAAACGTTAAATATTCTCCACCACGTTACAATACTCGGTGCGTGTTATAACAGATGCGTCAACGATTCAATAGAGCGGATAGCGATATTATTTGGTTTATTGTCCCAAATAAACCAAATAAATCAATAAATAAAAATAGCATGTTAAAAATAAGCAGCATATTCCATATAGCTTGTTATGAAAAAAATAGCCATTTCGAACAACACAACAGTTGACAGTAACAAACACAATTGACAGTGACAATATGGTGACGTCATGCGCTCTGATTGGTGTTTCACATAAAATGGCGGACAAACATATTTTGTATTTTTATTTTAATAATATTAATATTATTCGCTCTTTTAAAATGAAAATAAATATATTTTTTCAAATCTTTATAACATATTTTATCTAATAAAATCATAATTTCAATGATTTTTTCTTACTGTCATCACGCCTATTATAGCGTAGGTACATACTTAAAACATTTTACACATAAAAACTGAGTATGAAAGATTACGACTGTACCATACCATATAAAGTAGACGTGAAGTTGTAATCCATTCCCAATTGCTATTTTTTTCATTTATTCATACAATACAAATCCATTCGATCATATTAATATTATGTGCAAATACCTTCTTGCAAATGACAGTTTGAGTTTGAAGATATAGGAATCTACATACAAAGTTAATTTTAACAATTGAGTTTTTTTTTGTATGTATATTCTTCAATTGATTGATTCCATTTTCCAACGATGACAAGAGATGTGTATTCAAAGAACAATCAACAATAATATTATCCGTATATATTCCTATATAAATGGGTAGTTTCTAGTCTAATATTATATTTGAAGGCAATTGAAATGGGTCTAAAGTATAAAAATTGCTCCCTGGAGCGGTATAATCTTGTTGTGGGGCTTCAGTCTTTTTTTAATATGTATTTTGTCAGAGATTTCTATACAAATGTTGATTAGAACATCGTGTCTCTCTTTATGTGACTAAAGTAAATCTATCATTTGAATAGTAGGACTGTGACAAAATGGTACTCAACACGATTAAATGAAATATTATTGTATTTATTCCTATATTTTGTTGTGAATTCAATACAACTGTCGATTTGTTCAAGATAATTCATTTCTCTTGACACATCGACCAAGTTTTAAGCCAATATTTTGTGTGGCCAAGTCTACGTTTTTCATGGTTTTTCCAACTTTGAACACTGAACTTTGGAACTTAGACCGACAAATCTTTTATAAACTAAAAGGATGAAAATTTGTATAAATATAGACAAAAAAAATATCTCAAACTATTTTTTATGAAAAAGTTTTAGGGTTTCTCAAACTTTTTTTCCTAAGAAAAATATTTTTTTTATTTAAAGTTAATCGGTCTTACTTAGGTACTATTTGCAATTTGTGTTTAAGCCGATACTTACCCAGTTTTTTGTATGGCAAAAACTGACTTAGCATTGGATTAAACCCGTATTATATAAATAGTAAGTAAGGCCCAATGTGTTGAACAGGCTATATTTTTAAAAATTCCACAAACATCGAAAAACGCCGAAACACCTTAACTAGATAAATTATTTTTTTATAAAATATTTGCACATAACAACTTTTTGTAACAATTTTTGCAAAAATAGAAAGTGAAGACATCGTTTCATATAATTTGTATGGCAGAAAACGCAATATTTACGATGACCCTTATAATTTGATATTAAATTAATCTTCTTACATATATGCATACCTTCAAGTTGTTTACCTATTCAGGGTAGGAAATAAGGATTGAACTCTATCACTATCGTAAAATTAATGTTTTGTAGGTATAGAAAACAAAATGTCTTAAAATATTTAATTAAGTATATTGGGATTGAAGGCTTCATAGTTGTTTATAAATAACATGTAGGCACACTTAAAAATAATACTTTAAAAATCAGTAATGTTGAAATCAGTAATAAAAAGAATACATAAAGAATAATTAGTTAAAAACTTAAATTCTGTTTGTGGAATTTTGGTTTTTGATCATTTTTTTCAGCGTTTAAGTATCTACCAAAATATTGAGATTATTGCATACAGCACAATGCAGTTAGGCATTTGAAAACATATTCATTTATGTTAAGTGGGCTGCGCAGATTTAGTTTTGTTGCTGGGTTTGATATATGAGCACATCACTCTCCACATCGAAAATTCTCAATTTTATTCTGCATTTAGCTTAAACTTAGTTTATACTGTGTAAATGTTCACTATCATGTTGGGTAAATGGAGTACATTTAGTTTTAGTCGCTTTTTCTCTCTTTTTTATTCATCCTCATATGAGTACCAACTTGGTACACGTCACCTTCCGTGGAAAGGTGTTTGAGAGTGAGAGAAATGCCTTTTACAAACACCTACAAACAAATAATAACATTGTGTTATGAGATATGACTTTTGAATATTTAAAACTCTATTATTATCAAGTAGTTGACTTGTAAGTTTTGTATTGATGAAAAACGTGGTGTTAATTTCAAAAAGTTAAAGAAAAAATACTTACATTATTATAATAACACAGAACCGAAATAAGAAAACAGAAAATGCCCCCAAGTCAAATTGAAAACGCTGTTCGTTTTCGCCAAGCGCTAATTTTTTTTTGTATGGGATTTGACGTTTGTTGTTTGTTATTGTAGAAAAAATTTCTACAACAAACGTCAAATCCCATACAAAAAAAAATAGCGCTTGGCGATAACGAACAGCGTTTTCAATTTGACTCAGGGCCAATGTACTTACAAATTGTTTCTACATTATATAAGAAACAATGAACCTCTTGGTGTGATTGATAAAACTAATATATAATTTCTTTCAATATTACTATATTATGTTGATTTAAGAACCAGAATTCCGATTACAAATAATTATCCTAGATTTCGCTATAAGAAAGAGATTTCTTGAAACAGATTTCTGGTATTTATATTTTTTTTCCGTGTAACGATAAACAACTATGCGTATATTTCCAATTTAAAATAAGTAGGGTTTTCGTGGGCTACGATATCAATTTATCGTCATTTTACTAAAGATATTTTTTTGATATAGCTTACTTATTTCATTGTTATTACTGAATTTTAATATTTTTTATTTTGAAAAGTTGCAAGACTTTCATGACCAAGACCACATCTATAAATGCAAGACAAGACCGGGGGTGGTCTTGCGTTTACTCATCACTACTTTTCCGAATAACTAACATGCAGGTAGGTACCTACCTACTATGTCAAATACTAATATTGACAATTTCGGAGACTTCAGATATTTATCGTCACAATTAAAAACTGTGTCTCCACCGGGAATCGAATCCGATACCTTTCGCTCAGGAGTATGAAACCAACTGAGTCACGATGGCTAAATTATTATATATTTATATAAATTGTAGAGAATCAATGAAATAGTAAAAGAACAATATTGTAATTAAATACAAATTCCCCTCTTATAGGTACTCAATCTTATCTGTTTGTGAAGGTGGTCTAGTCTGCGAGCAAGAGGTTCAGCTGTCCTTTCATCTCTTCGATGGTGTTTCTGGTATTCTTCTTTTGTCGTGGTTTTCCATCTTTGCAATTAAAACGATACAATTTCCATTCATACGATCGACGTGGTATCTCCAGAAGTGTCTTCTGCTACGTTCCCATCTTGTATAATATTATAAAAAAATCATTCATACGATCACGGCATATCCCATTTTTTTAAATATATTATCGAATCAATTACAATGTACATATAAATTATAATAAACAAGGCAAATAAGTTCCATGATATATTACTTCATAATTGAGATAAAATCTCGTGTTAAGAGGACATATAACGCTAAACATAGTGACTAAAAAAACATGATAATACTATATGAAGTTACCCGTTTAAGGGCAACTATCGCGTGCGTTAAAAAAAGGTTTATAAGGACGTGATATAAATTATCGGTATCCTAAAATTTGTTGATTTTTTGCAGTTTAAGAACAAACCTTAGTTGAAATGAAAAAACTTAATTGATCATTCACTTTCATTTTATGTACTCTTTAAGCATATAAAAGATTTATTTCTCTACGACCCAAAGTTGTGGAGTACCTAATTAAAAAAATGCTGCAAAAAAGAATATTTTTAATTATTTTTTTAAGGGATATTTTTAATCATTTTTTTTTAAATTGTGTGACGAAAATTCACTAGAGAAATGTTGGATACACTATGCTATTTTTTCTAGAAACACACTGTTGCACATATTTGAGGAACTTGATTTGAAATTGGGGTGTTTAGGTTAATATGCCCAGTCTATTTTGTAATGTAACATTCACCAAACATTGCACATCTACTTAATAATACATAAAACATTTTATCACTAATTTTAACATTTATTTGAAGACAAATCAATAATTTATATGTAAGGAATTGTGTAAAAATTACGTGGGGTAACCAGGGACACGTGTGCGGGTGTGTATATTACCTTATAAAAGGAAGTACGATACAACAATAAAAAGGCAACATTCAAAATGGTTGTGGTGAACCTTATTGCTGAACTATGTGAGGTGTTATTTTGCCCCTAGTATTTTCTATTACCGGCTCTAAACCGGTACCTCACAGCTGATAAAACATTGGTTTAACAAAATTGTACCTATAGAAATATGGGCATTGATATGCCTTGCGACTGCTCTGGTTTGTCAGTTTACTGCAGATGGAATTATTTACAAAACACGGCAAATCCAAAAGCGAAACAAACAAGCATTGTTGTGAACACATTTGTAACAAATATCATACGTGGGAAGAATTCAAAATAACAAGTGACCATAGCATACTACTTACCATACAGTGGTCGTGAACCTTCAGATGACTTGTAGAATTGTCACTTTAGATCAGCACCATTACACCATTTCTAGTATCATACTGTTTTAGTCATCACTACCCCAAGGGGATATAGTGGAGAATCATGAATTCGCAATTTTTGAGGTTATTTTTTTATTGCAGATTGTCAACTAGTATCATGCTGAGATTGTATTCTGAAACTTTGCGAGCGGGCGTGTGTGTGCTGTGTACTATGTACGGATTGTTTATCGATTATAGACTTAAGTACCTACCTACTCATTCAATTCTTTTCAAATTTGTATATCTAATACTCGACCCTATTATTGCTTATTATTCCACAGTTCCATTCACTTGGCAGGGTTTCGGAGCACCAAACAGAAAGAAAGGCGATCCCATGAAATGCTCTAATTACAGAGGCATTACTCTGCTGAATGTCTCATAGAAGATCCTGTCAAATATTTTGTGTGACAGACTGGGGAAATACTCGGATGGCATTATCGGAAAATATCAAACTGGGTTCCGTAAGGGAATGTCCACAACTGACCAAATTTTCTGCCTGAGACAGATACTGGAAAAAACTATAGAGTTCAACGTTGACACATACCATCTATTTGTTGACTTTAGGGCTGCTTACGACACAGTAAACCGAGAAAAACTCTACAGAGCCATGGATGAGTTTAATATCCCCAAGAAACTAGTAAACCTAGTGAAGCTCACAATGTCCAACGTCGAATGTCGAGTTAGAATACAACAGGACGTGTCCGAACCCCTGAAGACTTTCAACGGACTGAGGCAGGGAGACGCACTTGCGTGCACACTGTTTAACTTGGCACTGGAAAAGGCCATCCGAGACTCGGGTATTCAAATTGGTGGCCATATCTTCAATAAATATGTGCAACTCCTTGCCTACGCTGATGATATAGATATCATTGCACGCTCGGAAAATGATTTAAAAATTGCATTTAAAGCCCTGGCTACATCAGCAAGGAATATGGGGTTGATGGTAAACGAGGGAAAGACAAAGTATATGCCAGTGCATGAACGTCGAAAACCGCCAGATTTGCGAGTCGACGATTACACATTCGAAACTGTTAGCGAGTTTGTGTACCTCGGTACTATGGTGACAAGTGACAACAATGTCTCAACCGAAATTAAACGCCGAATAGTGTCCGCAAATCGGTGCTACTATGGGTTGCAGAGGCACATGAAGTCTCGTCACCTCACCAGAAAAACGAAAGTCCTCCTCTATAAGACTCTAATTCGGCCAGTACTCTCATATGGATCAGAATGTTGGGCAATCGCTAAATCTGATGAAAGAGCCCTGGAAATTTTTGAGAGGAAGGTGCTGAGGAGGATCTACGGCCCGACTTGTGACAATGGAGAGTGGCGTATCAGGCACAACTACCAATTGTATGATCTGTTCAAAGAGCCTACCATACTGACATAAATAAGAATAGGAGGACTCAGATGGGCTGGACACGTCCAAAGAATGAGCGAGGAGGACGTTCCAAGACGGTTCATGAATGGTGCACCGGGGGGACGAAGAAAAGTTGGAAGGCCGAAGCTTCGATGGCTGGACGGAGTGGTGAAGGATGCGAACAGCATCGGTGTCCATCACTGGCGCAATGCATCGCAGGATCGACAGTCATGGAGGCGGGCTCTGCAGGAGGCTAGGACCCGACCTGGGTTGTGGAGCCACAGATGATGATGATGATTATTGCATATTAATGCTTAGACCTCATTAGATTTTATAGGATATCTGATCATTGCTTCTCATTTTTTTGAACTGTCAAATATTTCAAAGTGTCCCCAGAAACAAAGTTCTCAGGAACTGGAAAAACAGAATAAAATGATATTTTTATTTTCAAATTGCTAAAAAGGCACATCACTTTCATAAAATGGCATGGAAGAATTATCAAGTTTTCATAATAAAATATTTAAGTCCAAAATAATTTAGCAAACTCATTTCATGAAAATGCTGAAAAATTTCCATACAATATTTGAATACTTTATGGAGTGACTTGGTAGTGAGGAGTATAGCGTTGGCCACAACCCACAAAATCAACTAATTATTTATCGAAGTACCTACTAATAATTAAAGTGCTGATTTAAGTTAGATTAATAATAAAGTATAAGCAGTTCGAGTAATGAGTGTAAGAAAAATCTATATAATAGGTATATTCAGACTAAAGTCTCTCTCAACAAACCAGTACCTAGGCATTTTTTAGTTAGTTCTTAGAACAAGTAGACACGAATTGTTATTTAAATCATTTTTGCTTCTGATTTTATAAAAAAAAATATTCGAAATGTCAAGCGAAAGAGTTTCATATTACAACTATAAATTCATAGACCCCTCATATTATGGCGATTTATGGTATATTTTTATGTTATTGCTTCCACAGGGACTGTAAATATTTGATACGCGGAGATTCGATATGCTAACTAACGAAAATAATTGGATACACTCAATATTATAAATTGAATGTATACTTTTTCATGTGTATAAACTTACACACCACAATTGACTACCCAACATTCTCATATTTTATATTTATAGACACCTCATTATATCCACACGATTTTATTCTGTTTTATTTTGGTATTCAAACGTCAATATTTAAAAAAGTATATGTTAAAAAAACAATAGGATAGACATTGTTTGAAAAATTGCTAGTACACGACAAAGATTGGTCATGTGTTATGTTTGGTCAGTTCTGCTTTATGGGGTGTAGGCGTGACTCTCGAAGTTAATATTATAAACCGCCTTGAAGCATTTGAAATGTGGATGCACCGCAGAATGCTGAGAATCATGGACTGACATGGTCAGTACGTAAGAGCCAACACCAACAGAATAGGCATGATGACTAATTTTGAAAAACTATCTCACGATGTTTTTACGCATTCACTGTTTTCAAATATATATACATTTCTACATAAAATAAAGGTTTAGTAGCAAAAATCGCCATTTTAAAATCAAATTTGACATTTACGCCAAAAAAAGCTTGTAGTATCATGGCGGCTGCCGACCCTGACGGTGACGTCATGGTATCGTAAACTGCATATCACTACTATATGTAATATATGTGTTCTAAGACGATTTGTGTATTTATAATCAATTCAAAAGTGCATAAGTGTTGTGCGGTCCCTAAATGTACAAACACGACGAAAAAAACACCTACTGAGGTATTTGTTTTCGTCCCACGCGAAAAAAAAGAGAAATAAGTGATTAAATTTCGCACGGCGAGACACAAGTGAATTTTATTAAGTACGCGTTTACAATGAAGTACAGTATTTGTTCCCCCACTTTTAGCTCTCAATAATATAATATTTACCATTATTTAGGCAATAAGCATATAAAGAACTTCATTAATGTCCAAACGTCAAAATAGGCTATCATAAGTTTCCCGCGTATGTTTTTAGCTTATGAACACATAATGTAGAGAGAAGAAGGAGCATATTTTATCGATTTTCGAGATGTAAGTTGTATTTAAATTACAGATAAATAAAGTACTTATATGTACTTATTATTAAGTTTTTACGTTTCGAAATTCTGATGAACAAAAGTCTTTGTTCGACGCAAAGAAATATCCGACCATCAAAAGTTCCATTCTAGTTAAGAGTAGTTAAGACAGGCAGAAAAATAACTACTATGGCTGCTATTGCTAAAAATAACGATAGCAGATAAATATAGCTTGTTATGAACACAATACAAATAACGAGCGCTATGTAATAATTCGTATGCTGCTAAAATTGTAACGATGTTTTAAAACGCATGCTTCGCGTAATCGCCGTCGTTTCGCAAATCGCTTCATTGCATGAAAAAAATATAGCTTGCTAGTTTAGTTTGGCAGTGACCAGCATCATAACATGTCGAACGTTCGTCAGCTCACCATCGCGTGACAAAATTGTAGAATACTAAAACTAAATTAGTTTACCATACGTTGCGAGCGTTCATTATTTATTTATTTATTCAATAAAAACTAAGTTACATACAAAATACAATTAACATAGGCCCGATATTACAGTCGGCCCTCAACTCATTGAGTTTGCCAAACTCAAGATTAATGTTAAGGGGAGATTGAATCCATTTCCGTATTACAGTGCAATATGACATGTCAGTTACTAAATCTTCAATTATAGACATATTTCACTTTTTCTGTGGTTATTATCTGTCAAATTTAAATAACCTCAAATAATACGAAATACAAAACGGGACGCTACGACTTTAAATACCATTGTTTTATTATCCAACATGGTAAATTTAATTTTTTTCACCAAAATAATGCTTTTAAATGCCCGTGTTCGTTTCAATACGGCTGTCAGTTTGTTTTGTTGTGTGGCGCCACCTTCGATACAACACTGAAACTACACACGTTGCCTAACGCCTCTAGTGATAGAAACTGAAACTACACGAGTTGCCTAGCAAATGACAGTTGACTCACAGTTAAGTACTTAATCTGCCAGAAACGTTGAGTTAAATATTTGTCGTTTTAGTGACGTATTTGAGGGAAGATTAGGTCTAAACGGACACTGTAATATGCTATATTTTTGTAAAACTTGAGTTTAGCTCTTAAACTGACACTGTAATACCGGCCCATAGTGTCCCCCGATAGGTAGGCGAGTATCTAGGTAAATTGAAACTATTTGCTTTGATGAATACTTGTTCCATTTATATTTAATTTGTTTTAGTTTTAAGTATCTAATTAAAATATTAATATATCGATAACACCAAAATAAACATAGTCCAGACCGACAATTAATGCGTATATTGTATTGAAGACTATCAGAAGAATTGACGCGACCATACTATGACGTCGTGCGCTCTGATTGTTTTTTCTCATAAAATGGCGGACTAACACATTTTGTATTTTTATATTTATAATATTATTATTATTCACTCCTATAAATTAAAAAAAAAACATTTTTTAAATCTTTATAACCTATTTTATTTTTTAAAATCATAATTTCAATGATTTTTTTCTTACAGTCATCACACCTATTACATATTTTAATATATTAATCATAATATGTATATGAATCATAACAGTTATCCCATATGTATATTAGATTCATCATAATACATTGTGTATTTCCATTTCAACCTCATGTAACACTGTACAACTCCCACAAACAATATAATTACATCATTTTATTTTATAATCAAGCAATGAAAGCCACCAAGTTATTTATTTCTGAAACGTTAAATATTCTCCACCACGTTACAATACTCGGTGCGTGTTATAACAGATGCGTCAACGATTCAATAGAGCGGATAGCGATATTATTTGGTTTATTGTCCCAAATAAACCAAATAAATCAATAAATAAAAATAGCATGTTAAAAATAAGCAGCATATTCCATATAGCTTGTTATGAAAAAAATAGCCATTTCGAACAACACAACAGTTGACAGTAACAAACACAATTGACAGTGACAATATGGTGACGTCATGCGCTCTGATTGGTGTTTCACATAAAATGGCGGACAAACATATTTTGTATTTTTATTTTAATAATATTAATATTATTCGCTCTTTTAAAATGAAAATAAATATATTTTTTCAAATCTTTATAACATATTTTATCTAATAAAATCATAATTTCAATGATTTTTTCTTACTGTCATCACGCCTATTATTCACCAATGTAAAGCTCCGCAAAGTGTTGTACTTCGGCCATATTCCGAGAAGTGAAAAATATGCAATCCTTCAGCCTATCACGAAGAGGAAGATTGAGGGGCGTAAAGGGGTCGGAAGAAGGCAGCTTTCCTGGCTGCGAAACATCCGGGAATGGACCGGTAGGGGAACTGTGGAGGAGCTGTTTCGCACTGCACAGGACAGGGAGGCTTTCTCTATGGTGGTAGTCAATATCGGGGGGACCTGACATGACACAAAAAGAAGTACACTATATTGATTAATATCCACGGAAAAAAGGAATAGGTAAAACATGACTTCCATACATATCCGATACATATTATGTAGAGTTGTAGAGTATTTCTAAAAAAATGAGTTTACAAACAAAACGTGTACATTTCTTAGATAACCTTTGGGTGATTATGACAAATCAACGAGAGGAAAAATATGATCTGTTATATTCTACAGCGTTTTTTATTTGTCTTTCGACGAACGTTTCGGCTTCAAGGCCATATTCAATTGGAAGACGAATGAAAAACGTTGTAGAATATTATGAGTTCATATTTTTCTTCAAAATTCTCTATGCAGCGTTCTACAGATCGATAATTTTTACTTTTTAGGAATACCAAATATACTTGGAACTATAACCTAACCCTACATGGCGTCACGACAAAAATGGAAACTTTTCATTTCGAACAAAACTAGCGAGGAAAATAATTGGCGATTGTTGTGCTGAATCGGTTGTAACATTGCGAGCATTGTCGGGAGAGTAATACCGAGTGTTCAATCTTCAACACAGTTCAATACATAGGTACACAGAGAAGAAGGGCAGGTGTTTAGAAACGATGTTAACGAATCTCTATTATCACATGTTTCTACTGCCAAATGCCTTTTCAGTTGTTTGTATTGTCAACTTCCAACAGAGGAGAGACGTAATAATATAATATATAACGTCTTTGTTTGTTTATTACGTGCTCTGAATTTATCAACTATGTATAGGCAATAATATAAACCGGTGCTTAAAACATTATTTGTGTGTTATTATAATTGAAAGCATCGACACATTTTCACGGGATGACTAATGCCCATGTTCAAAGACAAATACGAGTATTGAGGAGGCCTTCAATCTTCAAGGTATCACGAAGGTTTGTGTCGCCCTTTAAGTACTCGAGTAAAATCTACGCCTCAAGGAAATCATAGATACTGATGAAATTTTCGTTTATCCTGTTTACCTGTTAATTTTGGCAACGAAATATTTTAATCGAGTATTTATTTAATATTTGAACTTTTCAATATTTTATTGGTTAGGTAGGTACACGATCAAAAAACAATGCGATATCGCAGTCCAATAATCTAAACTAATCTAAGAATCTAATCCTTATCTACTCTGCGATGCGACTTTTTTTAAATAATATTCCACAGAGCCATAACAGGAAAATTATTCATAATGCTGTTGGAAAACATATTTTAAAAATTAAAATAGGAACACAGCGGGATAAAAATTAATGGGATTTTCTTAAAATCATCTTCGCTTCGCAGATGATAAAGCGATCATCATTGATAACTTGAACGATCTACAGACCACGCTAAAAGAGCTTCACGACGCACAGGATATTGAGTTCCACTTCCACAGGATATTGAGTCCCTGTATATGACACAGATATGAAAATAGGAAATATAAATATTGATAATGTGTAGGAGTATATAGGACATCAATTGGTTTAAGTTGGGCAGGTATTAATATACCCATGTGTCTAAAAAATAAAGTATTCGAAGCCTGCGTCCTCCCTGTAATTACAAATGATTTGAAAACCATGACTCTGACTGTCGCCACCATAGATAAACTGAAATGCACACAAAGATCTATGGAAAGACAAATGCTAGGGAAGACAAAGAGATGTAGGTCTACCCCAGAAAAGACAGTCGCGGGAAAAAAGTGGAACAGGGACACCCAGTATAGAGAAAGGTGGAAGAATTTGAAGGAGGCCGACATCCATCTTTTTCTTCTCAGTTTATCTGACTGAGAAGAAGAAGATTTTTCAGAATGAATATCACAATAAAGAATAAAGAGTATTCATCACTCGTTCTCTCGTAGATATTCAAAAATCTCTTCTTTTGTTTTATTATTAGACACATTAGGGAATGTACGCAATTTCAATGTAGTAGAATGCGCATACCCAGAACCGACATATTTATCTAAGCACGTCAAGAAATGTCAAGAAATATATTTTGTTGAAATTCTCGAGGATTCCTAAAGGTATGTGACGTTACATTCTGAATAACGAAATCGCCTCCAAGATACCTCGAAGGCCTAATAAGGTTTCCTTAAAATTTGTCTCTATGTACCTACGGGTACGAATGTTAAGCTTTATCTGCAGGCCTACATTTCTACCTACTTGTGAAAATATTTTACATAGGTACACAATACAATTGAATTGTTTTGTTTGCGATGAATTGGGTTCTCGAGATGAATTTGCACATGGCGCTCGCTTATTGTTTAATTTAATTTCAAAAACTTTGATTGTTCATTTGAAACCATTATTATAACATTATTTAAGTAGTTTCTTTGTTCAAAATAATGAACAGCATGCCCCAGAACTATGCATAAATACTTATTTTAGTACTTACCCATACCTGCATTTTAAATCACACTTAAAAATAAGTACCTATATTCCTTTTTTTATTTTAAAAAAAAATAAGGTAAATACAACAGACGTGTGTACTATAGTTTAACTCGACATATAATTTAATAAAATTGAGACAATAATCATTCATTAATTAACACTATAACATACATCATTTCTCCTGTACTTTGTAAGTTATGAGGTAATTATGAACAATGAAATAAAATATTGTAAGTCCCTTTGATTTACATTTAGTTAAATATATGTTTTTAAAAATAATGAATATGTCATAGTAACAAGTACATATACATCCTAAATTAAGCACAAATGTTATATGTGAACGCATTCGGTCGTGGCAGGATTCGAACTCGCGACCACTGAAACATAAACTTATATAGCGCGCTAATAACCGCCCTGCTACCACCCATTATTTAACTGATATTAACCAATGGCATGAGAGAAGCTCCTAGATTAATAATAATAATAATGAACACTTACTTGCACCCTGTACAAGTGGCGAGTTTTCTGCCATATGGCAATTTCTTCCAACTAACTATTAATAGCTTAATAGTTTTCAAGAAGCTTCTGAAGTCATACTTCTTATCCTCATACTTACCTATAGTTATTTTAACCTTTTTCCCTCCGCAATTTCTCAATTTCCCTTTTTTGGACATTATCATTATTATTTTTAAATTGTATTTTTTATGTATTAAATCTTGTATTTTTAATAATTACTATTTATGTTAATTAGTTTTCAAGTATTTATAATACTTAAGTGTACCTTCTTACTAGTGTGGTTGACTGGTAGGAATTGCTTAAGGGCAATAAGTCCGTCACATAATGTAAAAAAAATATATTATTATGATTAGTACTTACATTTTGATTTTTTTATACAGATATATCTAGAAATATTTCACGAATCGCGCCTGAGATATCACGAATAATGGTAGGTATAATATCTTAATAATCTCATATTAACACCAATACGATTGATATAAAATTTACCGATAAGATTGTTATGTTTAAGATAGGCATATAATGCGGCAAGTAGTTAATATTGTCGTATTCCAATAAATCAAATAGGGTGTATTGTCGGTCGTGTCGTATCCAAAGTAAGGGATGACAATGTGCGTCACCAGACATGTGTATAAAATTGTGTTTTTCGGTCCAAAGATGGCATTACATACAATGACTATTGAATTGGATACAATACTGGCTTTATTGATATTTTTACGTCTTAACTTTAACACTCGTGCGCCTCGAAATAATCTTAAACCATACCTTAAACATTTCGAACAGGGCTGTATTATTATAGGATATTATTATTTATTAGTATAATTTATTTATTAAATCCGTTTCATTGTGAATATTAACAAGAAAATATAAAATATAACAAAAAACAAATTTCAAAAATTATATTCGATCAAATATGGATGTTTCCACTAGTGATTTTTGGATACAACACTCCACTAGACCGAATGCCATAATACTTTTAGTTGTTTACAGTTTATTGCCTGTCAGTTTGAATAAGTGTATTTTTTAAAGTATTTCTGTCTAAACTAATTGCCTACTTACTTTAAAATAAATGTATAAAGTCATAAAAAAATAATTGTAAGATGTTGTTAATATTTACTTAATTTATACTCAAAATTACAAGATGTTTCGACACTAAAAAGTGCATACAAGTATTTTTTTTATTTCATATATTTCAGTAAATATACAGCTATATAAAACAATATTCTTATACACACATAACCAAAAAATTAGCCAACAAAGTTTATATAATAGGTACCTAGCTCATGTATACGTTAAAAAAGACAAATCATAAAAAAACTGAAACTAGACATGTAAAAAAACTGAATGAGTTATGCTTGATTAATGGGAAAAGGAAAATGGAGGCAGTATGGGGGGTGGGGGAGGGAGGGGGTGACGATGACACTCGAAGTAAAGAGTTTGTAATTGAAATCCTAATTTTTAAAAAAAGTGTTATGAAACAAATCAATGTCATTGAACCCATTAAATGTATTACATGCTCTATTAATTAAGAAGTTATGAGTATAATTGGTAGCGCAGCTGGGAGGTCTGAAGGTACATGAACCTAAAACCTGGTACCTTTCGCTCAGAACTATGAACCTAGAACCCGGTAACTTTCGCTCATAACTATGAACCTAGAACCCGGTAACTTTCGCTCAGAAGTCAAATAGGTATCCAGATGGGACACGAAGGCCTACAATTTTAATACTGTTTCTTTAGATAAGTTTTTTTTGCAAATCTAGTCACTTAGATTGATTTAAAATAAAGCTTGAAAATGAAGCTTTAATAATTGACCGATATAAACTATGTGCCTAGACAGTTATATAATAACTATTATATTTACCTCATTCAGCGAAATACTTAAATAGTTTTATTTTTTATATTTAAATATTGGTCTTGTATTTACTTAGTTAAATATTTTTTGTAGAAAAAGTGTTGGTACCTATTGAACTTGCAATTGCACATTACAGAAAATACTCTATTAAAACTTGCTCAGCGACAAAATTGTAGTTTCATTTACAAAATCATGCATATTTATATGTCGAAGACGGGCCTGCACAACGGATGCCAATTTAAGAATTGTATGTTACATTTTGTTAGCAAGTAATTCCAGGGGGCTAGCAAGGCAAGGTGCGGCCCCCCGCGGTTCCACCACAATAAGATAATCTAGAAAGATATGGGCTCGTTAGTTGGACAACAATGGCCCGCTTCTGTCAGTCACCAGAGTATGTACATATTGACTGATGGTCACTTTGTGGGCACGGCTGGTGACTGTCGACTGCCGAGGCTGGTCATTGGTGACCTTATTGTTTACTCTTGGATAACTTCCTCGACTTTGCGAACATCACATTTACCGACTGCCGACAGCTGTCGTCAACTATCCATAACAACTTTTATTGTGTTGATTACTTCAAATGTCTGCCGAGTACCTACCGGTAGAATATCAATGTTTAAATCAGAGTAGTATCATTGAGAATGGGATTTTATCAAAATTAATGAGCATTCACAATGTAGGTACCTACTCAAACAATTAAACAAAATTAAATAATAAATTATTAAAATAACAATATAACTTTGTTTATTTCCACTTATTTATTTTTATTCCACAACTAGTTTCAAGAACTACCGTTCTCTTCTTCAGGTGGGTTTAAACTAAAAACTTATTTAATAAATAAGTGGAAATAAATAAAGTTATATTGCTATTTTAATAATTTATCAAAATGAATTTCCACAATGTAAACGCCTCTACCTTAAAAAATTAAATAACCCTATAACAAAAAACAAGAATCAATACAAAATAATTTAATATACTTACGTTAAACTATAAAAATATTTATTTTAGAATGATTGATAAATATTAAAATTGTTATAATGGTAAATGGTAATTTACTATAGAATAATTGGAATGACGTGATGGTATGTATGGTAAACGATACTCCTCTCCTCCGATTTTTTAAAAATTGTTTATCGATGGGGGGGTATTTATTGAAATTTTTATTTCTTTAAATTTTAGTTATTTGAAGAAGTTTAATTTTAAGATTTTTTTTATTAATAAAATGTGGTATTTATACAAGTCCCAAAAAGTTGTCGACATCTGTTTCAGACATGATGCAGCATAATTCCTATCAGCAGCTATAATAAAGCCATCAAGAGGACAACGGGAGACTTGGAGACTAGCAGAGATTGGGCTCGTGCTGTCCTTCCAAGGATCAGACTGTGTCACATACAATGACCGATTTCAGGTCGTGTTTTCAAAATACATAATACCATTGAATTGTGCAAAAGGTGTTATAAATACCTACCTACAATGTTACTCAACTATGATGAAAATAAAAATATACCGTTGGCTTTTGAAATACCCAATGTTGTAGCAGGATATTCATCTATTTTTCAAATAAATCCTTCATTGTTGATTTTACAAATATATTCCGATGTCGGAACTTTGTATTCCTTTAAATTTGTTTTCATTTGTGTGTTGTTGAGATGATTTTCATACCTATTTAGATCGTATACCTAGGTATAGCTATCGTAAAGCAACTTGAAGTCGTCACGTGGGTGCGCAGAGTGCAAAAATTTTTGTATTTTTACTGGGTTGAATTGTGCAAACCGCCCCCCTCCTCGGCTCTAGAATTTTGGTGGAATTGATACTGTACGTAGGCAATCTTCAGGGGGCAAGTCAATCGGCGAAATCAAAACCCTCGTGATTACCCATAGGCCATATCTTGGATATAATTACCATCATATGAAGTTCTATAACATCTTAAGATATTATAGATCTTCATATAATAATTATATCCATGAAATGGGTAATCGTGAGGGATTCGATTTCGACGGTCGACCAGACTTGCCCCCTTGGTCAACAAACGATTTCAATTGAGATGTTTTTACCAAGATACAATTTTTTTATTTAAATATACATAATATATACTTTAGAATTACATTGAAATTACATCTTATCAAAATAATTAATGTTTCGGTTTCTAAATTATAAGCTAGAAGCTTGTGTTTTGGTAGGTACTTATTATATAAGCTAGAAGCTTGTGTTTTGGTAGGTACTTATTAAACTTTCATCTTTTAGGGGTGCTTTTGTTAATAAAACAAGTACCTACGTAATATTTTGGCTTGAGTTTTTTTAAATATGATGCATTATACTTAATTTGTTGATATAGATTAAACTTGACTTTGTTAGTTAATTTCGTTACATTCTTTCATTTGACGTTTAACGTATGATAAGCTAGGTTTATAAGACTATACAGAAATAGAAATTTCGTAGAATTAATACATCTGGTTGTAAAACTTGAAAGAATAATATATAGGTACCTATGTAGTTTAATGTGAGTTATGAAAGCTAAACCTAAAAACATGCAAAACAGTTAATACCTACCTATCTATTGTCGTCTTTAACTAATCAGGATTCCCCTACGTTGACTTACGAGTCTCTGTTCTGGACAACTTCTCAACAGTTCTCATTCTCATCATCTCCTCAGCTCTCAGTGTTTCGGAGCTAGGATATATTTGCATTAAATGCAAATATATTTATTAATTTTATTTATACAGAAATGGAACTACAAATTATGGTTTTGGACATGTGTTTAAAAACGCGTTGATTTTGAATGAACGTTTAATCAGGGCATAATGACGCGTGGTGAACAAGATATTTCCATAATCCATTTGTTCCGCTAACTAAACAGGCATTGGATAGTTACAGATCAAGTAGAGCCGGTGTAATTGCTAAAAAATATGTATAGATGACAAAATGGGCTTAGCGGTGCACCGTGAGACTCTAATGAGACCCGACCCCGGGGGGCACGCCCCAACACCCCCCCAAATCCCTCTCAATGCAAAAAACAACAACAGGGGCTATTGTTGGTGCCATGAGCTACCTACCATTGCGATGTACCTATTTATTTGAGGCCCGCGGATAGAGACGATTCAAAATATTTTGAAATCAGCGTTAGGTACCTACTTCGCAAAGAAGTAAATTATGCTTGTGCGCCGATTCATTTAATACCTACTAAAAAAACGAACAGGTATATGTAATATATATACGAAAAATAAAATTTTCAAAGAGTGTAATAATTGACATGAAGTCTTTTCGTGGTAATTACATTTTTACGTGGGTTGGTCTACTCATTTATTCCTCTACATAGTACCTACTTACTATTTTTTTTTGATACGGCACAGAGTAGGTACCTATGGGTAATTAGTTGTAGGTACCTACTTGCAATTACACTATTGTGAAATATCATTTGTTCATTCATTCATACTATCACGGCATATCCCACAATGTGGGGTATCCAGCGACAGGTGTGCGGGTTTGTTTACCTCATAAAAGGGAGCACAACCTATGCGTGTATCACCACACAACAGTCTCGTCTCACCTAAAATTGCATTCAGAATGGGTGGTGAACCTCATTGCTGAACTATGTGAGATGTTATTGTTGCCTGTTGTATTTTAAATTACCCAGCTCTTACGGAACACTCGAAAACAATAATAGAAAAGAATGGAAGCACTATTCTAAACCGGTGCCCCAATATTACTTATATACTAAAATAGGTACTTAGGTATCTACTGAAACAATAAAACATTGATGGTTTTTTTTAAACTAGACGACAACACGATCGTTGTAGTATAAAGTTAATTATCTTTAATTTGACTGTGTAGGTACCTATATATAAGCAAAAGAAAAATGAAAAGCTCAAAATCTCTTAAAACAATCATATTATGCGAAAAAACTAAATAAATAAAAATAGAATTTAAAAAAAAATAGATTTTTAAACATGCATTTGAATATGTTGTCACGTTAAGTAATAAATCCTGGTTAGGAATAAGATAAAATTAAATAATTTATATTTTTTTTAATAAACTAACACACTAAGCTATTTTGCGCACTAGCAATATTTATCATATGACAGCTTAAATAGTCGTGTCATTCCGAAAAAGCCCTTTTTTTCCTTGATAAAATTTTGGGTTAACGAGACAAAGCCATTCATAAAATGGCGGGCGATGTGAAATTGTTGGATATATTGTAACGGGGAAATGGGTAAGTCCTATCGATATATTTTATTGCATATAATTTTTGTGGCAGATCGTGAATTGATATAATTTCTAAGCGAGAATCATTTTTCTTTTCATAGGAAAGTCTAAAGTCAGATTTACCATTTTTTCCCGTACCATATCATATCATATAGTCTTGTTTTGTCCCATCCTACGTCGTTCCAAATCAGTTTAATTGAATTTGATTAATGTACCACGCTCATTTCGTCCTGTATCGTACATGTTTTGTCTTGGTACCATTATAATATTGTTTCAACGTCCAGTATTTATCATGAGACGACTCATATTGATTTTGTATCAATTTTTATCGACGAGAATGTGACCATGGGATAAACTTCTGGAAAGTTCTATTGGAGATGACTTGTGAGAAGAGGATTGTAAATTTGGATTTCAACTGAGGATTTATTTGAAGGATTTTATTGAGAGGGATTGATTTGTTTGATGTATTTTTCTTGCTGAATGAGGTGATCCAGGATCAAAGAAATATTATATTAACAGTAAACTCCGAGAAGAACAATTTCATGTTAATCTATCCAAAAGGGAAATGTTCAGGTGATTCGATGTGATATTGGATTTTGGATTATTCATATGACGATGCCATTCACTATGAAGAAACTCTACAATATTTGATTACCACAATATGGATTTCAGAATATTAAAAACTCATTCACTTCATTCATCTCTGAAGGGGTGAAATCTGATGCATAGAGGTCACCGTATGAAGAGAAAATGAATACGTCGTTGTCTCATCCTGGATTTCATTTATTTGTTGTATTTGAAAATAATAAATTATAACATTTAATAAGATTTAGAGTGAGAAAAACGTAGGTAGAATAATTTTATTTTGATTGTCTATCGGTGGATTTTCAAATTGTGAAAAACTTAATATCATTCTCGTTTTTATCCTTTGTTCGGTTCATTTAATATTCCAATATAAAGAGAATTCTCTTTTAACGATTTAAATCTTTTTATGTTTTAAATTACTTTACATCCTTTATTTTACTTATTTTCTTTTAAAGTCAACATTCTTAATGTTTTATTTATTCTTCGCATATTTTATTTGAATTAATATTAATTTAATTAAAATAATTTCATTCATATAGTTTAAACTAGTAAATTAGTAAAATATTTAATATTAAAATAAATGTTAATTTGTTCTTAAAATTTTGTCTTTCTCTCAAGAATCCTAGCAACAAATCTATTTTTTTTAAATTTGATCTTGATTATTAATATTATATTTTTTTTAAAATTATTTTATTTCTTATTTGGTCTCATTCAAGTTTATGACGAGATAGAACCCCTGAGAGTCATTGTAAGCACTTGTTATGGCAGCAGAGACTTTTGCTTTTCTATCACTGAGCTACTGGTGAACGATGACAGTGGAGTTGGATCCTGTAATAGATCAGGCTCTCCAAAACCACTGCCTCGCAATGTACCATGATAATATAAATTTTAGTATAGGTACCTATACAAAGAAGTTAATAAAGTTTCAGATTTGATATTAAATACATAGGTATATTATGTATATTAATTTATCGAATAACAAGATTAGGCATCCATTACTGTTTTAAGAAAATCAAATCATAAAATGAAAATTTTCATCATCGGCGCACAATCCTTTAACCTAAATATGTTCCAATAAAGAATGATGTGATGACACACGTCATCCACGCGCTCAAACAAAACACTAATGAGTTAGGCAACCCTATACTATCTTTACATCACTGTTTCTATCTCACATTAACACACATTATATGAGATTACGTCTCTTACTCCCTCTCAATATAACCCTTCACAATCAGGGGTGTCCACAGGAGGTCTTTTATTTTCTTTATAGAAAAATTGTGAAAATATATATACCTACCTTAACAACGAGTAAGGGGATGATTGTGGGAAATAATTATAGGTAAATAATGAAATACATGTATATTGATGGGATAATATGATGTTAGAAAAATATTACAATCACAATTAAATATATAGGTAGGTATTAAAAATTAAACTTATGGTTACTATTATAAGAAGAGCCGTAGATTTTGATGAAGAGGAAAAAATAAGACAGCAGAATGACTCTCGAGATCCGCTATATAGTCACATCCTCCCGCCCTCAAGAAACAGCTTTCTCTGGAATACAATCGCACTAACCTCAACCAGCGAAAAGAGATGAGTTGAGCTATGGAAGGAAGGGTTAAAAAGTTAAATCTTCCATGAACCAAATGGGTCATCGACTACCATATGCAACCTGGAAATCCCTGAATAAACTAAGGACGGGTGTAGGAAGGTGCAAGGTATACCTGGATAGATGGAGAGTGCTAGAAGCTGACCAGGACATGGCATGCGAATGTGGGGAGACGCAGAACATGTCACACCTGCTGAACTGACCGCTTATGGAAGGAGTGTGCTCTGAGGAGGATCTATGGCGAGCGAATGAAAATGCTATTATGGTTGAAATATTACTGGAGGGAAAAAAATTAAATATTATCTTTATCGTATTTTTTTTTACCTATGTAGGTATTCCTGAAATAGGACTATAGACAAAACAGTTTCCAAATAAACAATAATTCATAACAAATTGAACATACATATATTATAATATAATGAATTGTATACATATTTTGTAACGAAATTCACTCAGAATGTGTCACTCAAAAGTTTTCTCAAAAACGTAATTTTGAATTAGACGGTTAGAATAGTGCTTCCACTTTTTTCTATTATTGTTTTCGAGGGTCCCGTGTAAACGAAAATACAACAGGCAAAAAAAAAAAACATTTCACATAGTTCAGCAATGAGGGTCACCACCCATTCTGAATGTAGTGCCTTTTTAGGTGAGACGAGACTGGTAGGTGGGCATACACGTATGTGTTGTGCTCCCTTTTATAAGGTAATGCACACCCGCACACCTGTCGCTGGATACTCCATATTGTGGGATATGCCGTGATGGTACTAATGAATGAATGAATGAACTATAATTATTATTATTATTTAATATAAGTATATATGAAAATGAATATGTCCTTGTTAAACAAGTAACATATACATCTTCCTACGTTCCCTAAAATAAGCATAAATGCTTGTGTTGTACCTAGGTGAACGAAATCGGTCGAGGCAGGATACAAACTCGCGACCACTGGATATCGTTCGTTATCTTCTCTTCTTAGATATTTTAATTTGTTAACGCTGAAATTAATATTTATTTATATGTAACATTCTGTACATATTTCTTTCAACCAACCAGAGTTAGTGTCAATATTCAACATAGGGTTGAAATTCCTATACCTTCATACATTGTAAAAAAAACAATTCAAAAGTTTTTATTATTAATTACTTCATTTTCAACAATATTTTTTTGATTTTTTTTATTGGGACTTCGTATTATGAAGTATTTATCGTAGTTGTTTTTTTTACTTATCGTGGCCACGTTTTTTGGAGTGGTGACAACACAAAGGAAGAAGAGGACAACATTGTGGATTAACAAAACAAATCGGTTTAGTATTGTTATATTGTTCAACTTTGCCTTTATACCAACATTGTGGTATGAAATGGCGGGTGTTTTGTCACGTGACCATGCTTTTTTTAAATAAAGTAAAATAGAAAAGGGAACATTAGTTTAAATTTAAAAATCGTGACATTGAAAAGAATGCATGTACCTACCTTTATTATAATATACCTATATATATATATACTAGGTATAAATGAAAACACTAATTAGTTTTAGTTTCACTATTTAATTTTAACACTGGCACTGACCGGTATCGATCTGAAGATCATCGTCTGACATCGTCAGAGTGATCTGAAGATCACTCTGACGATGATCTTCAGATCGGTACCGGTCAGTGCCAGTGTTAAAATTAAATAGTGAAACTAAAACTAATTAGTGTTTTCATTTATACCTAGTATAATGGAGTTTCACCACGAATTATCCGTCGACAAAATTAACAAGATATATATATATATATATATATATATATATATATATATATATATATATATATATATATATATATATATATATATATATATATATATATATATATATATATATATATATATATATATATATATATATATATATATATATATATATATATATATATATATATATATATATATATATATATATATATATATATATATATATATATAAATATATATATATATATATATATACATATATATATATATATATATATATATATATATATATATATATATATATATATATATATATATATATATATATATATATATATATATATATATATATATATATATATATATATATATATATATATATATATATATATATATATATATATATATATATATATATATATATATATATATATATATATATATATATATATATATATATATATATATATATATATATATATATATAAATATATACATATATATATATATATATTTATATATATATATATTTATATATATATATATATATATATATATATATATATATATATATATATATATATATATATATATATATATATATATATATATATATATATATATATATATATATATATATATATATATATATATATATATATATATATATATATATATATATATATATATATATATATATATATATATATATATATATATATATATATATATATATATATATATATATATATATATATATATATATATATA